>CM073128.1:3107500-3700000 GCA_037039145.1 Fundulus diaphanus
GAAGATTCTCAGTCATCCAGGTCATGGTCATTCCAAAAAAAGTAAAAAACAAAGCAACTGGACTTGTTTTCCGTAGTTGAAGACGTTTCGCTTCCTCTCCAGGAAGCTTTCTCAATTCAAAAAGTCTGGAGTAATGTGGAGTTAACGTAGATGGCTTCCTTAAGAGAGAAAAACCAACCTTAAACAGAGGAGGAGGCCTTAGGTTCCAACTCTCAAAAACTTACAATACAGCTATTGGATTAATTCCGGCCAATCATCACCTAAATTCTCACCCCCATACGGGTGATCAAAACATCGCTCCTTTAAGCCAGGCCAATAACAACCCTAATGACGCTTTGTTACAGAGGAGTGGACCAGTTTCGGTTCAATCTGCTGGCTTAATGGCTTTAACGACCGCCCATTACAAAGGGAGTGGACCTGTTTCGGTTGAATTTGCATGTTATCTAAGTCATTACAAGGCCTTTGTTTGGGCAGTAGTATAAAGTTTGGTACTCCACATTACTCCAGACTTTTTGAATGGGGTACCGCGAGCGAGCTATTTTTAGAAACGTAACGTCACGATGACGTCACATCACGTGGTACGCAGTAGGGCAAACTCCCAAACCCGCCGCTGTTTTGCTGTGGAAGAGACGTGCGTTAGCCTAGGTTGTACTCGTTTAAACGACTGCTTTTTCCAAAATCTAAGACCATGGTTTATAAACATTGTTGCTATGGAACGTGCAACAGCGACTCGAGGTACGCTGATCGGCCGCATATGAAGGATGTTTTCTTCATTACTTTCCCGAAATTCAAGAGTGCCAAGGAGAAATGTGTGCGCTGGGTCCATCGGTGCGGTCGGCCTACATATGTAGCAAGGATTTTGTCGGAGGAAAGGGCACAACCGAAGAACATCCTGACCCAATTCCAGCGACATCAAGTAGTGAACAGGTAAGAGTATTTTGGTGGCCGACATGTTAATAATAAGCGCCTGCTACCATGATAGCATATAGGCTATCATGGTAGCAGGCGCTAACATGATACCCTGCTACCAGGATAGCCTACTCAAAAAACATTTCAAATGAGACAAACATTAAACATATACCGATCCCTGGACGGTGATTACAAACAAAAAAACGGCCGACGACGGCATGACCGCCGCGCAGGAAAAAAAAAAAACAAAGCTTACCGTTCGATCAACTCGGCCCGTTTTCCGGTCTTTTTAAGCCCTCGACACTCAAGCCATCGTTTGAGCTGAAGGTTGGTGTGTTCTTCGACAGTGCGACCAGTAAACCGTGCGCCTGGGACATCGTTTTGGGAAAGTTTAATGGCTGCAAAGTCGGTCATATCGCTGGTTCTGTTGCGCGTGTAATAACTGGCTGCTACAGGCGTTCTGTACCTGTCTGCCCTACCTAAGCGGCAAAAGGGGCGTTGCTCTTGAGGCGGTGACGTCACGTGCGCGGTACCCCATTGAGAAAGCTTCCTGGAGAGGAAGCAAAACGTCTTCAACTACGGAAAACAAGTCCAGTTGCTTTGTTTTTTACTTTTTTTGTAACTCTCTGGATAACTGCCTCCCTTGTTGTTACAGAGGTTCTCATCACACGGCTTAAAAACATCCTCAATGTCCCTGGCAGTGGAGTATTTGACCAACACAAGGTGATTCTGCCTGAGGTGAGCTTCAGTCCCTACAACTGAAAAATACAAAGAAATTACTAATAAATAGGTTTGTAAGTTCAGATGGGCTTGATGACAAAAAAAAACGTTTCCACCATCTGTGCTGGTGAAGATTCTCAGTCATCCAGCCCATGATCATTCCAAAAAAGGTATAAAAAACAAACCAACTGGACTTTTGTTTTGTTTTTTTCGAATTTTGAAGACGTCTTGCTTCCCATCCAATAAACTTTCTCAATTCAAATGTCTGGAGTAGTGTGGAGTTCCCTAACGACTCCGCATTACAAAGGAGTGGAACGTTTCGGTTTAATTTGCATGCTATCTAAGCCATAAAAAGGCCTATTTTGACAATATTAAAAAAAACTTGGAACTCCACACTACTACAGACATTTGAAATGAGAAAGCTTCTTGGATGGGAAGCGAAACAGCTTTAAACTTTGAAAGAAAAAGTCCAGTTGGTTTGTTTTTTAACCCTTTTTTGAAAAGGATATGTCCATCTGTATTTTTAGTGGACCAAAAACTATCAAGAATGGGAGGTGTTCAGAAAGGGTTCAATTCAATTCAATTCAATTTTATTTATATAGCGCCAAATCATGAAACATGTCATCTCAAGGCACTTTACAAAATCAAGTTCAATCATATTATACAGATTGGGTCAGATTATACAGATTGGTCAAAATGTCCTATATAAGGAAACCAGTTGATTGCATCAAAGTCCCGACAAGCAGCATTCACTCCTGGGGGACCGTAGAGCCACAGGGAGAGTCGTCTGCATTGTCCATGGCTTTGCTGCAATCCCTCATACTGAGCAAGCATGAAGCGACAGTGGGAAGAAAAAACACCCATTAACGGGAAAAAAAAACCTCCGGCAGAACCGGGCTCAGTATGAACGGTCATCTGCCTCGACCGACTGGGGTTACAGAAGACAGAGCAGAGACACAACAAGAGAGACAAAAAAGCACAGAAGCACACATTGATCTAGTAATCTGTTCTACATTAGATGGTAATAGTCGGTGATCTGTCCTCCCTGGATGATTTCACAGTCAACAGAACGTCAGACCAGGTGTACCTACTATGAAGAAAAAAGAGAGAGAACAAAAAGTTAAAAGCTGAAATGACAACAGTCATTTCAATGTAACGCAATGCAAATCTGGAGAACAGTAGAATTCAGTAGAGTGAGAAAAGTATGCCCTGATGTCCTCCAGCAGTCTAAGCCTATAGCAGCATAACTATAGAGGTAGCTCAGAGTAACATGAGCCACTCTAGTTATAAGCTTTGTCAAAAAGGAAGGTTTTAAGATTAGTCTTAAAAGTAGACAGGGTGTCTGCCTCACGGACCAAAACTGGGAGTTGGTTCCACAAGAGAGGAGCCTGATAGCTAAAGGATCTGCCTCCCATTCTACTTTTAGAGACTCTAGGAACCACCAGCAGACCTGCAGTCTGAGAGCGAAGTGCTCTGTTAGGAACATACGGGGTAATCAGAGCTCTGATATATGATGGAGCTTGATTATTAAGGGCTTTATACGTTAGAAGAAGAATTTTAAATTCTATTCTTGATTTAACAGGAAGCCAATGAAGGGAAGCTAAAATTGGAGAAATATGATCCCTCTTGTTGATTTTCATCAGAACTCTTGCTGCAGCATTTTGGATAAGCTGAAGACTTTGAATTGCATTTTGTGGACTTCCTGATAGTAAAGAATTACAATAGTCCAGCCTTGAAGTAACAAATGCATGGACTAGTTTTTCAGCATCACTCCTGGACAGAATGTTTCTAATTTTGGCGATATTCCGGAGGTGAAAAAAGGAAACTCTGGAAACCTGTTTAATATGGGATTTAAATGACATGTCTTGGTCAAAAATAACACCAAGGTTTTTTACTTTATTACCAGAGGCCAAGTTAATGTCATCCAGATTAAGTGATTGGTTAAGAAGTTTATTTTTTGAGGACTCTGGCCCAAAGATTACAACTTCGGTCTTGTCAGAATTTAGACGCAGGAAATTTAAAGTCATCCAGCTTTTGATGTCATCAAGACATGACTGCAGTCGAAGTAATTGATTGGATTCATCAGGATTTATGGATAAATATAGCTGAGTGTCATCAGCATAACAGTGGAAATTAATCCCATGCTGTCTGATAATTTTGCCGATCGGAAGCATATATATAGTAAAGAGAATTGGTCCAAGGACTGAACCCTGTGGTACTCCACAGGTGACCCTAGAGTTTGAGGAAGATTTATTATTAACATGAACAAACTGGAATCTGTCCGACAGATAAGATTTAAACCAGCCTAATGCTTTCCCCTTAATCCCTACAGTATGTTCAAGTCTTTGTAGGAGAATATTGTGATCAACTGTATCAAATGCAGCACTAAGATCTAACAGGACAAGTACAGACACAAGTCCATTATCTGAGGCCATGAGAATATCATTAGTGACCTTCACCAGAGCCGTTTCAGTGCTATGATGAGCTCTGAAGCCTGACTGAAACTCCTCAAGTAGGTCATTGCTTTGTAAATGTTCACAAAGTTGATTAGCAACTACTTTCTCAAGAATTTTAGATAAGAAAAGAAGATTAGATATAGGTCTGTAATTTACTAGCTCATCTTGATCAAGAGAAGGTTTCTTAAGTAAAGGTTTAATAACAGCTACTTTAAAAACCTGTGGTACATATCCATTTACTAAGGATAGATTAATCATGTCTAAAATAGGACCACTGATCAAAGGGAATACCTCCTTAAACAACTTGGTTGGGATTGGGTCTAACATACAGGTAGAAGGTTTAGATGAAGCTAAGATTTTAGATAGCTCAGAAAGCTCTACTGCTTTTAAACAGTTCAAACACTGTGCAGGTTCTAAAGATTCCTCCAATGCTGCCTTACTTACTGGGGATGAGGTAATCATGTTTGGGAGGATGCCAATTATTTTATTTTTAATGGCATCAATTTTATTTATGAAGAATCCCATAAAATCATTACTACTAAGAGCTAAGGGAATGGATGGATCAACAGAGCTGCAGCTCTGAGTAAGTTTGGCAACTGTACTAAAGAGAAATCTAGGATTATTTTTATTCTCTTCAATTAATGATGAAAAATATGCTGCTCTAACTCTGCGAAGGGTCTTGTTATACAACAATAGACTGTCCCTCCAGATTAAGTAGGATTCCTCTTGGTGTGTAGAGCGCCATTTTCTCTCCAATTTCCTAACATTGTGCTTCAAGGAACGCAGCTCTGAATTAAACCAGGGAGCCAGCTTCCTGTAAATTATCACCTTCTTTTTCAAGGGAGCTACATTATCTAATGCAGAACGCAATGAGGAAGTCACACTGTTAGCAAATGTATCTATTTGTGAATGGGAAGAAACAGCATTGCTGCCATCTACAGGGCATTTCTGCAATACTGAGGATATTAAGAGGGGGACAGACTCTTTAAGTTTTGATACAGCATTATCCGATAAAGATCTACTATAATGGAACCCTCTTTTGGGGTTGGAGAACTCAGTTAGATTAAACTCAAATGTTATTAAAAAATGATCAGATAGGACAGGGTTGTGAGAGAATACTGTTAAATAAAGATTTTATAATGTGAAAGGGGTAAAGTTTGAGTTCTACATAGGGGTTTGATCCTTCAAGGATTTTGGCTCATCTGAACATTAACTGAACACAAAATGACTTGCAGAAATGGGACAACAAGTGCTGATTTAATTAGGGTTGGGAAAACGTAACTGATCACACAATGGAGAAATAACACAACAAAGCAGAAAACATTAGAAAAACATTCTCAGTCATCCAGATCATGGTTATTCCAAAAAAAAAGTAAAAAACAAAGCGACTGGACTTGTTTTCCATAGTTTGAAGACGTTTCGCGTCCTATCCAGGAAGCTTTGTCGGTTCAAAATTAAAAAATATTGAATTCAAAAATAACCTGCCACAAAAAAGTGAATCTTTCAGTGACTAGCAACATCTTTAACAATGTTCCCCTGTTGAGTCCTTCTGTAAAAGTAGGTACCAATTTTACAATGGCTTCCAATACCTCCAGGTGGTCTCTTGTCTGCATTACCTATAAAAAAACAAAACTTTAAAACCAAAACAAGTACAAATAGACAATTCAGACAAATATTAAACTGGACACCCATAACAATATTTGTCCTGATGCACTACGCTACATTAAAGTTATGTTGTGTCGTTTGTAAATAGTGTTAGGGAATAATAACCAATACTAAGATTGTGTGATTATAAGAGTATCCATCACAGTACTATAAAAATTACTGTAATTTTAAATGTGAGTGATTTAGTATTTTATAACTGCTGTACATGGAATGTCTTTTTTGTAGGTTCTGATCCAGTGGCTGCAAACTCACAATCTTTGCCGCTACCAAGCCGAGACGATGCTCATGAATACTGTCAAGGAAAAAGAGGGGTAAAAAAACGATTGTGGGTGCACACCTACATATACTAACCTGACTTCCGCCAGATGCATGTCGCTCCGCCTAGCTTCACTCACATACATCTGGGACACCGCCGATAGAGAATGATTTCTCCAACCAATTTTATGGTCTGGCCAATCAGGACGCAGGGCTGGAGTTTCATATATGTGACGTAGTGGAGACGCGACCATGACGTGAGACTGTTTTGATAGCAATGGCGGCTCGTCGAGGAAGCAAGCGTTAGCATTGATGCTGCTATTTCTTCCGTGTTGTCCAATCTACCTAATATTGTTTCATTAAAAGAACATCAGAGAACGCCTCTGAAGGCTTTTGTTGGTGGAAACGATGTTTTCGCCCTTCTCCCGACCGGATTTGGCAAGTTTTGTTTTCCGGGACCAGCGGACGTGCAGACGCGGACGCGCCCCGGAGCGGTTAGCAGTTAGCGGGAACCATGTTAGGAGGCCTTTAGTCCTCAACGCGGTCGGCCCGGAATCGACTCCGACCCGCGGCGCTTTGCCGCCTGTCTTCCCCCCTCTTCCTGTCAGCTCACTGTCAATAAAACGCGTGCCACTAGAGCCGCAAACACATTATTATTATTTTTTTTTTTTTTTTCCTGCGTCGCTATCATCAGCGTCACGGGTTAGCTTCGGTGTGAGTGGTTGAAATAGCACGTCAATAAAGATGACAGACAAGTGGCTTATCCAATCATATGCAAGAATTTTTGATAAGGCCCAGCCTTCTGTAAATGCAATTCCTATGGCGGAGTCCCAGATGTATGTGAGTGGAGCTAGGCGGAGCGACATACAGCTGGCTGTTGTCAGGTTATACATATACTGCAGTCATTATAGAAAACAGTACTGGCTCAACCCCCCTTCCCTCTTTTTTTCTTTTATTTCCAGACTTCAGAAAGTCCAAGAAGAGCAAGCCACAGAAAAGGTTAACAGAATAGGTTTATTTAACAAAGTAGGTATTTGAATGTAAGCTGTTTTTGTCAAATGTAAAAGGAAATATGATCCCTTAATGTAGGCTAAAGTAGCAATCTGTAATAACAGGTAACAGTGTACACTTCAATTCGTTCGTTCGTTCGTTGTCTTCCACTTATCCGGGTCGGGTCGCGGGGGTAGCAGCTTCAGTAGGGAGGCCCAGACGTCCCTCTCCCCGGCCACTTGGGCCAGCTCCTCCGGAGGAATCCCAAGGCGTTCCCAGGCCAGCAGAGAGACATAGTCCCTCCAGCGTGTCCTGGGTCTTCCCCTGGGCCTCCTCCCGGTGGGACGTGCCCGGAACACCTCACCAGGGAGGCGTCCAGGAGGCATCCTAACCAGATGCCCGAGCCACCTCAACTGGCTCCTCTCGACATGGAGGAGCAGCGGCTCTACTCTGAGTCCTCCCCGGATGACTGAGCTCCTCACCCTATCTCTAAGGGAGAGCCCAGACACACTACGGAGAAAACTCATTTCGGCCGCTTGTATCCGGGATCTCGTTCTTTCGTCACGACCCAAAGCTCGTGACCATAGATGAGGGTAGGAACGTAGATCGACCGGTAAATCGAGAGCTTCACCTTTTGGCTCAGCTCTCTCTTCACCACAACGGATCGGTACAGCGCCCGCTTCACAGCAGACGCTGCACCAATCCGCCTGTCCATCTCCCGCTCCATCTTCCCCTCATTCGTGAACAAGACCCCAAGATACTTGAACTCCTCCACTAGGGGCAGTACATCCTCCCCAACCCGGAGAAGGCACTCTACCCTTTTCCGGTTCAAGACCATGGTCTCGGATTTGGAGGCACTGATTTTCATCTCGGCCGCTTCGCACTCGGCTGCGAACCGCTCCAGTGAGAGCTGTAGATCATGCCCTGATGAAGCCAATAGGACCACATCATCCGCGAATAGCAGAGACGCAATCCTAAGGCCACCAAAACGGATCTCCTCAACACCTTGGCTGCGCCTAGAAATTCTGTCCATAAAAGTTATGAACAGAATCGGTGACAAAAGGGCAGCCTTGGCGGAGTCCAACTCTCACAGGAAATGGGTCCGACTTACTGCCGGCAATGCGGACCAGACTCTGACACCGGTCGTACAGAGACCTGACAGCCCTTGTTAAAGGACCCGGTACTCTATACTCGCGGAGTACCCCTCACAGGAACCCCCGAGGGACACGGTCGAATGCCTTCTCCAGATCCACAAAGCACATGTAGACTGGTTGGGCAAACTCCCATGCCCCCTCCAGGATCCTGCTGAGGGTGTAGAGCTGGTCCAGTGTTCTACGGCCAGGACGAAAACCACACTGCTCTTCCTGAATCAGAGATTCGACTATCCGACGGACCCTCCTTTCCAGAACCCCTGAATAGACCTTACCAGGGAGGCTTAAGAGTGTGATTCCTCTATAGTTGGAACATACTCTCCGGTCCCCCTTTTTAAATAGGGGGACCACCACCCCAGCCTGCCAATCCAGGGGAACTGCCCCCGATGTCCACGCAATGCTGCAGTGCCGCGTTGACCAACACAGCCCCACAACATCCATAGCCTTAAGGTACTCAGGGCGAATCTCATCCACCCCCGGAGCCTTGCCACCGAGGAGCTTTTTAACAACCTCGGCGACCTCAGCACCAGAGATGGGAGAACCCGACCCAGAGTCCTCAGGCTCTGCTTCCGCAATGGAAGACGTGTTGGTGGGATCAAGGAGGTCTTCGAAGTATTCCACCCACCGACGTCCGACGTCCCGAGTCGACGTCAGCAGCACACCACCCCCACTATAAACAGTGTTGGTACTGCACTGCTTCCCCCTCCTGAGACGCCGGATAGCGGACCAGAATCGCTTCGAAGCCGTACGGAAGTCTTTCTCCAGGGCCTCTCCGAACTCTTCCCACGCCCGAGTTTTTTCCTCGACGACCAGCCGAGCCGCCTGCCGCTTCGACTGCCGGTACACGGCAGCTGCTTCCGGAGTCCCACAGGCCAATAAAGCCCGATAGGACTCCTTCTTTAGCTTGGCGGCTTCCCTCACCGCTGGTGTCCACCAGCGTGTTCGAGGGTTGCCGCCGCGACATGCACCGACAACCTTGCGGCCACAGCTCCGACTAGCCGCCTCAACAATAGAGGCGCGGAACATGGTCCATTCAGACTCAATATCCCCCGCCTCCCTCGGGACATGTTCAAAGTTCTCCCGGAGGTGGGAGTTAAAGCTCCGTCTCACAGGGGACTCTGCCATACGTTCCCAGCAAACCCTCATAATACGTTTGGGCCTGCCAGGTCTGACCGGCTTCCTCCCCCACCATCGGAGCCAACTCACCACCAGGTAGTGGTCGGTGGAGAGCTCCGCCCCTCTCTTCACCCGAGTGTCCAAGACATACGGCCGCAGATCAGATGAAACAACAACAAAGTCGATATTTGAACTGCGACCTAGGGTGTCCCGGTGCCAAGAGCACATGTGGACACCCTTATGCTTGAACATGGTGTTTGTGATGGACAATCCATGACGAGCACAGAAGTCCAACAACAGAACACTACTCGAGTTCAGATCAGGTGGGCCATTCCTCCCAACCACGCTCCTCCCGGTCCCACTGTCATTGCCCACGTGAGCGTTGAAGTCCCCCAGCAAAACGAGGGAGTCCCCAGGAGGGGCACTTTCCAGTACCCCTTCCAAGGAGTCCAAAAAGGGTGGGTAATCTGAACTGCCGTTTGGTGCATAAGCACAAACAACAGTCAGAACCCGTCCCCCCACACGATTGCGGAGGGAGGCCACCCTCTCGTTCACCGGGGAGAACCCCAACGTGCAGGCACCGAGATGAGGGGCAACAAGTATGCCCACCCCAGCTTGGCGCCTCTCACCAGGGGCAACACTTCAATTCAATTCAACTTATCCACCAAATTTACAGAAATACGGAGACAGTGGCTGAAAAGCGCCTTATGCAGTTACTTCGTACCAAATTACTCGTCCTTATGATTTCAAGGAAGAACGGGAGCATTTTTCCAGTTACAGTCTGTCTTAATAACTGGTGTAAAAGAAAAGTTTACATGGAGCAGGAGTGTTTTAATCATCGACCATGTACAAGAGCTTTGGATGCGAGGCGCCCCATTTCCTTTTACACTGATACTCAGAAAAAAAAAAATAGAAATAAAGTTACAGCTTCATTCTAAAGCTAACTTACATTATAACATGACAAGCTTGCATCAATAGCTTTGAAACCACACATTAGATTGGTACAATTTAAAAATTCTAGCCTAAACATGACGTAGTCATAACGTTTTGATATCCTATTATACATCAGTTCAATCAAAAAACATTTAGCACTGCTATCTTTGTAAAAGTAACTGACCAGCAATCTAATCACAACGGCACAATGACCAGTAGGTTTCTGAATCAGATGATTCATTAGCCTACGTTACATAAGATCACCGCTGTATGACTGAAGGACTTCCCCTGAACCCACAACACCAGAGACTCCGGCCGTCTCGGTAGTGCCGGGTGATGTAGTCAGTATCCAGCAGAGTGAACGCTGGACTTGCATTGGCTTGAATGGACATCAGTCTTCACAGATACCAGGTCATCCATGTTGCTATTTATTAACATCAAGCAAACATGACCACTGTGGAGGTTCGCCTTAGTAAAGTAGCATAGCAGAGCCATCCACACCAAGTGACGACACAAAATGGTTAAACATGTCCTCGTGTGTTATATGACACCACTTTTTCATGTCTTCTCAGTCATGAATAGTTTGAGGCTGTGGCACTGACCGGACACTTTGTTCGCTCAGCAATTTTTGGAAATGTTGCCACAACAGTTTATCATTTCAGTCAAGCTAATGTTATTTGGCCTAGGGAAGCACTGAAACGGAAATGCCGCACAAAAAAAACAGATGTTGGACCCATAGTTACTTCCACGTTCGAAAATAAGGTTAATATGATACCCTCACTAATCTATCATTTGCTGCAGGGAAGCTCTATCATTATCGATAGTCAGGCTGCAGCTGACTGGTGCAGAGAACAAAAATTTAGAGGAAGAGTAACACTTCCTGTTGTTCTGGATATGGACAAGGCAGAACAAGCCGAAGCTCTCCAGGCTCTCAAGACATGGGATGAAGACTACGATGAACATTCTCCAGCAGAGCAATTCACTTTTGTTTTTGAAGAGAGGGAGGACTATGAAAAGTTCTGTGTGTACATTGTGGATGAAATCAAAGTTTTTGCAAGATTTGAATAACTTCTGTAAATAAAGACATTTACAAGTAAACGTATGTCTTCATTGCTGCAGCCTCCCCGCATCTTAGCTAGAGTTAAGGAGGGTCACATACTAATCAGTATAGCTTAAGAATTTAGGTACGACTATTACAACCTGACCTCATTTCCCCCTCCAGTATCCTGTGGAACAATGTCATCTCCCAGTGTACTCTGACATCCTCATGGCCAGGTGCTTTCAGAATGCCAATGTATTGGAGTTATCATTTTCTGTGTATGAATTCATATTAACTATCAATTCTGTGTAACACACCAGCAGCGTGTGGAATGCCTCTTTCCTTACAGCATGTTAATTACATAGGAAGCAATATTTAGGCCACTGCTTCCAAAGTAAATGCAGCCACTTCATTAAAGGTTTTACACATGTTAATAAGCAATAACATCATGGTTTTAAAACAGTATTTTTGTGACAGGGACACCTAGTTGCAGGTGCCACTATGTGGCACATGCCACTGGCTGCATGAACGAACTGCTTCGTTCCATCACGTAAATGTCACATTATGAAAGGTTTAATACAGTTTGTTAAGCAATAACATCACAGTTTCGAAAAAACAAGCTGTCTAGGGATCATATAACTAAGTCTTTTGCCGAAAACCGGCTCTGGCAGCCCCCTAAACGGCGGCAGTGGACGTGAGAGCGGACGTGACAGCCTAGTGGCAGGAGCGCCACTCTGTCACCCTAGTGGCAGCTGACACTGGCCACTGTCACTTGCCAGTAGGGTGACAGTCTCCACTGGCAGCTGCCACTAGAGACTGTCACCCTAGTGGCAGCTGCCAGTACTACGCTGTGGCAGCCCGACCTGTCACCGGAAGTGCCACTACGACCTGCCACTGCCACAAATTGATGTCGGCCTTGCTGTAAAGATGACGGACACATGGTTTATCCAATCATGGACCGCGGAACGGGTAGGGCCAGTAGGGCCGCGGCCCTACCTACTTTTGATGATCAAACATGTAAATTAATATATATAAATAAAATTAAAATATTCAATAGCTATTTTTTTCAAATGCACAGTAGTCTATGGCAGCAGCATCATTCTCCAATGAGAAAGCGATAAATCATCCCATCTAAAAATGTATTGGCTGATTGTGTCATGTGATGTAAACAAAAGTTTTCCCACCTCTGCCCTGCTTATGACCGCTACTTCGTTAGCTTCGTTAGCTTAGTTAACCGTGTCCACTGCAAGTCCTGAGAGGTGTTTCTCGTCCCTCCGTCGTATCAAGACCTACCTGAGATCAACAATGACCCAGAAAAGACTAAATAGCTTGATATGCGCCCACATACACAGGGATCTTTTGACCACAGTGGATGCTTTGAGGATAGCCAGGGACTTCATCCAGCATAATGACAGACGGAGACACTTTTTCGGGAATATTTAGAGCAGGGGTGAGTTTGACTTTTCTTTTTAAAGTATTTTTATTCTGTAAATATTGTGTTAGCTGTAATATAATGATTGTAAGTGGAAATAAATCCGGGGCGTGTGCTGGAACGTCAGAAAAAAAGTTAAATAAAAATTCGGTGCCGATTTTAATTATAACATGGCAGACACATTTATCATGCTCAGGGACCACAGCCTATGAGAAAGCAATAAATTCTGGTGTCTAAAAATGGATTGGCTTGTCTTGTGTCATGTGACGCAAATCAGTTGCGTGATCAAGGGGATGCTGGTGTTTTATGTTTATGCGGGCGCGTGCGTATGTGATGGGTAGTGGTATTGAGTATTGCCTGATGGGCCCGACCAATTTGAAATGCGTTGCGCGGTCCATGTATCCAATCATATGCCAGGATTTTTGATAAGGCCCCTCCTTCTGAAATACATCTCCAGTGGAGCGATTCCAGATGGATGTGTGGAGTTCGGAGGAACTAAACCCATCTGGAGAGTCAGGTGTAGTGCTTAAGAGCTTTATGAGTTTAAAGCTCTTAAAATGACTGTAGTCTGTCTGTCTCCCGTCCACTTCTAATACACCCCACACACACTCAGACAAAGCGGTCCCAACGCTGCTCAGACAGAAAGAAGCTGTTTTTTATTTTTATTTACAGGAATAGAGTAGAATGGAGCCCAACGGTGAGAATTCCAGAAAGTGTGACAAAGGCATTTCCTGGATAAGCGTTGTAAGAAGTTTTGACTTAGTATTTCTCCAAAATCCTAAAGTAAAATATTTTAATATTTATTCTGGTTATAGGATAGATGACTCTTTAACGAAATACCAACAGAGTTTGTCGTCATCTTTCAGGATTTTAGAGAAATCCTGGCTTCACTTTTTCTCTTCATTACCGCCTGTGAGGCCTCCACTGCTCCTGTGTTACCGTAACGCACAATGTATGCGCAACGCTAATCTTTATGAGAGTGTCGGCTAGCTGGGCCTCGGATTTGCGCTCCCCTCTGAGCAAATACATTTAAAATGAAACATGTTGGGTTTAAAAGCTGATCTATTTTTTTATGGTCTTATTATAGAATTTCTCAACAAAACACAAAAACAGAGATAAATGAAGCATATAACCAAGCTGTGAACGCATCTTTTCGGCATCAACTAGTTCCTGATCATATTCTCTGTTTTCCAGCATTAGTTCATCCAGACCAGCGTCCAGTTAACATACCTGGAGGTTCTGACCCGGTTCGGGTTCTCCAGCTGCTATCCAGCAGTCTGAGCTGATGCTCGGTCTCTTCCTCCTCCTGGACGATGGTTCTGAGTATTTCTTCAGCAGTTAGTCGCTCTCTGGTGATGAAGCGAAGATATTGTTGCTGCAGACGCTGAAATATTCAGTTTACAGCAAAAACAGACTTCTGACCGACGATAAACAAGGAAATCTGGAAGCTAACGCTGCTGGCACCTTGTTGATTAACGGAAGTTTCAGACGGAGATTTCCACTGGAAACGCTTACGACCATAGACATAATATAAGAGTAGACCCCGCATTGACTGTCGCGGCGCAGGAACTACGGCCGCCATCTTGGGGCGGTCGACCTGCTACCCTATCCTGCTGATTCATGCTGAACAGACGAATGATACCTCAGCACTGTGCGGCGTATTTTTGTTTGAATCGACGGACTATTGACGTCTGGGCTCGAGGGATAACTTTTCACAAGTAAGATGAACAGATATTGTTTATATTTTTGATTAGAATGTACGAAGAATGTGATTTTTCTAATATTAGGTAGAGAGATACAGGTCTACACATGGATGCTATAAACAGTGTCCAAGTTTTTGTGACTTAGTCTCTCCAAAATTGCATTTGCTGCTCCGTGAAGGCATCACAGCTTTAGACATTAGTTGATGAACAGCATATATATATATATATATATATATATATATATATATATATATATATATATTATAGTGTGTGTGTTTGTGTATATAGTAATAAAAAAATATCAAAATGTATGAGTAGCTGTGTTTTGCAACACACATACATCCTGTCACAAGATTACTTTACTTACTTTTAACCCCATTAAGATTATATAAATGCGCTGGACCATTTGTTATAATAGCTATAGTTTTAAAGTTTTCAGCAAAAAAACGTGAAAATGAGTTCAATATTCAGCGAGTTATAGTTGATTACAATTGATAATGTGTTGACTGCGCCTGGGCAACACATTACACTGAGCTGAGCTGTCGACCGCCCCAAGATGGCGCCCCCAAATCTCGTCAGTGCCCATAGTCGAAAGTGGTCGATGCAGGGTCTACTCTTATATTATGGCCGTTTCTCAATATGCGTTCTTGAGCGTTCTCGTGTGCTCGTGTGCTCGTGACACGTCATCAGCCTCAGCCCGAGCACTGTTCCAATGCCGAGAACGCCAAATCGAGAACGCGCCGAATTCCCCGGATGTTGTTCTCGCCCCGCCCTCTTTATCGAGCATGCATCAGAGCAGACTTGTGCGTTCTTCAGACAGACCGCTTGCCCAGAATGCACCGCGGCCGCAGCTTGATTCCAGACAGCGCAAACAGAGCTCACAGCGGTAAGTTAAAAATTCCCTTTTCTGCTGCTGTTGTTGTTCAAAAGTACGTTTTAAGATCGTTTGAGGCGAGAACATTATACTTTTAAGCTTCCCTATGTGGCCTGTTTACAGAGTTAGTGCGTAATTAAAAAAAGTAGTGTGCATAATACCGCTGGTTATGATTTATTTGTTTTGTGTTTATCTGACTGACGTGTGTTGCTTTATTAACTCAATACTTGCTGGAATAAATTGTAGTTGTCTCCCTAGGACGGCAGCAGCATATAAAATAAATAAATAAATACATTCTATAAATGTTTTTCCTATCTAAGTGAGTTTCTTCTGAGTCAGGACACGAATAATTGAGAGGAGAAAGAGGGAAAGAAAATAATAGTAATAATAGTATATGAAAAACCAGACATTTTATGTCTTATACAAATGTTTAATCTTTGGAAAACAATGAAGGTGTAATATATTCAACAAATTATTAACAGTTATTAACATGGTTTAAAACAAAGAAATTACTCCTATTAAGATCTCATACAAATAGACAATGCCTATAAACTTACAATTAAAAATAGTTGGAATAGAAATTAATTTACGCATTATTTTATGTATTTTTCCAGGTGGTGAAAAAAAAAGAAATGAAGCAGCATGTGAACATGACTTCAACTGATCTACATTAGGTCAGGTGTAGTCATGTTCACTTAAACATGCAGCCAGCTGGAGCAGCTCCCTATCTTCAGCCGCCGGATGGTCATCCTCCTCTGGGTCAACCTCCTCGTCCTCCACTTCTAGCTGGTCCCCTGCCTCTATACTAATACTGTGGAGGATGCAGCAGGCGGCGATTACTTTTGGGGCAAACGTTGGCCAGCCAGTAGAGGGTCAGCAGCACCTCTATCTCCTGTGGCCATCCATGGGCCTTCTGGATGGGCAGCAGCTGAAGGAGGAGGACGATGGTGGCCATGTTTAGCCTGAAGGCTGGTTTCAGGTCCCCTTCATTAAAAAATATTTGGAGGATTGGCACAGAAGTGTTTATCCTCACATATTTTGTTTCTGTTTCTTCATGTAAATAAAAAATGCCAAATGTTACCAGAATTGTTTTTTGTCACCTTTTCTATGCATAAACTATACCTGTTTAACATGCAGATTATTATAGTTCTCAAGAAAGAAAAGGTAAAATGTATAGTGTTGTATAGTAAATGTAACAAATGGCTTCCCTTCTGTGGTATTTTTACCATTTCCCTGAAAAAATGGGCTGAACTAACTGCACATAATTTATAGATTAATCACTGTAAAGGTGGACAGACATAAAAATGTATTTTTTTTACTTTCTTAATGATCAATGCTGTGAAGGTCAGTAGGTGCAATAAAGTAGCTTAACCCTACTGTTATTAATGTTAAAACTGGGTCTTCATTTTTATTAATATAGGAAAAATAGTCACAATTTCAACCTGATCACGTTTTTAATATCATCATCAATGGGTTTTTTTTTTAAAGATAAAAGTAGGAAATAGGCTGTCAATCTTAAAATGCCTACCAGTTGGCAATAGATGGGTGAGCAAAGCCTGCCTTCTGAGCCTCCTCTGCCGCATCTATCTTCTCCTTGCTCGGATTTTCCTCCTCAACTGCATCACCTCCTCTTCAGCCTGCTGGTAAAGCTGACCAACGACCGAAGCAACAGCAATATTGCTCGTATCGCTCATTTTGCTTCTACAAAGTGCTGATTTTTAAAGAAGATTCAATCGCCTCTGCAACTACAACAATTACAACTCCCCACAAAGAAATTCACGCTATTGCTGGTTTTATACCCACAGTTCTGTAATTATTTTAGAAATGTTTTATACTTTTTAGAAATTAATTTAAATAAAAAACGTTTTCAATAAGATATGATGGTGTAGTGTATAAATAGTTTTGAACGTTAAAGAAATGCTCAAGCGCTGTTGGTGTGATGACGTCACGAGTATACTTCTGTTCCAATACACAGTGCGTGCTGCGTGCTCGCGTTCTCGTCAAGTCCGATCTTCCTGTGTTCTTACCGAGAACAGACTTGACGAGAACGCGAGTACGGACTCGCGTTCTCGTGAATTGAGAAACGGCCATTGTCTATACTTACGACCCTAGACATTCCCTACGTAGACGGCTCATTACGTGCTGGAGCGCATCCTGGGGCGCTGCCATCTTGGATGGGTCTCTCCTACTCTTCGCTGGCATAGGAGCCAAAGGGAGTAAATGCAGTGGGGGCAATTTTGCCAGTATTTTCTGCAGTTTAAAGTTACCACGTGATGCAGATCCCCATTTTGAGCTGAAATCTGCTCTGAAGATGAGTTTTTACTTGGTGAGAAAAATGGAGAAATCCACTATGGACCTTAATTTTATGTTAATTAATTTGTTATCGCTGTACTTCAGGTGTGAAAACAATTATTTTCCAAGGGTCTTAAGCTCCAGCCCTTTTGCAAGCATGGTAGTATAAGACACTGAACTGATGTGGAAATTTTAAAGAACACTTTTCAAGGCCTTCAAAAAACTTTGTGTATGCATGTGTGCATGCACCACACACATAAATATGAAGAAATTATTGTTGGTGTGGAGAAAAGGCTCGGGATTCTACGTGTGTCTCTACGTCTAACAGTGAAATCAATTTAAATGAACAGCCCAACTTGTTTCTTTATTAAAATATAAAATGTATTAATATAATAATTTATTAATTTATAAAACAAGTCTCTTAGTTTGAGAGCATACAACAAAGTATTTCAGCATGAAATCACATATTTATACATTTATATGTATGTCAGTTAAAGACCGATCGTTTATGAAATATGTTGTTTAAACAACATATCAGCATTTAAACGTTTTTTTTTTTGTGTAACAGCGTCTTGTATCATAACCACACCTCTGCCGTTTTTTAACTAACCAAATTGTGTGAAATTTGGGTGAAAATTAAGCGAGTTATGATTTATTTTAGTCGGGCAAACAGCTTCCTCAGTACAAATAAAGGCACTGGGGTTCCATTTGTGCCAAAATATCTTTGTCAATGTATATGTTTTTGTGTATATGTTGCATGCATATTCAGTTCAATTAAAATTTATTTATATAGCACCAATTCATGAAACATGTCATCTCAAGGCACTTTCCAAAATCAAATTCAATCAGATTATACAGATTGGTAAAAAAAATGTCCTATATAAGGGAACCAGTTGATTGCATTAAAGTCTTGACAAGCAGCATTCACTCCATTCAGTGAGAAAAATAGGCCCTTAAAAATAATTAAGATGAATAGGGCTGCCCAAACCTTTACATATGACTGTATGATCCCTCTTGTTGATTTTCATCAGAACTCTTGCCGCAGCATTTTGGATCAGCTGAAGGCTTTGAACTGCATTTTGTGGACTTCCTGATAGTAAAGAATTACAATAGTCCAGCCTTGAAGTAACAAATGCATGGACTAGTTTTTCAGCATCACTCCTGGACAGAATGTTTCTAATTTTAGCGATATTCCTGAGGTGAAAAAAGGAAACTCTGGAAACCTGTTTAATATGGGATTTAAATGACATGTCTTGGTCAAAAATAACACCAAGGTTTTTAACTTTATTACCAGAGGCCAAGTTAATGCCATCCAGATTCAGTGATTGGTTAAGAAGTTTATTTTTTGAGGACTCTGGCCCAAAGATTACAACTTCTGTCTTGTCAGAATTTAGATGCAGGAAATTTAAAGTCATCCAGCTTTTGATGTCATCAAGACATGACTGCAGTCGAAGTAATTGATTGGATTCATCAGGATTTATGCATAAATATAACTGAGTGTCATCAGCATAACAGTGGAAATTAATCCCATGCTGTCTAATAATTTTGCCAACGCACACCATGGTCGGATTATTTGATTTTTCAGGCCATATAAACTGTGCATTCGGAATACTTTTCTTTTAATCCGAACAGATTTTAATCACATCCGGTAAACAAGCTCCTTACATTAACCAGCTAACAAGTTAACAGCCACATTAGACGAGCTATCAGGCTGATTGACGTTTAGGTGGCACCTGAAGAACGAGATAAGCCAAGTGCTGTTCACATTTTCTCACTTTGAAAATGAACAAACGTAACGACTTACACTTGTTGTGCAATTACACACTGTTTAAAGTTGTTTAATGTTTAATGAATAACTGTCTGTTAGGTATTGTCCAGCGAATAGCACCTCTCGAGCTTATATCAGGATATAGTTGAAAGGAATGAGCAATGGCGATTTTAACAGTAAATTCTGCACACGTATAGAATAAGGAGTGACAACTAATCTTCAGGTTCAAGAATTTATTAACAGAAATAAAATGAACATCCAGAGAACATCTCTATATAATGCTATTTATCTGTTTAAATTTGTTAACAGACTGGAAACCTCCAGATCAACAAGGGCTGCTACATTTGGAGACTAAAGTTCCATTTTGTAAAACATATTTTGCTAAAAATGTGTTTTTCTGTGAAAGGAACCAACCTATGCGATGGTCTTCCCACAAATATTAAGACAGGCAGAACTTTCCAATTTCAAAAAAACAAATTCCTGGCTTATACAGCACCAGCAGTGTGGCCATGTCACATGAAATGCAAAAGTGTGTGTTGTTGAGGTGTGTATTTCTTTGAACTTTAGTGTACCTACCAAATAAAAAAAAAAAAAAAAGAATATCTCATCTATCAGCTTTGTCATTAGTGATCGGAAGACTTGGAAATCTATAATTCATAAAAATGGTTAGGATTCTTTGAGAGAATCCCTAATAGTAAAAAATCTGCATCATTTGGAATATACTTTCAGTTTAGAAGGTATATACTAGTTTTTTTTCCCTTCCTTTCTTATACATGTCGGACATGTAAAATGAGTTTTCCTACATTAACTACAGTTGCAGTAAATGTAGCAGGGGTGTCCAAACTTTTCGGTACATGGGCCAAAATTGTCAAGTCAAAGGAACTTGAGGGCAAAAAATTAACGCAATTTTTTTAAACCAAAAGAAAAGGGTAATTTTTTTTCCTGCTCTAAAAAAATTATTTAAAATTGTCAGATTTTTTGTAGGAAATGAATGCGTAAATTATTGTAGATCCAAAATAAAAAAGGGTTTTGCTTTTGAATAATTTGACTCTAACAATAATAAACTGGACTGTTTTTGGTCTAGCAATAGCAGAACAGTATTTGGGTCTGTTCTTTGAAAACAATTGTTATAATTAGCCAATTTTAATAATTGAATTCAAAGCAGATTTTAATGCACCGAAGTCTGCATTTGAGTAATTAAACATCACTGGATAGATGTTACTATAAAATTAAAAAGAATGTCAAAAGTGTGTTTATTAAAAGATGAATTGTGTTGTACTTAACATTTTCCATTGTAGGATTTTAACTTTTCTGTAATAATTTTGCCCTAATTAAAAACTAAAATCTTCCACCTGCGCTGGTGGACCAAATCTTTCTTTGGACATGCCTCCTCTACAGCCTTCATTGGTCAGTGTCATGATTTGTCTTTGGATGAACCCGGACAGAGCACGAACACACAGAGCTAAAAATAGAGAGTTTATTGCAAGGAAGGTGTATAATGGCAGGTGAAACCAGAGATGCAGGACTGAACTGGAGCAGAGGTGTAGATGTGTGCAGGAGCTGGCAAGCAGGACCAGGAGCACGGCAGAGTGAGTACTAGGAGACGAGAGCAGCAGCAGGATCCACAGCACGGCTGGGTGAATACTTCAAGGCCAGAACCACAGCAGGATTAGCAGCACGGCTGGATGAATACTTGCAGGTCAGAGTCACAACAGGATTAATAGCTCAGCTTGGTGAATACTTGCAGGTCAGAGTCACAACAGGGTTAGTAGCTCCTCCTGAGGTTCAGAGGGGAGACAAGTTAGATCCAGCAGCAGGCAGATACTAACAAAGTAAAACTGAGGCAGGAAACAAACAGCTAGCAGGAGCAAACCAGGCAGACAGGCGAGGAGTGAGTAGAGTCTGATGACGAACCGGCCGAGAAGTGAAGGCAGAGGGAGGCTTATGTAGGGAGGCTGGCAGGTGGAGTGAGTCTGGCTGATTAATGACCGACAGGTGTGACAAACTGCAGCGGGAGTGAAGGGAGGGCTGAGTGAGAGGGGGAGGAGGAAACTGAAAACTAACAATAAATAAAGCCAGAACATAACTAAACCCTGACAAGGAGGAAGAACTGAAAAATAGTAAATAAAAGCCTGATTAAAAACTAAACCCTGACAGTCAGTTCATGAGAGAGTGATCAGAGTCGTGTTCTCTGTGACACGGTGCGCTCTCGCTCACCTGGCTACTTTGTTGATTCTCTGTCGTCATTGATGCATTAGCAAGAGAACACAGCCTAACTTTAATATTTAGAGCTGTTTTATCTCAGAAAACATGATGCCTCTAAACAAAAGAGCTCTGCAGTCGCAGTAGCAGATGCTTTTCCTCTTCTCTCATGCACAACACTGTTGAGATTTCAACATCTGGCCAGAGGGGGGAAACCTTTGCAAAACCTCTGGAACTATGCTCCTTTTTATTAATGTTTCTTTTTTGGTTTAACTTGACACTTGTGTAACATTTGTTATTGTAATTTTTTTTCATGTAAATTGAAGAACAAAAAGCTATATTAGCTTCAAGAATTGGCCCATAAAAATCGTCCCCACGTATCGGGCATCGGTATCAGCCTTAAAAAACCTGTATCAGTCAACATCTACTTCAGTCAATGCTAGAATTCTCTCTTTCTATAACTTTAAGAGCTATCTGGGGAAAAAACAACACAAAGCTGAAGAGTTTGTGTATAATCTGCTATATTTTAAGTGTTTATTAGATTAAAATAATCTCAGATATGACATCAAATACAAACTGTGTTTGCCTCTTGGTCAGTGTGCTGATCTGTAGTTTTTGATAAGGTCCTGGTTGGGGGGGGGGGAGAAATCCTGCTTTGTTCACCTAAGTCTTTGTCAAATGAGTCTTCTTCCTGGAACTTTCACACATCCGCACTTTGAAGGTGACCAAACTCCAACACATCAGCTGCTAACGGGGTTCTGATGAACTTTAAAGCAGCACTGTAACTTTTAGCCACTAGGGGTGCTAGACCTGTCACAAAATTAAAGTGTCCCTCCATGTTTTGGAATCTGATAGCAGACCACTCTGGATCGGCAGATTGAGACTTCATGGAGATATTTCGAAAGACAAAACCACCTTCAACCCTCTAGATTAAATCTTACATCAGAGAACCAAAAGTATGCCTGATCAGGTATCATATCTGTTTTGTTGTTACGGCAGTCTGAGGGCAAACCTAGAATGGATTATGGGACCTCCAGCGCTGTTCTAGGTCACATAATCCATTCTAGGTTTACCCTGAATGACCAGTTCAGCGATGGATCCGACCCTCTCGTTACATCGTTTTGTCACATAAATCACAAAATTAAAGCTTGTCGTCTTGTGTGGGTTCTAAGGTGACGAGTCAAATCGTTACTTTGTTTAAAAGACCTTTCACACAAATGACAAGAATAAGGTTTTTCACCTGTATGAGTTCTGAGGTGACATTAAAGTTGTGATTATGTAGAAAAGATTTATCACAAAACTCGCAAGGATAAGGCTTTTCATCTGTGTGAGATCTAAGGTGACGATCCAAAATACCTTTTGATCTAAAAGATTTGTTACACAATTCACAAGAATAAGGTCTTTCATCACTGTGCGTTCGAAGGTGATTAATCAAATGTTGACTTAGTCCAAAAGTTTTATCACACAACTTTCAAGAATAACGCTTATCACCTGCATGAGTTCGAATGTGACATGTCAAAGTGTAACTTTGTCGAAAAGATTTTTCACACAAATTACAAGAATAAGGCTTTTCATTTGTGTGAGCCCTAAGGTGACAAGTCAAATGTTGACTGAGACGAAAAGATTTATCACACATATTACACAAATAAGGCTTTTCATCTGTGTGAGATCTATGGTGACGAACCAAAACACCCTTTGTTCTAAAAGTTTTGTCACACAATTCACAAGAATAAGGCTTTTTATCTGTGTGCGTTCTAAGGTGACGAGTCAAATTGTCAATTTGTCGAAAAGATTTTCCACACAACTCACAAGAATGAGGCTTATCTGCGTGAGTTGTTTTGTGTTTTTTCAAATGATCTGCGTGGCTAAAAGATTTACCACACACTTCACAAGGATACTGCTTCTCAACCCTGTGGTTTCTCATGTGCACAGACAAGTATTTTTCTGTTCTGAAACATTTACCACCTATTTCACAGCAAGCTGAATCTTCTTTCTGACTTTTTGTTTTTAATTTGTCCACATTGTCCCTGTGATTTCTGGTGTCCTGATGCCTCTTCTCTGGGAGCAGATCTTTATCTCTACTTGATCCTGAGTCTTTCTGGTTGCTCCCTGACTGATGGTGGGTCTCAGCTTCAGGACAGTTTCCAGAGAGGAGATGGTTCTTGTTTGGTTCCGGTTCACCCTTGCTCTTTTTCTCATAAGTAGGAGTCACCACACAGTTGTCTGTCTCCTGTTTCACTTCAAGCTGATTGTCACCCTGATTACTGCAGAGATACTCCTGTTCCTCTTTGATCTTCACTGGTTCATGTTCCTCTTTAATTACAACAGGTTCTGGTTCCTCTTTAATCTGTACAGGTTCTGGTTCATTCTTTATTTCCATCACCTGGTGCAGCTCTGGTACATTGTGAAATATTTCCTCATAAGCAGAAATCACCATACAGCTTTGAGTCTCCTGCTTCACTAAAGGCTGATTTTCATTCTGAAAGACCCACAGTTGAATATGTTCTGTTGTAATTGGTTCAGGTTCTCCTTTTGGCTCACTCTGCTGTGTTTCTGGTTCTCCCTGTTCTTTTAACTCTATAGCATTTGATATCATGGGGTCAGTGTTGGAGTTCCTCTCTTCAGTTTTGAGAAGATGATCTTTGTGAAGGTGCCGAGTAGCAGACATGATGCTGAGGAAAGCCTGAGGACGAAGAACAGTAGAGCAACATTAATGTAGTGACTGATGGTGCTCACTAAGGCTTAGATTTGATTAATGGGGACTGATTAAAAGTATGTTTTTAAAATAAGATTCTAAAATGAGATTTCATTACTTAACCTCCTTGTAGCATGGGGTTAAAAATCAGTGTTTCCTTGCGATCAGATTTGGTGATTACACTATAATAATTATTTAATATAAAATTAAATGGACATATACTACCATCTGGAGGAGGATTGGAGCTGACACAGGAAGTGCCACTACTAGCTGCCACAAATTGAGCTTGCTGTCTCTCAGGCAGTGTGCCAGGTGGGTCTGTGATTTTGGGCACAATTTATCCAAACATGCCAAAACTGTGTCAAATGTGTTTTAAACTTTATAAAAGGTAGGAAATAAAGTGCTGATTTCCATTCTAGTACTCCTTCTAGTCATGAAAAAAAACCTTTGGTGATAAGTTTTACCCTGTGTTTCATCAACATGTACCATTGTGCACAGTATAAATCAATAAAATCAAGAGAAGATGCATAAATCATGATTTTTTTCTTTTTACCAAGCTTCTAGTCCTGCAGGTTTTATCCTCTGCCTTGTTGCTATGGTGATAGACAGAGAGAGAAAAAAACAGCACTGCAGAAAGTTACATTCTTAATTGCTCACAGTTGCAGCTCTGGGAAAGTCTTGTGGAAAAGCCCAGCTGTGTGTAAAGCAGTTTTGTGAGCTCAGTTACATTGGATACAGATGCACTGCATGTTGTTTAAAAAGGTAGGACTAGTTTTTAATTATACCAACAAAACTTTGATGCAAAAGAACTGCATCCGCACAAAGCCACCATAGAAGCAAACCATTCTAAAACTTTGCAGAGATTCTACTGTCTCTGGGTTAAAAAACAGAATAAATTAATTAGAGGTCAACCGATATATCGGCCGGCCGATAAATTACATTTATCCCACTTTGTAATTCAGGATGGGATATATTTGCAATGTTGGAAAGACTGCAGGTGGGTTTCAGGACGAGGCAGTGCTTGGAGAAGTGTAGCCTGTGTAGAAGTATAGGCCTTGGTACTTCCATGGAAGTCACCAAAAACACAGAGGAAAGTCGCTAGATTTTTCACTAGTCGCTGTACTGAAAATAAAATGCTAAATGGGTCTGAAAAGTCGCTAAATATAGCAAGAAATTTTCCAAATTGGCAGCAGAGACCAGGTGCTTCGTCACAGAAGTATTCCCCTCACTTGCCTTAATAATAATAATTATTATAATAACCATCTTTATTGTCATTGCAACATACATTCTGTTGGATTTATTAATTCTTTACAATTTTATATACTTGTTACTCTCTACTTGTGAACGTTTGTGTGGAGATAAAATATGCACATTTGACCCTTGGGGAGAGGAGGTGGCTCTTGACTGCTGCATCCACAAAGGAGTATCATGTGCTAGCCAGAACCGGTTTGACTGATTATGATTAGAAGTCTGTGGAAAGATTGATTAATTATGATTAGAAGACAGTGGAAAAGAAACCCAGATAAGGAGTTGACTGTCTCTTATCTCAAACACAGAATCTTGTGTGTCAATGTAATATTGTGACAATGTAACTGCCTCCTGATGGATCTAAATAAAAGAAGCCTGCCAGGGGAAGTACCTTCGGAGCTGAGCAGAAACACCTGGGCGTCCTGTTAGATTTCTAACAGCTCTCTCCCTTTTTGCAAAAAGCTTGTGAAACTTATACTGTGTCTGTTTGGTCTTTCTCTTTAAAGGTTAGGAGATTAAAATAAATTTATCACATTCCAATGAAATTTGTTCTCTGCATTTAACCCATCCCCTTGGGGAGCAGTGAGCTGCCACTGTGCAGCGCACAGGGAGCATTCTGGGGTTAAGGGTCTTGCTCAGGGCAGTCTGTAGGAGTTGAACTCAGAACCGAAGCGCAATGCTCTAACCACTAGGCCACCACTCCCCTTGCACTTTGCATCACAAATATTGCAGCGAGTGTAATCTGCATCGCATTTTGGAAAGTGGAGCCTCACTTTCCAGCACTTTCTACCAGTCATGCATGCTTTGTTGACTGGACCAGCAGATACTGACGTCATTACGCTCTTGTGCGTGCAATGCTGTGTTCATGTCCGGCATGCAAAATCGCTCACTCTTCCACTCCCTCAGTGTCACAACGATGCGTTTAGGTACTGAAACATGGTACTGTTTTATTTTACGTGAATCGGTACCCAGTAGTACCGACGGGTTTTGCTCGGTACCTATAAATGTACTACATTCGGTACCTCTCCCTACTCCTGGGTCAGGCTAGGGTTACAAAGTGTCACTTTTCTTATAAGTCATTGACAGTAGCTATACCTAATATCAATGTTGAGAATGAGCCATAGCGAATGCAAAACATCCGCTCCTAAGATCCCACCTTTCTACAAGGGGGGCACCCCGCCAACAAGAATCAACAACCCCCCCCCCCCACTCCAAGAAGGTCATGGCATGTAGTAAATTATTATAAGTCTTTAGGTGTTCTCGGTTAAAGGAGAAGTCCGGTCAACAAGGAAAAATCAGGGGATCATTAGCTATAACTAAAACTAATACGTTCGTGGTTATTTAATCAATTTAGCTTTAATCAATAAGAAAATAAAAACATAAATTGTCGTCTGGATCACTGTGTATGGGGGCGGCCATTATTGCCCAAATATGGGCTGTAAGGGCCGCCTGACATCACATCCTGTGACGTGGAAAAGCGGAGAGCCGACAGCATTTCTCCGCTCTTTCCAAGTAAAGTCAATAGGAGCCGTTCTACACAGCTGCGATTGTCAACAATTTTTTCGGATTTCCAGAGGACTTCACCATTGAAATTCACGGGAGCTATTGCTGAAGCAACAATGCTCACGTGCATGGCAGTTGGATGTAACAATACATCGGGTAAAAGTGGAAAAAACATTAGTTTTTTCACCCTTCCGATTCATCATCCACCATGGACTGTTTTGCTGGATTACCTACTTGAAGAGAGAGGATTTTCCATCGTGCTTCTGGCCAGAGAGAAACGTCATATGCAGCCAACATTTGGAAGAAGAATGTCTTCAGGATAACATGAGAGCGAGGATTTTCGGTATGTTTTTCTTTTTCATAATGTAGAATTTGCCGGAACATTTGTGTACCGACCAGAGCGGCGGAGGGATACGACACACTTAGAAAGCATGCTCACTGTTGTGAAGCCCACTTATTTTATGCAACTTTGGTCTTATTTTTTCTAAAGTCACTTGTATATTTCATGAGTTGTGGGGTTGCAGTTTTTTTTGGGCTTGTTTCTAAAAGTGAAGTTGAATGTTTGGGCTCTAAACTAAGTGACGCTGAAATATCCCTCCGCCTCATAACGTGCTGCAGCTCCTCCTCACAGCAGCAGAGAGTAAACTCAGAAGGAGCCGCTCTGCCCGTATTTTCTGCAGTTTACGGTGCAATAACTGATGATAACTGCTGAAAGTAGATTAGGTGGTGCAGATCACCATTTTGAGCAGAGATTGGTTCTAAAGATGAGTTTTATAGTCATCTTTTAACATTGCAGAACCCAACCTATAAACCATACTTTAATGCTTATTTGTTGTCTTTTTATGACTCTAATACTAAATGTAAAATTAGTATTACTTTAAATTTAAATGCTTAATACCATGTCTATCTTTGTTTAAGAGGTTTAAAAATATATTTCGGCATGAAAACGGATATTTATTTACAAGGGGACAGATACGGCATCGGAACTTGCTCTACAGCCGATACCGCACAGTGACGTCACAAACTGGGAGGTGGCAGTACTGTTCTTCACCAAGATGGCGGCCCCCATAAAAAGACCTTCAAATGAAAATTACTCTTAATTAAAAAAGCTTTTCATTTATTGAACAGTATGTAATAATTTTATATTTAAAGTAATTTCAGCAGTTTTAATTCTGATTTTGATCGGACTAAAAATTAGCCTTTCTAAATAGCACCAGATTGCATCCTGAGCTATTTTGTCTCTAGACTCCCACATGGCTGACATGAGTCCACAGAAAGGTACACGCAGAGCTCAATTTTATAAGTGCATACGCCGGGTTAAACCATAAACTGCTCGGCAGGAAGACGCCTTCACATTGAACTGTTTTCTATGTGACACCGAGCTGATACACTGAGCTGCTCTAAGGCAGTCGCAACTCGCAAGCAGCTGTGGCGACACACCCACTATGTGCTGGACTGACAGGTGTTTGATGGCTGCCTGCTGTGGGAAATGTAGGGAGTTGTCACAGGAAATTAAGCCAAATTGAATGCGCTCAAGGGTAAAACATCTGTGGAGAGTCTGCACGCCTCACAGTTTGCACACGGTACACCCAGATGTGCAGGACCTTTGTGTGTCTCCTAAGCTAAGTCATCGCTCCAACTTTCATCTTACCTGAGTTCGCACAAAAGTAAACTCACTCCCGCCAGGAGAGAGAAGGTGCTGAGTCGCTATCTATTTTTACCTGGCTTTGTAAACATATCTGCGTTTGTAAACTCAGATTCGGAGGATGGCTGCATTAAAAACACCCATGGAGTCAGGAGCACTGAGCGTCTACTCACCGCGAAGACGTTGTCGTATTCTGTTCTGATGGGGCGTACACTAAAGCAATAGCTGCTTAACTGACCAGGTAGTTATGCCCAACAGAATACGTATTGCTTGTGTCTGGAGCGCAGGTTCCAATGTGATAAATGTGTGCTTTTCTGTTGTGCTACGACAGAAAAAGGATCCGTTTATTTCATGTGGTGCCCCGATTACTTCAATATACTGAGAACGTTTGCCTAATACAAATATGAGAATGATGACATCTGTTTAAACTTGATTATTATAAACATTAAAGCTCAATACAGCACATTCTCAACAAGTAAACGGTTTTATGGTCATTTTCAGATGTCCTACAAAAACACCATTTCCTTTGATTGTCGCAAATCACCAAAAGTCTGTCTGTTGGAAACAGAAATCTACCTTCCTGGGTCCATCCGTAAAAATAGATGGCTGCTTTATTCTTGGAAAACGCATTTATTTCGCCAGATAGACCCCAGGAATGGATCAGAAACAGATCCCAAATGTAATAAAATTAAAATTTTAAGTTACACTCAAAAATATTCTAAACTCTGGCAGATCTAGATTTAAGGAGATTTTCATTCAGTCAAGAAGTAGGAAGGAAGAGAAGCATGTGGCCTTCAAAATCTAACCATGTCTAAAGATACATGATAGCGACACAAACATAAAACGAGAGACAGAAGATGGATAGTTAAAAATTGAGAAAGAATCGTGACTGATCTGTGCTTTGATGTTTGCAGAAGTTAAAATTCAGAGCTTTATGTGTATAATTTTTCCTCAGCTATGGTGAGTACAACAAGGACGAGTTTTAAATACAGTACTGCAGACTTTTGATTGCAGCAAAATTATTTTTATAGTTTATAGGATATACACGCTGAGCAGGTCTCCTCTGTTTTCTCTGCCAGAGAAGGAGGAAAGCAGCCTGCTCTGTGCGCATACACATGTGTCTCAATTCGGCGGCTGTGTCCTTCGAAGGACCCAGCCTACTCAGCCTTAGGAGGACCCAGCCATCGGAGGATGCTCCGGAGGATCCTCAGCCGTTGGTAAATGGGACGGTCTAGCCTTTGGAGCACTTCCTGGTTGCGACACGACGTCATCACGTCTACCCCAAGCCCGGGGAAAACCAGCACCAGCGCCGATAAACGACGCAAAAAAATGGATATTGAATTATTTTTTTTATTTACTTGTTATTGGAGGAGGAGAGTCGGTTTAGACGGCTTCGGCGGCAGCAAAACCGGCGACAAATTTTTCTCAGGCTGGGAGAGCGCAGTGGAGAGGTAACATTTACCTGCTATTATTTTCACCCACAGGGGCCTGCTAATGATCATAATATACCAGTTATTAAACAAACGCTTGTCAGCAGATTGACGAATATGTTTAAATATAAAATGTTATATTTATTTGTAAGACTTGATATAAGCTTATGTTTGTAACTTTAGTAATTTGAATTGAATAGTTAAATGTGTACAAACCCTGTAAATAACTGACTTAAATCACTACTTTCAGTATCACTAATGTGTTGAGAAGCCAAATAAAACTAATATTGAGAAATAAATCATTATTTGTCTAAATTGTTATCCCCTTACTGCCTGATTTTATTTGTAATTATATAACGAAAAAAATAATACAGGAAAAATAAATCTAAATATATAACGTAAAAAAAAAAGTTAAATAGTGGATCTAGATGAAGTAAAATAAGTAAAGGCCAGAATTGTTTGGTCACAAATTAGCAACACCAGGCGTTAAGCGGTTAACATTCAGTAGAATTATATCAGCTAAAATGAAATTGCTATCATCTAATCCTGTTGTTCTTAATCTTCATGTCTCTATCCAGACAAGGCCGATGTACTGCTGCATCAACTTAAATGCACAACATCTGCCTGGGAGCCGGTGACATCATGGCCCCAGAGGATGAAGTGCAGGACAACATGCCAGAGGATGAGGAGGGGAGAACGTGTTGGAGGCAGTCAGTGGTGCTCCCTGGCGGGACCAGCTGTCTGCCGAGGTGTCTGCCCTGGAGGAGGGTCTACCCGACCACGATTACATTTAGATGGCAAGTATAATCACTTTTTAGCTTTTCTCATGTAAGGGTTAGGAAAACAGTTGTAGTAAAGTCATTTTCTGCGTCTTCTTAAACATTTTTAGGAACATGGCAGCCGTCGATTGGGTCAGCCCTGCAAACCCTGATGGACGATGTGGTGAACAGTGGAGAGAGGCATCCCCCACCCCCCAGATGATGTCCCACTCGCAGTGAGAGGACTCCAAGGTCATCTGTGTGGCATCCCATCCAGTCCAGCAGCACCACCAGGGACTCCTGCTCAGTCAAAATTGTATATATGTTCTTTAGTAATATTTATTTTATATCTTCTGTAAATAGTTGTAGTAGTTACTTTTAAAATCTAATGTAAATAGTTAAAATGTTTTTGATAGTTTATTGTAAATACTTGTTTCTCTAAAAATAAATTGATGTTGTCACTGAGAAGTTGTTCTAACTTTACTTAAATTGTAAAGAAGTGATGAAACAGATAATGTAACAGGTTAAAAGACTTTAAGAACACACAAACAACAATAACTTTTATAAACAATTTATTAATTTAATTTAACAATAACAGCAACACAGAACCTGAGGATAAACCATGGCCGGGTGGCAGGAGTAGGCTTCCCACTGACCCCCTGCCCTGTCCCTGGATCTTTGCATTCCTAAAGTAGAGGAAAACAATTTGTGTCAACAGATGCAATTTTCTGTAGTGTTTCTTTGAAGCTAGAAAAAAGGAGTGTTTCATATATATATATATATATATATATATATATATATATATATATATATATATATATATATATATATATATATATATGTGTGTGTGTGTGTATTTCATTACATTAGCCAAACCTGAACATCCTTTGTATTTTTTTTTTCAAGTTGTCCCACTTTTTTTTGGCCTGTTGTGGCTCAACTTCACCCTCCAGGCCCGTTTTTTGCAGGATTGTTCTAAACAAGAGAAACGAGAAGAGATAAACACACAAGGGTCACTAATATCACAACTATAAGATTAAAAAAAGTGACATCTGGGCATCATTTGATGTGATCAAAAGATTATATTTGTACGTTGGTGTTTGAACAGGACTTCTTTGAACTTGTGTGACTTTTACATACAAATGCAACATGTATATGTAATTATGTCTCAACTCTTACCTCCATCCGACTGTGGCAGTGTTTTTGGCCCCGGTAAAGAGGTGGTCATATTGCCCACGGAGTTTTATCAACTCCTCTGTATGCTCCCTGCTCCCTAGAACAAAATGACATGTAAAGCATATTTCTGTTATGTCAACAGGCAAAATGACTGTTCTGTATAATTACGCCGGTGTTGTTCTTCAAGTGAATTATACTTTAAACCTTATTATACTGTACTGTAAATTAACTATACGTTATTAAGTATTCAAACAAAACGTTTGCAGTATTGACAGCCCAGTACAGCTGGACTGGTGTTATTTCTTCAGCTGCATTAAGCTTTGACAGTTCTAATCATTTGTAATAAACTGTATGAGAATAGATTGATCGTATTTGTGAAGGACACAGTTATCAGCGCAGTTACAATAAGATGTAGGTTAAAATCAAAAATTGTGACATTTGTATGAAGGGTTTTAATGTTGCTGAACGTCTCGTATCAACAGATTAGCTCTAAGCTTTAGCTTCAGCTGGTCCTACAAATTCCGGTGGCTCCGTTACAGTCATGTATTTTAATAATGTTCAGTTAAAAAATAAAATAAAAACAAACTACTTACATTTAAAGCTGTACACAGCACTACTGCCAGCGCTGCTGCTGCTTTCCAGTCTTGATGAAAATCCGCCTTCTTTCTTTTTTTTCTTCAACTACTAAAAAAAAAAGCGAGCAAAGCACCTCGGGAAATCTTATGGCAGGCGAGGCCACTAAGGATGGTAGCGGTGCATCCTCAGAATTCGGGGAAAAGGAGGACGCATTTGAAGGCTGCATTTTAAGCATCCTCAAAATTTTGGCCAAATGGGACAGCCTCCGCGCATCGCTGTGACGTCACCGGCCTTAAAATGCGTCCTTCGAAGGACGCAGCCGCCGAATTGAGACACAGGCACAGACACGCTGCTTTGATCAGCTGGTGCACTCTGAGACAAAACTTTAACTTAAAACTAGCGTGTGTAAAATGAGAGAAAGCCTTGCTAAATGTGGAGATCTGAATTTAATTGGGCGTTCTAGTCTGCGTCTAGAACGCTGAAGTGTCATTTATCTTTTCTTTTTCCTTTCAGATATGGTTCATAGGTTGTAAATAATAACAGAGTTCACAGTCCAACTTAGGTTTACAAGAAAAGTCAGTCTTAGGACAATGTGTGCTTTCTTTGCTCAAGGAAAATGAAAGGGCTCCGTTTGATCATTAGTATTAAATTATTAGTCTAATTACAGAACCGTGGCAAAAAGGTTTATAATAGGACATTTTTCTCAAATGACGTCAAATTACTAAATTTAGAGCAGCACATTGTGCCGCGGCCGTCTTGTGGTGGTACAAACAAAGCTTAAATATTTTACTTGAATGAGTCAAACAGTGAACAGATGTGTCCTGAATATCGCCTCAACAGAAATATTTGTGATGATTGGAAGCAGCCTCTGTACAGTGCGGTGGTCTACGCTGGGTTTCTCCATTGAAGCAGGTTGAAATGAGGCTCCTGGGATGTCGTGATCTTCCGAAATGACCGGTCTGGTAGTCTGTACTCAGCTTGTCTGACCATCCGGGAAACCCGGGCTGTCTCTGGGCAAATGTGACTCATGTGAATCATTTGAGGAATGTACCCCGACAAGTCTAGGGTACTTGTCTATTTTATTCGTTTTTAATCGATGTACGGCATTTTGGTCAACATTGTTGTTTTTAAAGTGCTTTATAAATAAAGTTCTATTCTATTCAATACAGAATCAAAATTGGCTCAAAATTCTTGATAAACCGACTGCGCACATACTTTCTCACCTAAAAACATCTTAAAACTACTTTTTCTGATAAATTAAGTGTATATAAAATATAGGTTTGTAAACTCATCATCTCTTTACTGCTCCTTACTCCCCCTTGTGACGCACTGTTTGCACTGTTTAGACTTGCACCACACAACACCGTTGAACAAAGTCCCAGGCTTCCTGAAGTCCTACTCTTAAACTAGGACCTTTTCCCCGTGAAAGTAAGGCCTGGGGAAAGTGAAATCCCACATATGGAAACGCTAGGTGGGCTTTTGAGGTCTAATGGAAAAGGAGCCTAAAAAGACTTACTTAATCTGGATAGAGGAAAAAAAAACATAAAAAAACAATCTCCAAACGTTTAAATGATTTAAAAATGAACTGTTAATATAAAAATTGTAAGAGTTAATTTCACAATTTCTAAACATAAATGAAAACCACCAGAGCAAACGCTGATGATGATGCAGCGGTAGGCCAATTTTCTAAGACGGTAAATAAATGTAATCTGGATTTATATAGTGATTGGAAAAAATACCATCACCACTGAAGGAGGAAGAATGAAGATAACGATAAGAAGATGAGGAAGAACAAGGCAACTGTATTAAAATCTCAGGGATTTTATAAGGAGAAGTGTGTAAAATGAAAAGATTCCAAGTAAAAGGGCATTGATTCAAGTATGGACCACCAAAAAGATAACCCTAACCCTTTCACAATTGGGAGACTTCCAGAAAATTTCCCGGATAAGCATTGTAAGGAGTTTTGAATGTGTATTTCTCCAAAAACCGAAAGTGAAATATTGAAATATCTATTCTGGTTATAGGATAGGTGCAAGGCCTCCACTGCTCCCGTGTTACCGTAACGCACAATATATGCGCAACGATAATCTTTAAGAGAGCGTCGGCTGGCTTGGCCTCGGATTTGCGCTCCGGGAGTCCCCTCTGAGCAAATACATTTAAAATGAAGCATTATTGGGAAAACATTTAGATCAGGGATCTTCAACCCTGGACCAGCAACTGATTAATCCGACTGTTTCAGCCCTAATATGAAATATGCTTAGAAAATAGATCACATGTTCGTTTTAAAAGCTGTGGATCTATCTATGTCATGGTCGTTTATCTACCGTTTATAAAATGTCTCTTCCAAACACAAAAACAGAGATAGATGAAGCATCTAAGCTGTGAACGCACCATCACAACATTAACTAGTTTCCTGGTAATCTCTGTTTTCCAGTGAGAATTCCTTCAGAACACCGTTAACATACCTGGAGGTTCTGACCCGGTTCGGGTTCTCCAGCTGATATCCAGCAGTCTGAGCTGATGCTCGGTCTCTTCCTCCTCCTGGACGATGGTTCTGAATATTTCTTCAGCAGTTAGTCGCTCTCTGGTGATGAAGCGAAGATATTGTTGCTGCAGACGCTGAAATATTCAGTTTACAGCAAAAACAGACTTCTGACCGACGATGAACAAGCAAACCTGGAAGCTAACGCTGTGTCCGATCTGTACCGGTCACTGATCTCTATTTATTCACTGGATTGCTGATTTGCCCGAAAAACTGAAGTCACTGGCCGCCATCTTGCTACTCCCTACTCTCGCAGAATCCCATAAGATTTGGCTGCAACAACAAAGCAATTTTCTGGCTGTGGGAAAACGTTTCACAGGTAATTTTACAGTACTAACAGTATCAAGTACTGAGAAAGTCATGTGCTGAAATACTTTGCATGTTATTTATACACACACACACACACAATAAATATATATATATATATATATATATATATATATATATATATATATATATATATAAATAAATACATATATAAAAGAGAACAATTAGATAAGAAGCTTTGGATGGGTAATTAATAAAAAGGCATAAGAATTGCAGATAAACAATCTAATAATTAGTCCAAGAGCACCATTACCCGCAATATCAATCAATCACTTTATTTATTTTGGTAAACTGTCCACATTAAACACAAGTAACAGCAAAAGAAAAAAAGAAAAGAACAATAGACAACCCCACAGTTTACCAAAAAAGGAATAGGCCGAAGCAAAGCTTATTCTTGCCTACCCTATCACCATGAATTTTACCAGATGCAAAAGTAAACTCAACATTTTTAAACAAGAACAAGGATAAAGGATTTACTTTTTTAATCAAATACAGTACAGAAATATATATTTCTGTACTGTATTTTATAATCAGCCCAGGGTCCAGTGTGGGTCCCATGTGGGAGAAAACTGGGTTGCCCATGTGGGCTTGCCCACAAGGGGCCACCATGGAACCCACAGACAAAAATAGCTGGGGCCCAGCTGGGGCCCACTCACCAGCCCACATCCAATCCGCATGGGCCCCTCATGGGTGTGTTGGCTGGGATATACACCACTACTATAATTATGTACAGATATACACAGATGCATAAAAAAACATCCAACTGGGGAGATGGGAATAACCTTTAATATACCAGAATTTCAGATAAAACAAGGAAAACGAATTACAAATGGGTTGTCGGTGTATACAGGGGAAATGTTAGCATTACTATTAGCAGTGCAGTGGATAGAAGAAATAACACTTTCAAGAACAATTTTTTTTCAGACTCCAGCTCAGGACTAAGTAGTTTAAATTTCAGCCATTCAGAGAGTAGACCAGCCATTTTATTAGAAATACAACAATGATTATTTAGAACACAGATGATGAGATTAACAGTTATATTTATTTGGGTGCCAGCACATATTGGGATTAAATGAAATGAAATAGCAGACAGGGAAGCAAAAAGGCAACAACAGGACTGACAGTTACTACAAGCAAATCTTCTGTAACCCCAGTCGGTCGAGGCAGATGACCGTTCATACTGAGCCCGGTTCTGCCGGAGGTTTTTTTTTCCCGTTAATGGGTGGTTTTTCTTCCCACTGTCGCTTCATGCTTGCTCAGTATGAGGGATTGCAGCAAAACCATGTACAATGCAGACGACTCTCCCTGTGGCTCTACGGTCCCCCAGGAGTGAATGCTGCTTGTCGGGACTTTGATGCAATCAACTGGTTTCCTTATATAGGAACATTTTGACCAATCTGTATAATCTGACCCAATCTGTATAATATGATTGAACTTGATTTTGTAAAGTGCCTTGAGATGACATGTTTCATGATTTGGCGCTATATAAATAAAATTGAATTGAATTGAATTGAATAGAAGCAAAAGGTATGACTAAACAAAGATTTGGCAGAAAGATTATTTAAACATTATTTAGAATTCAGCAACATAATACAGGAAACTGTCAGTATTGTGGAGAAAATGAAACAATAGAACATATTAATTTGTTGGAGAAATAAGATTGAGGGAAGATTAATGTTACCGCGTACGCAGGAGGGGAGAGGAGGGGGTGGAGCTACTGCATGGCTGCACGCAGGATCATAAAACAGTTCTGCAATCCAGATGCAGTTTAAAACGCCACTTAGTCTGTTTATAAGTTTTGTTTTTATTAATTCTGCATTTTTTAACTACATGCACCGTATTTCTGTGCCTCAGCGCTTGCTCCTCTCCCCCCTCCTTTCCCTCGGAGCAGGTGCTTTTATCACTGTTCACCATTCAAAACGTGAATCACTACGTTTAATGTCCTCACATCGGTAGAAACGTGTGCCAGTTAAAGTCACTAGGAGAGTTAGTAGCTGTGCTTCATGCTCTTGTATTTAACGACATAGAATCAGAGGCTGCTGCCTCGCGCTTTAATTCAGGTGCGCACTTTTAAGGGTCGTTTTAAAGAACTTGTAACATCAGGGCTTCATCTCAGATCTGTCAGTACCCCTGTTCCCTTTATAGGAGCCCTTTACAGTCTTTATTTATGCATTTTCCCCACTGCTTATCCCTCGCACGCAGCGCACCAACGGGGGTAAAATCCGCCCACCTCACCGCCCAGAGCGCACTGACGAGAGCAATAGACCAGTTCATTGTTATTGTTTTGATTCGGGTTTTTCGCGCATGCGCGCCGGACTGGTTGGCAAAAAGCGAACACAAAGGTGGACGCAAACAGAGAAACTGACGAGTTCTCCGCGTATTTTTCTTCTTTAGATAACGTATCACAAGATCGTTTTAAGACTAAGTTGATGGTATCAGATTGCCAGATCCACACAGCAAAAGCCTGAAGGGACGGAGTGAGTCTGTGAAATGCTGCCAAGTGTTACGCACCGCGACACATACAGCTGCCTTATAAACACGGCAGGCCAGTACAGACGAGAGAGCATGGAAGCATGAAACCACTGGACGGCTACAATTATATTATATCGGGACATAGACACCAGCAATCCCCGCGATCCCATGAGGGATTAAGCGGGTCAGAACATGGATGGATGGATGTTGTTCACACGTTTGTGCAATCACAAAGCGGCGTCATACAGACCGCGTCTCAGCAGAGAGGAAGACCCGCCCGGTAGGTTAAAAAAAAACATTGTTTACTACGGACTATTTTGGTGTTTTTGTCTTGTTAAAATGGGTGGGGGTGTCGGCGACATTGCAGCGTAAACACAGACGTACTAGCGCCCGTGAACGGGCGGAGGGGAGGTGGCGATCGCTACACGGGCCGGAATAGTCAGCGGCTGCTGCTACCGCTTCTCCGGCCCGTGTAGCGATCACCATCTCCCCTCCGCCGCTATTTAAGTAAAACAATGACTAGAGCAGAATTAAGTTGTATTTACCGGAGATGAAGTGTAGACTGCAAATTCTGTCGCAGTATGATGGATCCCCCAGTCCATTGGGAGTGTCTGCCTGCGCTCTTTTCATTGAAAATATCCATTTCTTTATTCGTCCTTCCTCCTTCGGTAAACGACAGAAACGTACATCCGACGATTTGGAATGCCTCTGTGTGCAACCGGGAGCACAACAAGTCGTAGGCATTGTTTAGATTCCAAAAATAAACTAACTAAAAATACGCTCTAAATCACCCGTTTTGTCACAGTAGTAGACGACAACAGCGCTGTTTTTGCCAACCACCGAGATCCGGATGTAGCGCTGACGTCACGCGTGAACTGGTCTATAGAGATTTGTCTGGTCAGCGCGGCGACTGACTGAGAAACCTGTCGCTGTGAAAGGTGATGATAATGGTTATAAACTGTAACAGTCTATAAGTGCATTGAGCTGAAAAGAGGGAGACATCAGCAGCTGGATCGTGCGTAAAGACGCAGCGGGAACCTCTGTGTGCTTCAGTGTTGCTGCTGAGGGGAAACTGTTGACCATAGAGGCTTGATGAAACCCAGCATGATTCACCAATCAGGTTATAGATCTACAATGATAAACAAACCCATAGATGAATGTGTAACAGTGTAATAATTCGGTCAATAACTTAAAACTACTTAATTTTATTCAGTGTTATTTGAACAATTGTGTATTTTTTTATATTTTAATCCATTAACTGAACAATAGTTACTCACGGTCACCATCTGAAGTGGTTAGGTGGTCCATAGTGCACAAGTCCAGTGAAGCTTTGGAAGGATCTGAAACTTAGCCTTTTCTGTTGACAATGTAATGTGACTATCGCAAACTAGGTTAGTCACTGAGGGAAGGACGTAGGTGTCTGTCTGACTCGCTGACTGAAGGAGGAAACTTGGCTCCAATACTGGTTGAAGGGTGTTTATTTTTCTTCTTCTTGCATAATACACTTTGACAAGTTTGTATATTGACTGGAAAAATACTTTGGTTATTGATTTGTTGCGGTCAACAGAAAATATCGGCCCCTATGTCAACCCTCTGTCACAAACAAAAGACAAAAAGAAAGCTCCATGGGCAGACACAGGTGCTAATTATCAGGCCATCATCCACACCCACATACACACACACGCAGACATATATCCAAACATACTGGCTCCCTCTTGTGACCAGTGCTAAACACATCCATGCCTCTACATTCCGGCCCCTAATTATTATAACATAATAATTACAGTATAGTAGTAACATGGAAGACTCCAGCAAATTAAACAACTGTGTCCGTTTTTTTTTTACTGATATAGTAGTTCATCTTCCCTGAATGAGCGTGTTCTTCAACCGTTTTCAGGTAGTTCTGTACCTGAGGTTCCAGAACATTCAGAGTGTGGGTATTGCCACGAGTCTTATATTCAAAGTCAAGTTGTGCAAACGAAGTCCTCGGCTTCCTGAAGTAAACAAACCTTGGTAATAGGCCTGTCTAGATAGTTTGTCCTGGTCTTGATCTTGACTTGTCGAACAATCCCTCTTTTATCTTGCACCACGTTGATGACCTTCCCCATGACCCAAGAGTTACGGGGTGCAGAGTCATCTACAATAAGCACAATGTCTCCTGGAGTAAAGTTGCGCTTGATCTTGTTCCATTTTTGGCGTTCCTGAAGCTGTGGGAGATATTCCTTTATCCATCTTTTCCAAAACAAGTCTGTCATGTATTGTACTTGTTTCCATCTACGCACGGCATACAGGTCGTCCTTTTCAAAGACACCAGGTGGAAAAGATGGCAGACCCTTGAGGAGAAGATGGTTAGGAGTCAAGGCCTCCAGGTCATTCGGGTCTGGAGATGCTTTTGTTATTGGTCTGCTATTGAGAATGGCCTCAATTTCGCAAAGCACAGTGTGGAGACCATCTTCGTCCAGAGTTTGTACTCTCAATGTAGAATTTAGGACTTTCCTGACTGAGCGAATTAATCTCTCCCAGGCTCCCCCATGATGAGAGCCACTTGGAGGATTAAATGTCCACTTTATTCCCTTTTGTATGAGGTCATCATTTTTTATGTACTTTAGCACTGAGGTGCTATCAGTCCAGAAAACAGAGTCAAGTAATGGCATCTGCAGCTCCTTTCTCCATAATCTGTCCATTCGTGCTGCAACTACTGCTGCTGTTAGCTCCAGTCTCGGAATGGTAATCGGTTTCAAAGGAGCCACCCTAGACTTTCCCATGATGAGAGTCATGGACACACATTCTGTATTCTTCCAAGGGTTGTGAGAAATTTCCACTGGGCCACCACAGGAACCTCAGCAGATTGCGGTCTTCAGCTGGGACCCGCACCTGGTAGTACATGGCCTCAACATCAGCCGTCAAAACAACAGTTTCCTTTCTGAATCTGGTTATGACTCCAATCAATGAGCTGGTAAGATCGGGTCCCTGTAACAACTGTGCATTGAGTGATGCACCTTGGAATGATGCTGCACAATCAAACACCACTCTAATATTTTTCTTTCGTGGATGATATTAGACTTAGACTTAGACTTTCTTTATTGTCATTTTGTATACACAGAGTGCATACAGAACGAAATTTCGTTTTCACACAGCTCAGAAATATTGCAGTAACTCTACAGGATACCTTGCAGTGAATTACAGTACAGGATAAAGTGCAGTGATCAATCGCAGTCACTTACAGGATAAATTTCAATTGACTTCCGGATAAAGTGCAGCAGTGAACAGTAGGCAGTTGAAATGTAAACACTGTAAACCAAATGTAAACAAATATGCAGTAAGGTGCAACAGTGATTTAAAAGTAGACAGTTGCATTGTACACAGTTTTGCTGTACGTTTCCGGGTAAGGTGCAGCAGCAATTTTGCAGGATACGATACAATGTGCAAATGTGCAAATGTGCAAATCAGCGAATCTAGTGTGGTACACAGTCCGTTTTTATACTTCAGCAGTTCAGCAGTTCAACAGTCTGATGGCAGCAGGGAAAAAGCTTTTGCAGAACCTAGTGGACCTGCAGCGGATGCTGCGGAACCTCTTCCCAGAGGGCAGCAGGGAGAACAGTCCATGGTGGGGGTGTGAGGGGTCCCTGATGATGTTACGGGCTCGAGACACACAGCGCTGCGATGAAATGTCTTTAATGGAGGGAAGAGGAGCCCCGATGATCCCTTCTGCTGTCCTCACCACTCTCCTCACGTTCTTCCAGTCGGAGGCACTGCTGCCTCCACACCACACAGAGAGACAGCTGGTCAGAATACTCTCTATGGTGCTTCTGTAGAAGGTCGTGAGGATGGGCGGGGGCAGGCGGGCTCTCCTCATCCTCCGCAGAAAGTAAAGTCGCTTCTGTGCCCTCTTCACCAGTGACGTGGTGTTCACAGTCCAGGTGAGGTTGTCCGTGATGTGCACCCCCAGGAACTTGGTGCTGCTGACCACCTCCACCGCTGAGCTGTTGATGAGCAGTGGAGCATGGTGAGGCCGGTTTTTCCTGAAGTCGACGATGATCTCCTTCGTCTTCTCCACGTTCAGGATCAGGCTGTTGTCTCTGCACCAGCCCACCAGCTGCTCCACCTCCTCTCTGTAGTCCTGGTCGGTGTCGTCTCTGATCAGGCCCACCACCGTTGTGTCGTCTGCAAACTTCACAATGTGATTGGTGGTGAACCTGGGGACGCAGTCGTGTGTCATCAGGGTGAAAAGCAGGGGGCTCAGGACGCAGCCCTGAGGGGAGCCCGTGCTGAGGGTGATGACATCAGAGGTTTTCTGTCCGACCCGGACCGACTGAGGTCTGTTGGTGAGGAAGTCTAGCAGCCAGTTTCGTAGGGGTGTGTTGAAGCCCAGATGCTCCAGTTTTCCCACCAGATGTTGTGGGATGATGGTGTTGAACGCTGAACTGAAGTCCAGGAACAGCATCCGCACGTGCTTGTTCTTCTCCTCCAGGTGTGCCAGGCTCAGGTGAAGAGCAGAGGAGATGGCGTCCTCAGTGGAGCGGTTCCGTCGGTAGGCAAACTGGAACGGGTCGAGTGTTGATGGGAGACTGGAAACGATGTGTTCCTTTACCAGCCTTTCAAAGCACTTCATCATGATGGGAGTCAGTGCAACAGGCCGGTAGTCGTTGAAACAGGTGACTTGAGGTTTCTTCGGCACCGGAATGATGGAGGCAGACTTGAAGCATACTGGCACTGTGGCTTGGTCCAGCGAGGTGTTAAAAATGTCTGTGAGGACACCAGCCAGCTGACCTGCACACTCCTTGAGCACCCGCCCAGGTATGTTGTCGGGACCTGGGGCCTTCCGCGGGTTGACTCTCCTCAGAGTCTTCCACACGTCGGCGGTGTCAAGGCAGAGGACATCCTCTTCCTGATGGGGAACAGCTTTCACTGCTGGAGTGCTGTTTAGTGCCTCAAACCTCCCAAAGAAGTTATTTAGTCCATTGAGGAAGTCAGCATCAACTTCACCCACCGGGGGGGGGGCGCGTGTTGTATTCAGTGATCGCCCGGATGCCTTTCCACATGCTCCTGGTGTTGCTGGCGTCATGGAAAAGCTCCTGGATTTTCTGACTGTGGTTCCGCTTTGCTAGCCTGATGGCACGGTTCAAGTTGGCTCTCGCTGTCCTCAGTGCCTCCTTGTCTCCAGACTTGAAGGCTGAGCTCCGTGCTTTTAGCGCTTGACGGACCTCCGCAGTAATCCAGGGTCGTTGGTTGGCTCGGGTGATGATGGTCTTGGTGGTGCTGACGTCCTCAATGCATTTGTTGATGTAGGCTGACACAGTCATGGCGTACTCATCAATATTGATCTTGTCCTCATAAGTTGCAGCAGCTTTGAACATGTTCCAGTCAGAGCACTCAAAACAGTCCTGGAGCGCCTCCATGGCTCCCTCAGTCCACACCCTCACCTGCCTCACTACAGGTTTAGCTCTGATCAGCAGGGGCCTGTATATTCAGGCCCCTGATATACACCATGATGTGGAATATACCAGTTTCTTTGACGTTTATAGACCAAGTCTTCAACAGGCACCTTTTCAGCATAACCACAGGAAATGATAGTGTCCATAAAAGTGGTGTAGTCTGCATGGAAGGAAGCATCCTTCACAAACTTTCTTTTCAGACTCAAAGCACGTTGCTCTACTAACTTGCGATTATCAGGCATGCACACGTTTCTTTTCTTCAAAGGCAAATTAATGGTGTAGTGACCATCGATCAGCTTAATTAAACTATTGACCATTTCCATAAATTGTCTATCTTCTCTTGATGGACTTAGTTGCTCTTCATGACTGCATTCAGGAAAATCCAATTGGAATTGCTGCTTCCATAGTTCGTCCAATTTCACAACAGAAATGCGATTAGCAGTGATACTGGGTTCTTCCAAGCCTGCTTCACCACATATAGGCCCATTAACGGTCCAGCCCAACATGGTCTGAACAGCATATGGCCCTCCATCTTTACTTGGAATCACCTTTATAGGTTCTAGAGCTCTAGGTGCATTCAAGCCGATCAAAAGCTCAATGTCTGCATCTATTTCAGGTAAGTGTACCCCACGCAAATATGGCCATCTGACCAGGTCCTGCTCCCGTGGTATGTTGCTCCTGCACACGGGCATCATCTTCTGTGTAAAGACATCTGGCAAGTCACAGTAGAGATCACTCTCCAGACCAGCTACTTCCAGACCTGATACTATGTCACATCCCACAATTTTTTCCTGGCCCATGGTGCGCAAAAGGATTTTAGTTCCTCTTCCTGAAACATTCAGCTTGTCTATCAGACTTGATGTACAAAAGGAGCCCGAGCTGCCTTGATCCAAGAAAGCATAAGTTTCAACAATTTTGTAACCCTTCTTGGACTTGATCTTAACTGGAACAATGGATAACTTGCATTCATGGTCACCGGCCCCAGTGAGACCACTACTTTGCACAGCCACAACAGAGCTGTCCACTGCCGTACTTGAATCCGCTGCAACTTGATCTTTAGCTTTCTCTTTGCTCTTTGGATGAATATGAAGTATGCTAGGGTGCTTAGCTCCACGTGTTTTACATGACAGTCGCCTCCTGCAGTCCTTGCTTATGTGCCCTATGCACATACAGCCAAAGCAGACTACATGTTCTTTCAAAAATGTGATCTTGTCGTTATGTGACCTCTTTTCCAGTAGAGAGCACAACTCTAGTGCATGTTCACCCTTACAGTATAGGCAGGTCCTTTTATCCAGTGGAGTTCCTTCCTTCTTCATATCAGTCTTTCCATACACTGATCCTACTGTAGTTGCAAAGCTTCCTTGGTTCAGTGTGCGACGCTGATAACCATCTTTGCTGCCAATTTTATTTTGCATTGTCTTTGGGGTATCCTGTATATTGCCAAAAACAGGATCTACAGCAATTTTCACCTGGCGTTCCATAAAACTTACAATGTCAGGGAAAGTAGCTCTTTGATGACGTGTCTCGTGAATGTTACAAGCGGCTGTCCTCCATTTGTCTCTCAATTTGTACGGCAACTTCTTGATTACCATAAGCATGTTTGCAGGCATGTTCAACTCAGACATATATTGTATGTCATCCATCGCATTACAGCATCCTCTTAAGAAAAGACCATAAGCTTGGAGAGACTTGGCATCTTCTGCTTTCACCATAGGCCATGAAAGAGCTTTATCCAAATAAGCTGAGGCGATCTTTTGTTCATTACCGAAGTGTTCTTCCAGCAAAGCCTTAGCCCTTTGATATCCTGTGTCTGAAGGCATTTGCTGACAGCTACGGACGAGCTCTTGTGGTTGTCCTCTTGTGTATTGTGCCAGAAAGTGCAAACAGTCTCCACTATCACTTGTCCGTTCTTCTACGTTATGTTCAAAAACTCTCATAAAGGCATGGTAGTGAAGTGGATCTCCAACAACCCCCTGAATCTCTCTCTTTGGCAAATGAGAGATGTTCTGTTGTCGTGCTAGCAGATCAGAAATTTCATTTTGCCTTGCCATTATGGATAACAAATTATTACCATCATCATCGACTGGCATCTGAACATGTGGACTAGCTACAAGCTGAGAAGCTGAAGCAGCATTGTTGGGAGTCATCAGGTGTCCACGGGGCCTCTGCTGCTCTGTTTGAGATCCAACATCAATATTTCCTCTTTTATTTGGATTTGTTACATGAGGCCTATTTCCAGTTTGATTGCCATGCACTCTTTGGTCACCAGGAACAAATGAGTCAGTCTCAGCATCAAGTACAGTATGAGCCTCTCCAGCGACATATGAGTCCCTACCATCAGATATTGTATGCCTGGTACCTTTTATGATGCTTCCTGAAGCGCCAAGGACTTCCATCTTAGCGTGAACAGCTGCTATCTCCACTTTAAGCTCAAATCTCTCTTTCAGTTTCTTTATTTCCTCCTCTTTTTGATCCAGTTTTTGTTTTTGTTGAAGAAAGTTTTGACGAGCGAGAAGAGCAGCCATTTCAGCCTTTGCTTTAATAAGAGGAAGTGGAGGAGTGTGAAGTTCTTGAAGACCCAGTTTTTTGATCCTTGCTTTTGGCTTCCAACATTTGAAATGCTGTGTTTTGGCTGAACATCATCATGTACTAGTCCTGGAGTGTAATTCTCAACATTTTCATTTGTTGCACATTCTGTTACTGGTTTCTTTATTTCCAAGAGCCACTGTGTCACATCCTCAATGAATCCTTTGTTGTATTTATTGATGCTTGCAAACCAGACGTGTTGTTTATCCTTTTCCACATCTGGTAATATTTCCACCACTGACTCATGCAGAGAAGTTGTCTCCTCACGTAGCTGAATCAAGATATTAAGCTGAGTTTGCACCTGTGAAACATTATCATCATTCTTCATTAGTTCTTTTAAAGCACTGATGACCCCTTTCATTTTATTCACTCTTACTTGACGTTCTTTTTGGAGTTTCTCCATTTTACACCCCAACGCCTTTTCAGTGAGAATGACTTTCCTTTTAACAGTTTCAGGATCATTTGGATTTGAACCATATTTTGATTCACTCATATTGACATCAGACAGTGTGTGCGCAACAGAAGTATTAAACATGTCACATTCCACATTTGTGTCAAAGCCACATCCAACTCAGCTGCTTTGTTTTGGCACAAGTCTTATTTCCAAAGAGAACAAGCCAACATTGCTTCCAAATCCCGTCTCCAATTCAAGCTTGAGTTACAGCAGTAACTGCACCAACATCCATCTTCACTTTGAGTTGCACAAACAAGCAATCCATCTTTCCAACAGTTTTCTGGTCGTGAGCAATTTGGGAAACATCAAACAGTTGCCACGGCATCCATGCACATCCAATATGCAGCAGTAACCAGCATCAGCTATGTCCAAGCAAGTATAAACTTCACAGCAGAAATATACTGAGTTTCAAACACCATGGGTTGTGATGTGCTTCTTCCTTTCATTCAACGTTACTCACGGTCACCATCTGAAGTGGTTAGGTGGTCCATAGTGCACAAGTCCAGTGAAGCTTTGGAAGGATCTGAAACTTAGCCTTTTCTGTTGACAATGTAATGTGACTATCGCAAGCTAGGTTAGTCACTGAGGGAAGGACGTAGGTGTCTGTCTGACTCGCTGACTGAAGGAGGAAACTTGGCTCCATTACTGGTTGAAGGGTGTTTATTTTTCTTATTCTTGCATAATACACTTTGACAAGTTTGTATATTGACTGGAAAAATACTTTGGTTATTGATTTGTTACTTTGCGGTCAACAGAAAATATCGGCCCCTATGTCAACCCTCTCTGTCACAAACAAAAGACAAAAAGAAAGCTTCATGGGCAGACACAGGTGCTAATTATCAGGCCATCATCCACACCCAGCCACACCCACAGACATATATCCAAACACACTGGCTCCCTCTTGTGACCAGTGCTAAACACATCCATGCCTCTACAATTAGTGTCTAAAGATATTAAGGAATCAGTAATTGGAAAGTTTTAAAAGATTCAACCATAGGTAGTGATCATTATCCAATACTAATAAAAGTGGGTTGTGAGACAGGACAAAATTACATTGAAGGCAGAGAAAGATGGGTTTTTGCAAATGCTGATTGGGAAAAATATAAGAGAATTAGTGATGAAGAAATGCAAAAGGTTGATGTTAATTTGGATGTAGATAATATAAATGTTTCTGTTTGTGAAGCTATATTGATTGCAGCCAAAGGAAAAAAGGAAGCAGGAAGAAGAAAATAGTTAACCTGACTCCGCCAGATGTATGTCGCTCCGCCTAGAGCTAGGCGGAGCGACATACATCTGGCGGAGTCAGGTTAGAAAATAGTACCATGGTGGACAAAAGATTGTGACTTTGCTATTAAATCTCGAAATAAAGCGTTTCGAATGTTAAAGAAAAATCAAAATTTTCAGTATTTTATTGAATATAAAAGGTTGCAAGCTTTAGTCAAAAGAACTGTAAAATGTGCAAAAAGGGTTTACTGGCAATCGTTTTGTGAGACGGTTGGTAGAGAAACAAAAATTTCAAATATTTGGGGAATGATAAAAAGAATGAATGGAATTAAGAGAGATTATGGATATCCAGTTCTGAAGGATGGGGATATATGTGCTGTGACAGAGGAGGAGAAAGCAAATATGTTGGTGGAGAAGTTTGCTAAAATTCATAGCTCAAATAATTTAACTGAAAAAGAAATAAAGGAAAGAGAAGGTACAATTAATGAAAACAGGCAATTGTTAATAAAAAATATAAATAGTAATGATTTATTAAATCTTCCATTTTCTTTTGTAGAGCTTAAGAATGCTTTAGGGAAATCAAAAAATTCATCTCCAGGTAAAGATCAAATTTCATACATTATGATAAATCAGTTAAGTAATTCATCTAAAAAGATTTTATTGGATTTCTATAATAAGATTTGGGAAGTAGGTCATTTACCTAAAGTTTGGAAGGAGGCAATTATTGTTCCTATTTTAAAACCAGGTAAAGAAAGATCAAATCCAGGGAGTTATAGGCCAATTGCATTAACATCGCATTTATGTAAAGTATTATGTAAGAATGATAAATGAACGGATGACTTATTTTGTTGAAAAGATAGGGTATTTATCTAAGTTTCAAAGTGGTTTCATGAAAGGTAGAAACACAATGGATCCTATTTTGTTATTGGAACATGAAATAAGAAAGGCACAAGTTAATAAAGAGAGTGTGATAGCTGTATTCTTTGACATTGAAAAAGCTTACAACATGATGTGGAAAGAAGGATTTTTGATAAAATTAAAGAAGATGGGAATTGGGGGTTCAATGTTTAATTGGATAAATGATTTTCTCAATAATAGATCTATACAAGTAAGAATAGGAAATCAATTATCAGAAAATTTTTATGTTGAAAATGATATCCCTCAAGGAAGTATAGTTAGTCCATTATTTTTTTTCTAATATGATTAATGATATGTTTGAGGATGTGGAAAATAATATGGGTGTTTCTTTATTTGCTGATGACGGAGCAATTTGGAAGAGGGGTAAAAATATAAGTTTCATCATTAAAAAAGTTCAAGAAGCCATTAATAAAATAGAAGATTGGTCTTTTAGATGGGGATTCAGGATTTCTGTAAAAAAACAAAGATTTTGTTTTTTACAAGGAAAAAAGTTTCTGAAGAATTAAAACACAAATTTATAAATATGATTTGGAAAGGGTAAAAAAAATTAAATTTTTGGGTATGTGGTTGGATGAAAGGCTTACTTGGAAAGTTCCTATTGAGAAAATGATCGATAAATGCAAAAGAGTTATAAATATTATGAGATGTTTGGTTGGGAATGAATGGGGAGCTGAGAGGAAGGCATTGAAATCAATTTATACAGGTTTGATTAGGTCTGTTTTTGATTATGGATGTATAGCTTTTGGTTCAGCATCAGTTTCATTACTTAAAAAATTGGATATTGTTCAGTATCAAGCACTGAGATTATGCACAGGGGCCATAAGAACAACACCAACATCAGCATTACAAGTAGAAATGGGAGAAATGCCACTAAAATTGAGGAGATTACAATTACTTTCCACTTACTGGTTTCAGTTAAAGAATCATTGTGAAACTCATCCATGTCAGGAAATTTTAAAACCAAGTTGGGAAAAAGGGAAGAAGAAATTAAATTCTTTTGGGTGGATAGCAGATTCTAATATAACAGATCTTGAATTATCTCAAATAAATGGCAGTAAAACAGTTATAGATCAATACTTCATCCATCTATGTTACCTGAAATTAATGTAGATTTAAACTTGTTGTATAAACGGAAAAATAAACAGGATATTTCAGATTCAAATATGGTTGAGTAATATATAGATAAAGAATATTGTGGATATGTAAAAATTTATACAGATGCTTCAAAAGATTCAAATAATAGGAATGGTGTTTCATTTGTAGTTCCAGAATTTAATTTTAAATCAGGTAAAAGAATCAGTAATGAAATTTCAGTTTATACAGGAGAAATGTTTGGTATCATGTTAGCATTAGAATGGATTGAAGAAATTAGACCATTAAGAAGTGTAGTTTGTTCAGATTGTAGTTCAACATTATATTCATTTAAAAACAATCATTCAGATAGCAGACCGGATTTATTAGTAGAAATTCAGCAATTATTATTCAGAATTCAAGCAATGGGATTAATAGTTTCTTTTATATGGATTCCTTCTCATATAGGAATAAAAGAGAATGAGATGGCAGATAAATATGCAAAAAGAGCAAGTAAACGCAGTTTAATTGATATAATAATTCCATTTAGTAAAGGTGAAATAAAATCAGTAATTAAGAAAAGGATTAGAGCAAGGTGGCAGAAACAGTGGGAAGAAGAAAGAACTGGAAGATGGTGTTATAATATTCAAAGAAAAGTAGGATTAATGAGGATAACATCAAGGAATAGAAGGGAAGAAACAGTAATGTCAAGATTACGTTTTGGACATACAGGGTTAAATAGCATTATTTAAAATGGGAATTCATGATACAGGAAAGTGTGATTTTTGTTTTGTTGAAGAAACAGTGGAGCACGTTATATTATTTTTCAGTAAATATGATATTGAGAGAAATGAATGGATAAATAGATTACAAATCAGTAAATTAAAGTTAAACATAAAATATCTTTTAGACATGGACACCAAATCAGAGGGTTATTCTTTATTATTATTATTTCTTAAAAAGACTAATTTGATAAAAAGGATTTATTTATTTATTTATTATTATTATTATTATTATTTTGTTTATTATTATTATTATTATTATTTTATTTTATTTATAGTAGTAGGATATTAGATTAGGTCATCCCGATCCACACTCCATTTCAGTTGGTGGCGGTAATGCACCAAAAGTTGTTTGCCAACCGCCATTAAACGAAAGAAGAAGAAGAAGAAGAAGAAGAAGAAGAAGAAGAAGAAAAAAGTTGTCGCTCATTCATAGTTCAGCGCTGTTCAACTTTACATGTGGCCAAAACAAAACGTAGACTTGTCTTGTGAGGCCTTAAGCTGCCAACCAGAGAACTGGGTAAGAGACAAAGCTAAAGCCTCCTAGACTCTGACAGCATGTGCAGCTCGTCTTAACCGCTATTTGTCTCCGTTTTAGAAGAAGCGACAGCAGCGAGGGAGCAGTTAGCATCAGAGCTAACTGAGAAGCTAACGGCCAGAGAAGTTTCCTGTTAGAGGAAAAGGGAAAAAGTGACTTCTCATTGAGAACACTGGACACTTATTGGACTCTGGATGTTTTGAGGCTTTTCTCCGAGGAACAAAAGTGCATTTGACCGGTAAGAAGCTTGAACTTAAGAGTAACTGTGGCATTAACTGTATGGGCTGCGCGTCCGCCATATTGGGAAGGGAAACTGTTACCAATAAACCAATATAGTGAGCCGAAGACCCTCGGTTTAAAGGATAACTCAACCCCAAGTCAACATTTTTTTTTCAAATAAACTGTTAACATGGTTGTTGTCTTATATGTCTACATATCTTGCTCATTTTTCCTAAAATCGGTGCATATTTGTTGACATTGTGCTTTTGTGTCTATAGACCAGTTAACGCGTGACGTCACGCGTGACGTCAGCGCTACATCCGGGTCACGGTGGTTGGCAAAAACAGTACTGTTCTCGTCTACTACATGACAAAACGGGTGATTTAGAGCGTACTTTTAGTTCGTTTATTTTTGGAATCTAAACAATGCCTACGACTTGTTGTGCTCCCGGTTGCACACAGAGGCATTCCAAATTGTTGGATGTACATTTCTGTCGTTTAACGAAGGAGGAAGAAAGAAGAAAGAAATGGATAATTTCAATGAAAAGAGCGCAGGCAGACACTCCCAATGGACTGGGGGATCCATCATACCACGACAGAATATGCTGTCTACACTTCATCTCCGGTAAATACAACTTAATTCTGCTCTAGTCATTGTTCTATTTGAATAGCGGCGGAGGGGAGGTGGCGATCGCTAGACGGGGCCGGGAGAAGCGGAGTCGATGCGCTGCAGCAGCAGCAGCTGCATTACGCCCCCGTTCACGGGCGCTAGTACTTCTGTGTTTACGCTGCAATGTCGCCGATACCCCCACCCATTTTAACAAGATAAAAACGCCAAAATGATCCGTAGTGAACTATGTTTTTTTTTAACCTACCGGGCGGGTCTTCCTGTCCGACTCCGCGTTCGTATGTTACACAAACATGTCTGAACATCCATCCATCCATGTTCTGACCCGCTTAATCCCTCATGGCGTCGCGGGCGTTGCTGGAGCCTATGTCCAGATATAATATAATTGTAGCCGTCCAGTGGTTTCATGCTTCCATGCTCTCTCGTGTGTACTGGCCTGCGTGTTTATAAGGTAGCTGTATATGTCACGGTACTGAACACTTGGCAGCATTTCACAGACTCGCTCCGTCCCTTCAGGCTTTTGCTTTGTGGATCTGGCAATCTGATACCATCAACCATCAACTTACTCTTAAAACGATCTTGTGATACGTTATCTAAAGAACAAAAATACGTCAAGAACTCGTCGTTTCCTTTGTTTGCGTCCGCCATTGTGTTCGCTTTTTGCCTACCAGTCATGCGCGGAAAAACCCGAATCAAAACAATAACAAATGAGCTGGTCTATTCTGATATAGTGACGTTAGTAGCTCTGCCGCTGTGGGGTACCAAAGTAGCTCCATCTTAAAAAAACAAACAAACACACAGCTCCATCTTGGGCCTCCATAGCTAGCACTGTTCAAATCCTCTTGCAACTTTTTTTCTAAAAAAAAACAAAGTGACTAGAAACAAATCTTCCGACCTTTTATGTGCTATTGACAAATTTAAGTGAAAGCAACCAATTGTTCTGCCGTTAGTGTCTTGAGGTAGCTGGATAGGGGCTGATGTGAGACCACGGTGAAGTTAGTATTAGGTTGGACGTTGGATATTTGCTCTCCAAGGTTTCACCAGCCAGCCACAGACATGAAAATCACTCACCTTTCAGCAAACTTTGTTGTTTTGAATCCGAAATTGGTCACATACGTTAATTGTATAGATCCGATGGGGGAAAAAAAATATATAGAGGTGGGGGGTGTGAAGGGAGCCTTGATTTTAATAAGAGATTTCCCTACTAGACCTGCAGCGTTGAACTATAAGTGCGAATACCGTTACCTGATTGGACGTTGCTGATGAGAGCGGGAGTCGCGAGCTGACCTGAGAGTAGACAACAGTTAAGACTCAGTGATTTGTCTCCAGCAGATGTTGAAGGGCCGGTTTGAGAAGCTTTATGGTAATATTGACTGAATCAAGCTTTTAGTGACCACACTACCTGGCTTCATTATGAGATCTAAGCTTAACTCAACAAATTAATGTTAACGTTAGCATTTTTTTTTAGTTTCCCTGTCATGTCACAGGACGTGCTGCTTATAGCAAAGCAGGAGTGTTAGTCTGTGGAAGGACAATAAGAAATTGGTGTGAATGTTCGGTATTCACATCTGGTCCTTTTTGTTGTTAGTGTACTTATTAACCTACTATTTTTGTGACGAAATACATTTGCGTTTCAATTTGAAATTTAACTATGTACAGTCATCCTCTAATTTATTCTTACCCTTCCATTCACTCAAATAAAAACTGAAAAAAGTAGTTACAGTAATAATAGAAGAAAAAAGTCTATATTAAAATGTCGTAAAACAAGACATTGCTTTTTAACTGTGGTTGAAAAGAGTAATCATCTAAATAAAGTAAACTGTCCCAAACAAATTAAAGCACTTTGCTGATGAGCAGTGGAGAAAACACCTGACAGCAGCTGCTGCCTCTTCCTGAAACTCACCTGTAGTCAGAGCAAAGAGGAGAGCCGCTCTGTTCCCTCTGTGTCCCTCACTGATTTACAAAGCTGAATAAAATATATTTTTAAATATATATTTTTTTTCTTCTTCTCTGAACAGTTGCACTAAAACAATTTAGCATGACGCGCTTTTTTTTTTTTTTTTAAGAAGGAGGGTCGGAATGTGAAATGATGTCCCGCATTTGACTGGGTCCGATTCGGAAAAAGTAGAAAAAAAAATCCCACCTGTTCTGAAACAAAAAGGCAGAGCTGCAGTCAGAGCGGCTGTCAGTCAATACGCAGCAGCGTCCAACTCACGAGCCGCTGAACCAGGGCACTGGTTAAATAAAATGACAAGGATTTAGATGCTTACAGATCATTAAGGAAACTACGTCAATAAATAAACTGCAGCTACAACATGGACTGGAGAACGGGTTCTAACTGGGTGAGGCCAGAGAAAGGCGATTCTCAGAGAGGTTTGAAGTTATTTTTTATTTTTACACGGAGTGGAGCGCGATGTGAAGCAACACTGTAGAAGCGAGTCGCAGCACAACCACCTGAAAAAGCCTCTTGTGGATCTATGGACTCATTTTTTTCCAACCCAAAAACACCTGCCAGACAGACAAGCTACAGCAGCCCAGATTACCTTCAACAATATTTAACTTTATGCAAAACTTTAATAACATTTTGCTAATTAAAACATTTTCATATTTAAAAGGAAGTTATTATTTTTTCTGATAAACTGAGCAATTTTATTTAAACTTTTTAAAATTTTTACCTCCCATCCATCCATCGCATTTCTATACCCGCCTTTCCGTACAGGTGTTACGTTGAGCCGTATCTGATGGGGAAACACGGCTCGACGTCACACAGGGTTGTGGGGGGTGGGGCTGTCCAGCAGTCAGTGAGCGACACAGAGTCCATCCTGGACAGGTCTCCAGTCACATGGCTAAAATATACTGATTATTGTAATGTACGGTCTGTGTTAAATTAAAATGTATAACATCATCATAGTGTTGGTTATGTGTCCTGCATTGTCCATGGTTGTGGTTGGCCTTGTATGATCATAGGATTGATTTATATTGAATGTGACAGTGGAGTCACATTCAATATATAGGTGTATAGGTGTGAAGAAGATGATGTAATGATGCAAGCTGCTGTCTTTGTACTAGTTGTAGTTTATGGAGGGTTTTCTGGGAGACAGGGAGGGAAGGGAGCTGAAACTGTTAGGTGAACTGTGGACCAGTTTAGCAAAAGTGTGAAGGAAGAATTTGATGCTGCAAATATGAAAGTTAACCTGGTTATGTTCTGGATGTGAAAAGTGATGGAGATTATGGAGAGGGCTGTCCAGGATGGTGCCAAGGCTCTGAAGCTGGAAGGTGGGAGAGAAACAGGAATTGTCAATGGAACTAGCAGATTTGGTTAAAGTGGACTTTGCACAATAAGCAAATGAGGTTACTAAGGTGGCATGACGTCAATGACCCCGGGAATATATGGGCTGACTTGAAAAATGTTTCTGTCTGACTATTTTGGCCAATGACGACAAGCAATGCAAAACTGGAGAACAGTCATTTCACCTTTTAACTTTTTGTTCTCTCTCTTTTTTCTTCATAGTAGGTACACCTGGTCTGGCGTTCTGTTGACTGTGAAATCATCCAGGGAAGACAGATCACCTGCTATTACCATCTAATGTAGAACAGATTACTAGATCAATGTGTGCTTCTGTGCTTGTTTGTCTGTCTTGTTGTGTCTCTGCTCTGTCTTCTGTAACCCCCAGTCGGTCGAGGCAGATGACCGTTCATACTGAGCCTGGTTCTGGTTCTTCTAGAGGTTTTTTCCTTCCCGCTAACGGGTGTTTTTTCTTCCCACTGTCGCTTCATGCTTGCTCAGTATGAGGGATTGCAGCAAAGCCATGGACAATGCAGACGACTCTCCCTGTGGCTCTACACTTTGTTGGACGACACGTTGCCCGCGGACCGAATCGCGGAGCGGGGCGGGGGGGCGGGTGTGTGGGGGGGCGGGGGGGGAGAGACGACGACACGTTGTCCGCGGACCGACTCGCGGAGCGGGGGGTATCCATGTGTTTTTTCCCTGCCATTCACGCACGCGCGAAAGCAACAACAACAAACCGCGTGTTAACGTCACTTTTTTTTTTTTTTTTGGGGAATGTTGGCGAGGCGGTAGCGTGAGTTTGGCGAGGCGGCCGCCTCGCCAAGATAGCGCTGCGGGAAACCCTGCGATTGTAAGTAACATTGTAGGGTTTCCCTCACGCTACTGCCTCCCAACATTCCAAAAAAAAAAAAAAACTAACTTCATAAGCGCGCAAAGCTTGTCTCCCCCCCGCTCCGCCGGTCGCGCAAAGCTTGTCTCTTTCCCCCGCCCGCTTGCCCGCTCCGCTCCGCGGGTCATCGGCGTAAAGCTTGTCTCAGCACCACCACCCACCCCACCCCCCGCCCCGCTCCGCCCGTCGTCCGGTAAGCAAATTCCTAGGGGAAACACTGCATTGGAATGGTTTCTCTCTCTCTGTGTGCATGTTCATACGTTCACTGTGTTAGTCATTGTTTGTACTGCCGTTTTTTCGACTTTTGTATTCATTGCGTTCGCCTGTCTGCTAAGCTCAAAACAACCGCGCCTGGCTTGACGGAGAAACCAGTAGAACAGCTGAGCATCTTTACGACAGTGCACTTTTACTTTCGCCCTCTGGGGGGAGCCTCGCTGGAAAATCAACCCCGGTTGCATAGTATACCTTTAAGTTCAAAAAGTTATTAACAGAAATAAAATTAATATCCTGAGAACATCACTATGTAATGCTGTTTATCTGAATGGGGTACCGCGCACGTGACGTCACCGCCTCAAGAGCAACGCCCCTTTTGCCGCTTAGGTAGGACAAACCGATAGAGATCGCACATAGCAACCAGCAACAGAACCAGCGATATGACCGACTTTGCAGCCATTAAACTTTCCCAAAACGATGTCCCAGGCGCACGGTTTACTGGTCGAACTGTGGAAGAACACACCAACCTTCAGCTCAAACGATGGCTTGAGTGTCGAGGGCTTAAAAAGACCGGAAAACGGGCCGAGTCGATCGAACGGTAAGCTTTGGTTTTTTTTCCTGCGCGGCGGTCATGCCGTCGTCGGCCGTTTTTTTGTTTGATCCCGTCCAGGGATCGGTATATGTTTAATGTTTGTCTCATTTGAAATGTTTTTGAGTAGGCTATCCTGGTAGCAGGGTATCATGTTAGCGCCTGCTACCATGATAGCCTGCCCTATATGCTATCATGGTAGCAGGCGCTTCATTATTAACATGTCGGCCACCAAAATAATCTTACCTGTTCACTACTTGATGTCGCTGGAATTGGGTCAGGATGTTCTTCGGTTGTGCCCTTTCCTCCGACAAAATCCTTGCTACATATGTAGGCCGACCGCACCGATGGACCAAGCGCACACATTTCTCCTTGGCACTCTTGAATTTCGGGAAAGTAATGAAGAAAACATCCTTCATATGCGGCCGATCAGCGTACCTCGAGTCGCTGTTGCACGTTCCATAGCAACAATGTTTATAAACCAGGGTCTTAGATTTTGGAAAAAGCAGTCGTTTTAACGAGTAAAACCTAGGCTAACGCACGTCTCTTCCACAGCAAAACAGCGGCGGGTTTGGGAGTTTGTCCTACTGCGTACCACGTGATGTGACGTCATCGTGACGTTACGTTTCTAAAAATAGCTCGCTCGCGGTACCCCATTAACAATATATTTCAATCAGCAAATCCTCTCTACGAGGCTAGTGAAACATAACTAAAACTACTAAGCCAAATTAAGATTAAAAGAAGCTAATCTTAGGAACTATGTACATGCAAAAGAAACAAAAGATAAAATAAAAATGGTTATCAGACTAATTCAGTGAATCCTGGTTCACTGCAGATCTGAGTTAAAGAACCAAAGTTCAACTTAAAGAACATGGAATGGAGTTAAATTAGCTTAATTTAGAACATGTGGTATGTGTTTAACCCATTCACAGTGCAAATCCTGAGATAAGCAAACATCTGACAAAATAACATTTTAAAGAATGATTTTCTCAGTAAAATCATTAACTTTAGGGACGCTTGATTTTATTAATGTGATTATACCTCTGGGAGGCTAGGGGTCGCTGTAGAGATTGGTCACTAAAATCGGCTAATCCTAAAGTTAAACAAAACGCCTTTAAATCGACATTAATATTCCATATTAATGCAGTAATAACGCTCATAGCGCTATCGAACGATGGCGATGGAATTTAAACAGCTTCGGCTTTATTTTGGTCGTAGTGAGTGGACCGGATAACACGAACATTAATATCCCATCAGCGTATCTTCTGGAGATAACGTTTGTTATAACCATAAAATCACGCTCGAATTACATCGGTAATGGCATGGTATCACAATGCTAACGGTAGGTAGGTCCATGTGTTTAAAAACACAATGTAACCACATCACACAAACCTTCCAAACAACTATTTAACCTGCCCTCTTTGTTTCTCTGCCAAACCTGTCGGTGCCTCTGTGTGAGTTCGGCTCACTTTGGGCGTCCAAGGAAGAGAGCAGTGGTCCAGGAAACGTTGGTTCTTTCAGCAGCGGGCCAGCGGCTCTGCAGATAGCCGATACATGGTCGATTTCAGCTTCTTTTTGCTCTCAGCTTGGGAAGTGGGTAAAGGAGACCGGTCGGCCCTGAGAAGAATAAACAAGGCTGGTTTTGGCATTTTTTATTTCAGCGGCTGCAAAATTAGCTCTGTTTCTAGTCATCAGTTTCTCCGATGCCAGTCAGGTCTTCTGACTGGCAGGCCTAGTATGAATCCAGGAGTAAACATTATCGTCTGTAGCCACAAGATGGCTCCAAGGGCTGTAAAAACTATTGTTATGCCATCACGCCATGGCTAAATCCAGAGTGAATTTTGAACAATATGTGACATGGGGAAGGAACAAAATTCATATTTGATTGGAAGCAACAGGAATTTGGGACCCTCACAGGCACAAAGGTCCTCCCCTCTCAGCAGGGTTCCATGCTATATAACCTTGCTCCCACAGGACAAAGCAGCTCTTCTTCACTTCTTTCATGAGGCCTCACGAGGCCAGAAAGACACAAGCCAGCACAGGGGAGAAATCTCTGTTCGCCCGGGGGACATGACCGGGCAAATCAGAGTTAAGTCTGCCGTCTTAACTTCAGCGTAAAACGCCGGAGGAAATAATACCTCCATGCCAAAACAGCTTTGTTTATTTCTTCTCAGCCTTTACAGGGAAGCAGACTCCAAATGGAGCTGGAAAGCTGGCAAAGGACCCACTTTCCCATGCTGAGGAAAAATCTGCTGAATTTGTGACTGCAACCAGGTCAGAGAACGCTGCAGAGCCCCAGGCCTCCGATCCTGACCACGTTTTGGCTAGCTCATGACCACATGTCTGCTGCTGCTAGGCCGCAGAGCCGCAGGCTAGCCCAGTGCTGAAAAGACCAACGGTTTCCCCTGCTTTTCCACTGCTCCCTTCCTTGGATGGCCAAAGTGGACCGAACTCAGACGAGGCACTGACAGGTTGGGCAGAGAGACCAAAGGGAAAGGTTACATGGTTATTGGGAAATGTTTGTATAATGCGTTTACATGGTGGTTTCAACACAAAGAGCTCATTGCTAGCATTCGGTACCATGTCATTGCAGATGTGATTCGTGTGTGTTTTTATGGTTATAACAAACGTTATCTCCACAGGGATTTCATACACTGATGGTATATTAATGTTTATGTTAACCTGCTCACTCATTATGGCTAAAAATAAAGCTGAAGTTCATCTGGGCGCTGCGTTTTTTTGTTTACTTTCTCTTTCTCTCCTCCACTTAAACTCGAGTGTCAATGTTGTTGTTTTTTTAATGGTGGTCGAGCCGCTTAAAGTCGGTATAAAACTTCTTTCCCACTGTCTAAAAAACGACGTCTGATCTCCAGCTGGCCTCCTGCCACCGCTGCGTTAGTGCGCGATGCCTTGGAGAATAATGCATGAACATGAAAACTCGCATACAGCGTCTTATTTTACAGGAAATAATCCTCACTCTCTTGCAAACACATTTCATTAAAGAGATGCAACGCAGGTGTTTTGGTGCAACTTTTCTAATTAAAGCTCATTGTTAACGTCAGCTGGTCTGTGTGCTGGTCGTTAGCTTTACTTGTGCTAAGCGAAAAAAGAGTAAAAGTCTGGTTGCCTCCAATTTAAGCCTGTTTGCTGTTGTGACAGAGTGGTGTAGCTACAGCAGCTCTGATCTCTCCCAGTTACATTTGTTTTCAGGATATGATTTTTCCTGTTAACATTGTTTTTCTGACTTCTTTTGTGAGTTTAAATGTATCCCAAGTTGTATTTTGGGATACATGCTTATATTCATACATATCATACTTGACGGTAGAAAGGAGTTTATTACAGCCTGTTAAACATATCAACAAAATTGTGAGAATAACATTAAAGCAAAGAGAGCTCTGGTATCAGAAAAGTATCGGTATCTGCAGATACACAAATTCTGGTATCAGAATCGGATCGGAAGTGAAAAAATGTGAATCGGTGGAGCCACAGTTCACCAGTCACAGAGCTGGTTTTAAATTTTTTTTTGAACTTCGCAAAAGTTAATGCTTTTTATAAACTTAGATGAGTTGTGATAATTCAACGCTGTGCAATAACAGGCAAAGCAGAGCTTGATTGTTGTAATGTGTGATTTGTGTCAAATTAAAATGTATGTCATCATCAATTCAATTCAATTCAATTTTATTTATATAGCGCCAAATCATGAAACATGTCATCTCAAGGCACTTTACAAAATCAAGTTCAATCATATTATACAGATTGGGTCAGATTATACAGATTGGTCAAAATGTCCTATATAAGGAAACCAGTTGATTGCATCAAAGTCCCGACAAGCAGCATTCACTCCTGGGGAACCGTAGAGCCACAGGGAGAGTCGTCTGCATTGTACATGGCTTTGCTGCAATCCCTCATACTGAGCAAGCATGAAGCGACAGTGGGAAGAAAAACCACCCATTAACGGGAAAAAAAAACCTCCGGCAGAACCGGGCTCAGTATGAACGGTCATCTGCCTCGACCGACTGGGGTTACAGAAGACAGAGCAGAGACACAACAAGAGAGACAAAAAGCACAGAAGCACACATTGATCTAGTAATCTGTTCTACATTAGATGGTAGTAACGGGTGAGCCGTCTTCTCTGGATGATGTCAAAGTTAACAGAACGCCAGACCAGGTGTACCTACTATGAAGAAAAAGAGAGAGAGCAAAAAGTTAAAAGCTGAAATGACGACAGTCATTTCAATGTAATACAATGCAAAACTGGAGAACCGTAGAATGAAGAACAGTAGAAATCAGTAGAGTGAGAAAATTAGACCCTGATGTCCTCCAGCAGCCTAGGCCTATCACAGCACAACTATAGAGATAGCTCAGGGTAACATGAGCCACTCTAACTATAAGCTTTGTCAAAAAGGAAAGTTTTAAGATTAGTCTTAAAAATAGGGTGTCTGCCTCACGGACCAAAACTGGGAGTTGGTTCCACAGGAGAGGAGCCTGATAGCTAAAGGATTTGCCTCCCATTCTACTTTTAGAGACTCTAGGAACCACCAGCAGACCTGCAGTCTGAGAGCGAAGTGCTCTGTTAGGAACATACGGGGTAATCAGAGCTCTGATATATGATGGAGCTTGGTTATTAAGGGCTTTATACGTTAGAAGAAGAATTTTAAATTCTATTCTTGATTTAACAGGAAGCCAATGAAGGGAAGCTAAAATTGGAGAAATATGATCCCTCTTGTTGATTTTCATCAGGACTCTTGCCGCAGCATTTTGGATCAGCTGAAGACTTCGAACTGCATTTTGTGGACTTCCTGATAGTAAAGAATTACAATAGTCCAGCCTTGAAGTAACAAATGCATGGACTAGTTTTTCAGCATCACCCCTGGACAGAATGTTTCTAATTTTGGCGATATTCCGGAGGTGAAAAAAGGAAACTCTGGAAACCTGTTTAATATGGGATTTAAATGACATGTCTTGGTCGAAAACAACACCAAGGTTTTTAACTTTATTACCAGAGGCCAAGTTAATGCCATCCAGATTAAGTGATTGATTAAGAAGTTTATTTTTTGAGGACTCTGGCCCAAAGATTACAACTTCTGTCTTGTCAGAATTTAAATGCAGGAAATTTAAAGTCATCCAGCTTTTGATGTCATCAAGACATGACTGCAGTCGAAGTAACTGATTGGATTCATCAGGATTTATGGATAAATATAGCTGAGTGTCATCAGCATAACAGTGGAAATTAATCCCATGCTGTCTGATAATTTTGCCAACCGGAAGCATATATATAGTAAATAGAATTGGTCCAAGGACTGAACCCTGTGGTACTCCACAGGTGACCCTAGAGTTTGAAGAAGATTTATTATTAACATGAACAAACTGGAATCTGTCCGACAGATAAGATTTAAACCAGCCTAATGCTTTTCCCTTAATCCCTACAGTATGCTCAAGTCTTTGTAGGAGAATATTGTGATCAACTGTATCAAATGCAGCACTGAGATCTAACAGGACAAGTATAGACACAAGTCCATTATCTGAGGCCATGAGAATATCATTGGTGACCTTCACCAGAGCTGTTTCAGTGCTATGATGAGCTCTAAAGCCTGACTGAAACTCCTCAAGTAGGTCATTACTTTGTAAATGTTCACAAAGTTGATTAGCAACTACTTTCTCAAGAATTTTAGATAAGAAAAGAAGATTAGATATAGGTCTGTAGTTTACTAGCTCATCTTGATCAAGAGAAGGTTTCTTAAGTAAAGGTTTAATAACAGCTACTTTAAAAGCCTGTGGTACATATCCATTTACTAAGGATAGATTAATCATGTCTAAAATAGGACCACTGATCAGAGGGAATACCTCCTTAAACAACTTGGTTGGGATTGGGTCTAACATACAGGTAGAAGGTTTAGATGAAGCTAATATTCTAGATAGCTCAGAAAGCTCTACTGCTTTTAAACAGTTCAGACACTGCGCAGGTTCTAAGGATTCCTCCAATGCTGCCTCATTTACTGAGGACGAGGTAATCATGTTTGGGAGGATGCCAATTATTTTATTTTTAATGGCATCAATTTTATTTATAAAGAATCCCATAAAATCATTACTGCTAAGAGCTAAGGGGATGGCTGGATCAACAGAGCTGTGGCTCTGGGTAAGTTTGGCAACTGTATTGAAGAGAAATCTAGGATTATTCTTATTCTCCTCAATTAATGATGAAAAATATGCTGCTCTAACTCTGCGAATGGTCTTGTTATACAACAATAGACTGTCCCTCCAGATTAGGTAGGATTCCTCTTGGTGTGTAGAGCGCCATTTTCTCTCCAATTTCCTAACATTGTGCTTCAAGGAATGCAGCTCTGAATTAAACCAAGGAGCCAGCTTCCTGTGAATAATCACCTTCTTTTTCAAGGGAGCTACATTGTCTAATGCAGAACGCAATGACAAAGTCATACCGTTTACAAAGACATCTATTTGTGAATTGGAAGAAACAACATTGCTGCCATCTACTGGGCATTTCTGCAATACGGAGGATATTAAAAAGGGGACAGACTCTTTAAGTTTTGATACAGCATTATCCGATAAAGATCTACTATAATGGAACCCTCTTTTGGGGGTGGAGAACTCAGTTAGATTAAACTCAAATGTTATTAAAAAATGATCAGATAGGACAGGGTTGTGAGGAAATACTGTTAATTCTTCACAATCAATGCCATATGTCAGCACAAGGTCTAAAGTATGGAGCCAAGAGTGCGTCGGTTTATGCACATTTTGAGCAAAACCAATTGAATCTAGGATAGTTTTAAAGGCTACACTAAGGTTATCACATTCTGTGTCAACATGGATGTTAAAATCACCCACTATAATAACCTTATCAGTATTTAACACCAAATCAGATAAGAAATCTGACAACTCATCCAAAAACTGAGTATAAGGGCCTGGTGGACGATACAAAACAACAAACAGAAGAGGTTTTATTGCTTTGCAGTTTGGATGAGGGAAACTGAGGGTTAAATGTTCAAAAGAACTATAGTTATTAATTGGCCTGGGACTAATTAATAAATCAGACTGAACGATGGCTGCCACTCCTCCTCCTCTTCCCACAGATCTGGGAATGTGGAAATTTGAATAATTGGAGGGAGTTGACTCATTTATACTAACGTAGTCCTCTTGTAGCCAGGTTTCTGTGAGACAAAACAAATCAATCTGTTTATCAGAAATCAATTCGTTAACTAACAAAGTCTTTGGAGGGAGAGACCTTATATTTAATAGACCACATTTAATTGTTTTATTTTTAGGTTCAAAGTGATCCGTATGGATTTTTATTAGATTTTTATGATTTGTTCCCTTTAGATCAGTTTTTGATCTGTTAAGTTTTGGCCGTGGGAAAGACACCGTCTCAATAGGATAATGGGTGGGTAACAGTACAGAAGCTGCAGAGAGGTGTGTTAAACTACGGCTCTGCTTCCTGGTCTGGACCCTGGGTTGTCAGCATTTAGGAGAACTAATAAATCCGGCCAGATTTCTAGAAAGAAGAGCTGCACCATCCAAAGTGGGATGGATGCCGTCTCTCCGGATCAGACCAGGTTTTCCCCAGAAAGTTCGCCAGTTATCAATGTAGCCCACGTCGTTTTCAGGACACCACCTAGACAACCAGCGGTTGAATGATGACATGCGGCTAAACATGTCATCACTGGTCAGATCAGGCAGGGGACCAGAGAAAATTATGGAGTCCGACATTGTTTTAGCAAACTCACACACCGAAGCAACACCAACTTTAGTGACCTCCGATCGGCGTGACCGGGTGTCATTACCGCCAGCGTGAATAAAAATCTTACTGTATTTACGCTTATCCTTAGCCAGCAGTTTTAGGTAAGATTCTATGTCGCCCGTTCTGGCCCCTGGCAGGCATTTAACTATGGTCCCTGGTGTCTCTAGTGCCACGTTTCTGACTATTGAGCTCCCAATTATCAGGGTCGGCTTCTCAGCGGGTGTGTCGCTGAGTGGGGAAAATTTGTTAGAAACGCAGACGGGTTGGTGGTGAACTGGGGGCTGAAATCTAGAGCTATGCTTCCTACGAACTGTCACCCAGCCGGCCTGCTTACCCGGCTGCTCGGGTGCTTCTGGAGGACCACTAAGTGAAGTAACGCTAGGTCTATGTGGCTCCGCGCTAGCAAAGGGGCGGCTATCAGCTGGTCTTTCCATAGCACGGAGCCGGGTCTCTAATTCTGACACCCTCGCCTCCAAAGCTACAAAAACACTACATTTATTACAAGTACCATTATCACTAAAGGAGGCAGAGGAATAGCTAAACATCTGACACAGAGAGCAGGAGATAAGGGGAGACTTAGTAAGAGACGGAGAAGCTGAAGTAATAGTAGGAGAGGAAGCCATTGTGGAGCTAAAGCTAGGCTAGGCTAAAGCTAGGCTAGCGCCCTTCTACCACGCCAAGAGAGCAAACCGTGAAACACGAGGAGTTCCCAAGCGTGATGTGCAGCAACAGAAAATGTTTTAAAAGTGCTTATGTGTTAGAAACAGATGTTACAGCAAAGAGATTAAAGATAAAAGCGAGAGAATCTGGAGCAACAAACCGTTGCTCACGCAGTGAAAACAGGAATTGGCCTTACCGCAAACAGGAAGTGACGTCAGCCAAAATTAGGTTTGATCACCAGCACCTCAAAGGCTTGTAAAGCTATGGTTACATGCATTGTCCCTCACCAGCATCCTGTTGTTCCACATTTGCTTATTTGGAATCTGGTCACCCTAGATGGGAAGCATTTTCTATACCCACTATTTGCTTAAAGGATCGAGTCTGCTATTTTTCCAGAAGTTTCCCCGAGTCTATTTCTGAATAACTACACATGTGCAAGACAGTTTAACTGCTGTTCTGCTCCTCAGGGGATCACGTGAAAAAAAATCTCCCATATCCACTCTGGTCTTGTTTCTTCTTCTGCTGAGTCCTTCCTCTTCTTCTCATATACTGGACGCGGTTCACTTCTTGCGACTGTCAGCCATGTTCAAAGTATGCAGTGTGAGCAGCGGAGCTACAATGAACGTGGGGGTAAAAAACTGATTCCCCATTTACTTATTGAATAAAAGGAAACATTGATATCAAGTTCCAGCACTTGATGAGACAGAGACAAAGTAATCACACCCCTGTCTACTCCCAGCCCTGGTTTCCTCTTTTTTTTTTTCTTCCCAGTGTCCTGTCTAGCAATGTGGCAATAAGAATTGATGTCTTAATGCCAAATAGAGCTCGACAGATTTTGCTTTCACAAGTGGAGCAAACAGCTTTCGCCATAGTGCTCAGCTTGATTTATGCATGTAAATAGCTTTATTGTGATTCCTGAAGGGAGAATTTCAAATTATATGGACAATACAATGGGAAAGTAGGAGAGTAAAGGAAGAACAAGAAGAGAGAAAAAAAGAGGTGAAAGAAGAGATAAAAGGAAGAGAATGATAAAACGTCCTCTGTCTGCTCCATCACCTGGAAAGAGAGATGCAAAAAGAACAGCACAACCAACAGACATAAAGCAACAGATACAATCGAGTAACACCTTGATGCCATTGCTAAATCATATGTATTATTATTTAAGCTGACATGTGTAAAGTGATACCTGAAAAAAGAAAGTGACAGAATATAAATGAATAAATAAATTACAGGCTTTCTGTATATAAGTGAACATTTAATACCTGGGACCCAGCACCTGTGGGAGTTTGTGAGAGTGCACTAGTTTAGGTGAAAATTATCCAGAAGGAAATAGCTCGATAGTGGTTGTGGAGAACCAAAGACCCGCCTTCCCCGAGCACAGAGGCAGGGGTCAGGGGACCCATAACCCCGGACTCCCAAAGGGGCCCCCAAAGCAGGGCATCCCAGTGGGGCCAACACAGGAAATCCGCAGCCCCCCCTCAAGGAAAGAGGAAAGACGACCCCGAGGAAAACCACCAGCTACCGCAATGCCGACGCCCCCAGGAGCCGCGGGGACGAGCCCGTGGGCTCCGCCGGCAGCCAGCCGCGCTGAAGTGGTCCCGGCCATGGGCCCCCAGGGCCAAAGGCCCCAGGGGCGCCCCGCCCCCGCGGCGGGGGCCCCAGCCGACACACGGGGGGCCAGGCCCCGCGAAGCAGCCACCGGGAATGGGCCGGCACCCACCCGGGAACCCGCCCCAGACCCCAGGACCGCAAAAACGTCAGAGGGCCAAGGCGCGCGCCAGCGCAGCGGAGGGGGGCAGGACGTGGGGGGATGGGCTCCGCACCTAGCGGAGACATGAGATGTTCTTGGGAGAGGGAGCGGACCGGACCCGAACCTGGGGAAAAAATAAATAAATAAATAAAAAAAAACTCATTCACACCGTCCCTCCCTAGTGCCCCACTCACCACACACAGACTTACAAAAAAAGGACGCTGTACACACATTCCCACATAGCACTCACAACCAACAATCCTAAGTGGGGGGGGTCCCCACAATTCAACTATACGACTGCCTGTGCCCGACCCCCGGCCCCGCCCCCGGACCAGGCCCCCCAAAGAGGGGGGGGTCAACACGACCCGTACTGGCCACCCAACCAGAACCCCCCTCACCCCCTAAATACCTAATAAACCCCCTCCCTCCCCCACCTTACCCTAGCCACCCCTGCCCCCCACCCCTTTCTGGGGAGAGCAGAGGCGTCAGACCCGGCAAGCCTCTGGCTACCCACAGCAGCCCCCCGCTAAGACCCCGGACCCAGTGGCCAGTTCCTCCTCCAGGCCCCAGACTCCGTGCCGCGATCGGAGATTGGGGGTGTGCAAAAAACCCCGGTCCTCCCTACGCCCGCTCAGATGTTGTGTTGTTGCATGTTGTTCTCAAGTGTGTTTAAAACTGGGAGCGCTGAAGAGGGTGCACGGCACAGCCCACCCCCCTTCCGGAAGGAAGCTGGTGCCAGCGCCCCCCCCTCCAAGCAACTGCCCAGAACCCTCAATGTCTAAATGCGAGAGGGGGTGAAGGGAGCCGTCCGAGGCGAGGCTCACACAACAGAAGCCCCCCCCAGACGTCTTCACCCCCAACCCCCCCTACCATGGCCTATATGAGTATGCGTTGTGAAAATGTTTGGAGTGAAAGTGTCTAAAATGCATGATAAAATTGAGGAGAGGGACGTCATCAGAAAGTGGCAACCTCCAGTAATGCCCCCCCTCCCCAAGGACCTACATGTGTGGCGGCGTGATGGAGCAGGCAGAGGGAGGAGTCCGGGGATGGGGAGCAAAGGCCTGGGGAGCCATCCCAGGGAGCCAGCTCCCCTACTGACTCCAATAGGCACCCCCGCTCCCCGAAAGCCCCACCCGGAGAAGGGGGCCCCGCCAGCGGCACCACCATAGCCCGGGGGCCGGGGAGAGGCCGCAGGGCTATGGTCCTGCCCTGGTTTCCTCTGAATCTGCCCTACCTCCTCCTCTCACTCTGCTATATCGGCTGACGTAATACAAACATCTCAAACCCAAAGATTTACAGTGTCACACAGAAAATATGCAAGAGTTCACCTTGATTAACCAGAGGAGAGTGAAACCATCTTCTGTACTTCCTGCGGAGGATGAGGAGAGCCCACCTACCTCCACCCACCCTCACAACCTTCTCAGGGACGTGTAGGCGGAGGGGGCTTGAGCACTTGCCCCTTGATGCCCAAAGTGCCCTTTTGTCATTTTTTTTTTTTATATGTGCGGATTTGTTGGTGTGTGTGTGCATGTCCAAAATAATAATAATTTAGATCTATCATGCCACGGTAACCGTGGCCAGTTACATGATCCACCTAACGTGCCCTCCCTCTGCCCTACTTTTCCTCTCGCAGCTCGCGCTACCTCGCGCTGCCTCCCTCTGCCCGGTCTGTCCTGCCCCTTTAAATCTGCAGCACACGTGATTGTGCTCTGTGCTGTTTAACTCCACTGTCATTGTTGATGTTTTTTCCCATCTGCTACCGGCCTTATGAACAAGGCCAAGAGCCGCCCGTGAAACTGGACACTGTCTCTCTCCCCCGTTCAGGACTTACAAGCTTCTGCATTACATTAACGCACAGTTTACTGACTTTATATTGCTTCTGTATATATATCCTTTTTACTTTTATTTTACTGTATTCTTATTTTTTGTCTGCACCATCAACACCAAGTCAAATTCCTTGTAAGTGCAAACCTACTTGGCGATTAAACTTGATTCTGATTCTGATTGGTTATAGACCAGTTCACGCGTGACGTCACGAGCTACGTCCGGGTCCCGCTGGTAGGCAAAAACAGTACTGTTCTCGTCTACCACCGTGACAAAGCGGGTGAATTAGAGCGTGCTTTTAGTTTATTTTTGGAATCTAAACAATGACTATGACTTGTGCTCCCGGTTGCACACAGAGGCGTTCCAAATCGTCGGGTGTATGTTTCTTTCGTTTACCGAAGGACGAAGAAAGACGAAAGAAATAGACAATCCCAATCGACTGTGGGAGCCATCATACCACGACAGAATTTGCAGTCTACACTTCATCTCCGGTAAATACAACTTAATTTTGCACTGGTCATTGTTCTACTTAAATAATTTTATACATAAAAAATTAGGATATATACTTAAGTCAAGACGTAAATGTTCGTTTCGTAATAATATACGTACATGTACAATGTATGCAAACCCTCTGGCATGAGTCGGTGAAAAGGATTAATAAGACAAAAACACCAAAATAATCCTTTTGTGAACAATGTTTTTTTTAACCTACCGGTGGCGGTTAGCTTTGGTGAGGCGCTGTCTGTGTCTGCTTTAAAGTACTTCTTGATTCTGAGATCGACCAACTCGGAAATACATGCATTAGTGACCATATTTTCAAAAAATGTAGCATTAAGATTGTGATTGCGCCGTTAAAAGTTTTTTTCAGGACTTAAAATTGTCACTCGGCTACCGCTAGGCTGAAAATCCACACTTTGGGTCGATGACGTAGTTTGTAGGCGTTGCCCAGGCTACGCTACAGAATTCAATGAAGTACACCACAAGAAGTTCAGATGGCGATTCACAAAGTGATGATTTTAACAGGAAAGACAGCGCAAGTGTCTGTTACGACTCGGGTAAGTCTGAGAAAAACATTTTAGGAGAATAAACGGAATGGTTTGCTAATGTATAATTGGAATCGGTGCTCATAATCGCGGTCATGGCTGACCGTTCGGATGTAAACACGGAAACAACTCGTTGAAGCTCGATTGTCTGGCATCGTTTATGACGGCTGAAATCCACCAACACAGCGCTTAAAAAAAAAAGATGTACATTTAGCCCAAACCATAGCATTAATTTCCGCATTATGTGTTCCCTGAATTTTACTAAATAATCTAGACGTGAGCGCTCTGAAAGCGGACGCGCATTTATCTGTTGCGCCGTGGCGCTCATATTCTCCGGGGGGGGGTTCCGAACCGAAAGGGCTGTGGGGATAGACCCATAGCCCTTTCGGTTCGGAACCCCCATGCCGCTCACTACCTCTCAGCACAGCAGCGCCGTGCAGAGAGGTAGTGTAGAGAGCATGTCGCTTCTCAGCAGGCTGCTGTGATGACGGCGAGATTTCTCCGCTTCACTGCGCCATGAGTGAGGAGGAGAGGAGAGAATGGACATTTCAGCTGCCTGAAGACAGCGTTTATTTATTTTTATTTTACAATTTTCGTAAACAACAGCTGCCGATTAAACTGAATGTTACAATCTTGACATGATTATATGAGTTGTTTTACCGAGAAACCGATCAGAAGCGCCGTGAAACCCCGCCTCTCTGGCTGCAGCTCCCGACACAGAGGGGAACAGATTTTCACAGGGGAACTGAATTTCGCACCACACCGGGGCTTTTTGGGTTCGGAAATGTGTGTAAAGAGACATTATCCTTGTTGGTATTTGACCAACCATAAGCCACACACTTTTTAGCCATGTTTAATCCGTCTATTTGTCTTTGAGAAAGCGAGTTTGCAACCAGGAAGTATCTTGTTACCATGGCAACAGATCAACGCCTACCCACATATTACGTCATCGGTCATGCAACATTTTTTTATGAGCCTTGAGCTAAAAAGCCTTAAAAATCCACTTTTTCATCGAATTTTTAATAATTTTTTCCTCAGGTCATAATAATATGTGAACTTTCTAACATTTAGCAACTTGTATGATCTCAGAATCAAGAAGTACTTTAAATTCCGCCTTCCCTCTTTCTGAATGGCTGTTTTCTAGTGCGTGCTTGTGCGTGCATGGAGCGCGAGAGATTTAAGTTTTGATTCATACTGGGATACAGCGGTTACCAAAATTAATACTAGGCTACGAAACTAGTACCAGTTAAGAAACTAAATGTTATCAGCACTAAAATAGGTGAAAGCTGCTGAGTGCAGTTCTGTAAAGAAGCAGGAGAGGATTTGATTTGTGGAACTTGAGAAATGTAAGTAACCAACGTTAGCATCTCAAAATAGCATCTAATTCTGAAGTATAATGCATTTATCAACAAAAACCTAATCTCTTTTATAAAACGAAATATCCTGTGCCAGGCAGGAGTTCTGAAGACTGCTGGAAAGATGGAAAAGCAAAGACTGTAGGCTATTAAAAATTCAGAAAAGGTGAGGGTTTCCCTTTCACCAATATTTCGTTGCTATTATTGCTTAATTCTTTGTTGACCCTTTGATGCAGTTCAGGTATAAATAGCAGGTGTTATTTCTTTTAAATATTATACAGCACAACAACACTAGATGCTGCCTAAACAACTGCTATATTTTGTTTAGACTTTTGCTTATTTATAATGGCGTAATTAGGATTCCACAAAATGATAGTGCTATTTATTTCACTATTTCTACTTCTAGAATTAGAATTACGACAAATACAACCGAGGAACACCATTTACATTGTTTTTATTGTACAAAGGTTTTCACACTGTCCATTAGTAAATTAGTACAAACCAGGGGCTGTCTGAAAGGGATGTTCGGGTGCTAACCCGGATTGTATCCAAAAAACATAAAACCACGGCTCCCCAAATCACGGCAGAATTAAATGTGCACCTCAACTCTCCTGTTTCCACCAAAACTGTCCGTCGGGAGCTCCACAGGGTCAATATCCATGGCCAGGCTGCTATAGCCAAACCTTTGGTCACTCGTGCCAATGCCAAACGTCAGTTTCAATGGTGCAAGGAGCGCAAATCTTGGGCTGTGGACAATTTGAAACATGTATTGTTCTCTAATGAGTCCACCTTTACTGTTTTCCCCACATCCGGGAGAGTTACGGTGTGGAGAAGCCCCAAAGAAGCGTACCACCCAGACTGTTGCATGCCCAGAGTTAAGCATGGGGGTGGCTCAGTGATGGTTTGGGCTGCCATATCATGGCATTCCCTTGGCCCTATACTTGTGCTAGATGGGCGCGTCACTGCCAAGGACTACCAAACCATTCTGGAGGACCATGTGCATCCAATGGTTCAAATATTGTATCCTGAAGGAGGTGCCGTGTATCAGGATGACAATGCACCAATACACACAGCAAGACTGGTGAAAGATTGGTTTGATGAACATGAAAGTGAAGTTGAACATCTCCCATGGCCTGCACAGTCACCAGATCTAAATATTATTGAGCCACTTTGGGGAGTTTTGGAGGAGCGAGTCAGGAAACATTTTCCTCCACCAGCATCACGTCGTGACCTGGCCACTATCCTGCAAGAAGAATAGCTTAACATCCCTCTGACCACTGTGCAGGACTTGTATATGTCATTTCCAAGACAAATTGACACTGTATTGGCCGCAAAAGGAGGCCCTACACCATACTAATAAATGATTGTGGTCAAAAACCAGGTGTTTCAGTCTTTTTTGTCCAACCCCTGTATTTTGAATATATTTGGTTTAATAGGCACATATTTACCATCTGTCTCTGTTGCTGGTAGGTTCAAATGCAAACTTTTTCAAAGTGGGAAAAAAGTCCCAATTTAACGTTCATCAGATCGGGCGCTGCTTTATAATTTATAATAATAATTGAACTTTATTGATCTCACAATGGAGAAATTCACTTCTGCATCTTAACCCATCCCCTCGGGGAGCAGTGAGCTGCCACTGTGCAGCGCCAGGGGAGCAATCGGGGGTTAAGGGTCTTGCTCAGGGAGCCAGAGTGGTAGTCTGTGGGAGTTGAACTCAGAACCTCTGGGACCCAAGCTCAATGCTCTAACCACTAGGCCACCAGATTAACAAAAAGCATCTAGTGTGTGTCGTGCTTATAAATTTGTATAAATGTAGCAAGAAATACTGCTTTTCTCTTTAGACAGAAGAGACGCGTCCTGACGCTCAAGTCAAGCATAAAGAAATAGGAGCATGCATATTGCGTAGGACCAATGATATCAGACCAATGAAATGTCCCTAGGGTTAAAGTTCAAATCAAACCTACGCCCTTGATTCCATGTTACATTCTTTATAGAATGGGTTGGTACATTTCAACCGGTTGTATAGCAAGGTATGTTTCTGTATCATGTTTTAAATCCATGCCCCATGTGCCCTCTTTTAACTGTCTGAGTGCAGCTGCTTACATATTTTTGAAGAAGATGGGTCAGAGGTGATTTTAGGATCCCAAGCTTTAATGTTTCCATTCACATGGAGGAGGGCATGTCTACCTAGAGCCACATCCTCCTGGAAGATATTTAGAGATGAAGTGTAGTGAACCATTTGGCAGGAGAGTGAGTGTGGAACCTACACTTTGTAACCTTAACCTAGTTGTGTGGAGTGATTTTTATCACAGCTTCAATTAAGGATGTCGATGGGGAGGCAGAGACATTATCTGGGTTTGAATAAAAGTTACACTTTACTTTGTAAATCTCATTAATTTCTTCTGTTTTTCACTCCTCAGACATTTCACAGCATCTTGATCTCTTGGAAGGTTCTTGCTGATCAATCTGCCAGTGGCCAAGAGAGGAACTTCATTATTAACCTGAAGGAACCAAACACCAAAGACATGAAAGAGGAAGAACCAGAACCTCAAGGAATTAAAGAAGAACAGCTTGGACTGTGTATCTTTCCAGATGAAAAGCAACTTGTTAAGCAGGAGACAGAAACCTTTGTAGGGTTTTCTGCTTGTGACAAACTATTTCAAGTTGAACCTGAACAGCAACAGATGAACGTGACAAAGGAGGAACCAGAACCTGTAGAGATTAAAGAGGAACATGGGGATCTCTGGAGTAATGAGGATGAGGAGCAGCTTGTAGTGAAGCAGGAGGCTGGCACCTTTAAGGTGACTCCTCTGGATTTAAAACATGACACAAATGAACCAGAAGAGAAAATGAACCAACTTGTCAATGCAGACTCCCCTGAAGGTGAGAAGCAGCATCAGCAGGATAATAATCACGAAGAGTCAGGATCAAACACAGATGAAGAGCTAAAGCGTAAAAAGACACGAGAGAAAACCAAAGATCACAGTGATGGTTCAAAACTAAAAAGACATAAGACCAATAAACCTTGTGAAGCATGTGGTAAATGTTTCACCAAGTGTAGATGTTTGACTGATCAAAATAGTAAAAATAGAGAGAAATCTTTACTGTGTGTGCTTTGTGGAAAAAGTTTCCATAGTCCAAGTAATTTGAGTGTCCACATGAGAGCCCACACAGGGGAGAAGCCTTTCTCTTGTCCAACTTGTGCAAAAGGGTTTTCCACTAAAAGTAACCTGATTATTCACATAAGAACTCATACAGGCGAGAAGCCGTATGCTTGTGAAACGTGTGATAAATCTTTCAGCGATGGTAGTCGTCTGGCTTCTCACATGAGAACGCACACAGGGGAGAAGCCTTTTTACTGTCCAACTTGTGCAAAAGGGTTTTCCACTAAAGGTTACCTGAGTAAGCACATAAGAACTCACATGGGCGATAAGCCGTATGCATGTGAAATGTGTGATAAATCTTTCAGCTTAGGTAGTTATTTAACTGGTCACATGAGAACGCACACAGGGGAGAAGCCTTTCTCCTGTCCAACTTGTGCAAAAGAGTTTTCCCGAAAAGATCACCTGATTATGCACATAAGAACTCATACAGGTGAAAAGCCTTATCATTGTAACGTGTGTGATAAATCTTTCAGCAATGGTAGTTATTTAGCTGTTCACATGAGAACACACACAGGCGAGAAGCCTTTCTCCTGTCCAACTTGTGCAAAAGGTTTTTCCATTAAAGGTAACCTGATTATTCACCTAAGAACTCATACGGGCGAGAAGCCTTATCATTGTAAAGTGTGTGATAAATCTTTTACTTCCTCTCATAGTAGGCTTACACATATGAGAACTCACACTGGTGAGAAGCCTTATCATTGTCAAGTGTGTGATAAATCTTTTACTTCCTCTACTAATAGGATTAAACATTTGAGAACTCACAGGTGAGAAGCTGTATGCTTCTAAAGCGTGTGCTAAGTCTTTCAGAAACAGTTGTCATCTGGCTGATCACATGCTAACCCACAGGTGAGAAGCCTTTCCTGTGTCTGATGTGTAGAAAATGTTTCTTCAAGCAAAGCAATCCACGTGTCCACTTGAGAATCCATGGTGATGAAAGGCCTCACTCTTCAGATACATATTAAAATCAATGACTGTTGTAAATTAGCTAAGTACAGTTTAATCATTAAATTACAAGTTCCAACTTCTGTTAGATTGTTAGAGCCGGGTTTTAGGAGATAAATTCTTTTGTCATTCCTCTGTTCATTTGGATAAATGATTGGGCTCATGTGACACTATAATATGAAATGATCTACTTATCCTTCAAAAAAGTTTTACTTTTTTACTATCAAAGCTGACTGGTTTTTAGCGCTGTTTATAGTTCAACCCACTCACAAAAACAATTTCCATAAAGAAAACCCCAGATCATGATGCTAACCCCAAGTTTCACTGTGGATGTAATGTTTTAATGATGTCCAGGTTGATTTGTTACAAACATGCCTTTTAGAGTTCAGTTTCATCTCAGGGATGTGAACGCCACCCATATTTGCTAAATTCCTGCATGAACTCAAAAAGTGAAACATGGTTACTGTTTATTATTGTAACCCTGAAGATTTTTTTATGTTGAATTGTACAGAATTTGTAATTTGTAAATGTATGAATGTTAAAGGTAGAAAAGTTTAATTTTCTGTGGTCATAACTTACCGAAAAACTCAGCTTTTGGGGCTTGTATGAGGTCTTGATGTTAGCCCCATTTACACTACCCTTTTTAACCGTGCCGAGACCAGTCCGAGCTACCTAACCCGGTGTTGTAAAAATATTATTCTGAAGTCACTATGGCCTCACACCACTCAGACATAGGAGGCCTGTGGACATGATGGCTGTGTATAAGATCCACTGTTTGCTGATTGAAAGGCCGAATACTGCGTAGAACGATTATTGTCTAGGATAGACTGCCTCTGTTTTGTCTCATGCCAAGGCCGCTGTGCAGTATTAGAGAGAGCCGGAAAGCGAGACAGGGAAGACGCAGACTGCAGCGGAACCGTGGGGTGCGATTACTTTCCATCTATGTGATCTCTGCTCTGTCTCTCAATAAAAGTGCTGGAACTTCATCACCGCCGTCTCTTCATTTAGTAAAGATGGAAATTCAGTTATTCAATGCGGTACCGCGCACGTGACGTCACGGCCTTAAGAGTAACGCCCCTTTTGCCGCACCGGTAGGGCAAACAGTCGTAGAACGCACATACAAACCAACCATTACAAGCGCAACAGAACCAGCGATATGTCCGACTTTGCAGCCATTAAACTTACCCAAGACGATGTCCCAGGCGCACGGTTTACTGGTCGAACTGCGGAAGAGCACACCAACCTTCAGCTGAAACGGTGGCTTGAGTGTCGAGGGCTCAAAAAAACCGGAAGACGGGCCGAGTTGATTCAACGGTAAGCTTTGTTTTTTTCCCTGCTCGGCGTTCATGCCTTTGTTATGATTTCCACCGTGCTCCGTTCACGTCGGCCTTTTTTGTTTGTTTGCAATCAACGTCCAGGAATCTGTATATCTTGCCAATAGGTAGCTACAAAACGATTGTTCACATCTCAGAATCTTTCGCTTAAGAGATTCAGGGCGTTTGTTTTTGAGTAAGCGATCCCGGTAGCAGGGTACCATGTTAGCGCCTGCTAACATGCTAGCCTATATGCTATCATCACCCTTTCCACCGACAAAATGCTTGCTACATATGTAGGTGAATTTGGTAACTTTTTCCGGGTTGAAATGTTGTGTAGGCCGCCCGCACAAGTGTACCCAACGCACACACTTCTCCTTGGCACTCTTGAGTTTCGGGAAATTAATGAAGAAAACATCCTTCATATGCGGCCGATCAGCGTACCTCGAGTCGCTGTTGCACGTCCCATAGCAACAATGTTTATAAACCATGGTCTTAGATGTTGGAAAAAGCAGTCGTTTACCGAGTAAAACCTAGGCTAACGCACGTCTCTTCCACAGCAAAACAGCGGCGCGTTTGGGAGTTTGCCCTACTGCGTACCACGTGATGTGACGTCATCGTGACGTTGTGTTTCTAAAAATAGCTCGCGCGCGGTACCGCATTCCATTCAATTTTATTTATATAAGCGCCAATTCATGAAACATGTCATCTCAAGGCACTTTACAAAGTCAAATCAATCATATTATACAGATTGGTCAAAAATTTCCTATATAAGGAAACCAGTTGATTGCTTCAAAGTCCCGACAAGCAGCATTCACTCCTGGAGAAGCGTAGAGCTACAGGGAGAGTCGTCTGCATTGTCCATGGCTTTGCAGCAATCCCTCATACTGAGCAAGCATGAAGCGACAGGGGAAAGAAAAACCACCCATTAGCGGGAAGGAAAAACCTCTAGCAGAACCAGAACCAGGCTCAGTATGAATGGTCATCTGCCTCGACCGACTGGGGTTACAGAAGACAGAGCAGAGACACAACAAGAGAGACAAAAAGCACAGAAGCACACATTGATCCAGTAATCTGTTCTACATTAGATGGTAATAGTCGGTGATCTGTCCTCCCTGGATGATTTCACAGTCAACAGAACGTCAGACCAGGTGTACCTACTATGAAGAAAAAAGAGAGAGAACAAAAAGTTAAAAGCTGAAATGACAACAGTCATTTCAATGTAATGCAAATCTGGAGAACAATAGAAATCAGTAGAGTGAGAAAAATAGGCCCTGATGTCCTCCAGTAGCCTAAGCCTATAGCAGCATAACTATAGAGGTAGCTCAGGGTAACATTTATTTATGAAGAATCCCATAAAATCATTACTGCTAAGAGCTAAGGGAATGGATGGATCAACGGAGCTATGACTCTGTGTAAGTTTAGAAACTGTACTGAAGAGAAATCTAGGATTATTTTTGTTCTCCTCAATTAATGATGAAAAATATGCTGCTCTAACTCTGCGAAGGGTCTTGTTATACAACAATAGACTGTCCCTCCAGATTAGGTAGGATTCCTCTTGGTGTGTAGAGCGCCATTTTCTCTCCAATTTCCTAACATTGTGCTTCAAGGAACGCAGCTCTGAATTAAACCAGGGAGCCAGCTTCCTGTGAATAATCACATTCTTTTTCAAGGGAGCTTCTTTTTCAAGTACATTGTCTAATGCAGAATGCGATGAAGAAGTCATACATTGTTTAGAATTCCCATAACACCCGGCCAGGACGTCATTTACACTATCGAGTGTAAATGGAACGCAAACTGAACTGCACTGTTCCAGACACAACCGAGCCAAACTAAATCTAGACCAGTTCGATAGGTGGGCTCGGCCCGGTTGTTCAGTGGCACGGTTCTCTGATAACAAAGAGCGCATGAACAGACCACGTCATCTCATCAGACATTCATAAAAATACTAGCTTCCCTAGTTCCAGTGATGAATCTGCTTAGCAGTGTGATGAACCTCAACGTCTGTCATTTCCTGCGTCTGTAAGCTGTTGTGCAATTATACACTGTTTAAAATTATTTAATGTTTCATAAATAACTGTTAAGTATTGTCTGGTGATAATCAGCTCTTAAGCTGATATCAAGACTGGTTGAAAGGGATGAATTCGAGCACTAGCGATCTTTTAACAGCAAACTGCACACACATAGAATAAAGGAGTGACAACTTCTTTTCAAGTTCAAGAATTTAATAATAGAAATAAAATGAACATCACTATATAATACTGTTTATCTGAATTAACACTATATTTCGATCAATAAATCCTCTCTACTAGGCTAGTGACACTAAACTACTAAGCAAAATGAAGATAAAAATAAGATAAGCTAAGCAACTATTTACATACAAAGGTAAGCAAAAGACAAAACAAAAGTGGCTGATCATAATCAAAACAATTCAGTGAATCCCGTTCAATCAATCAATCAATCAATTTTATTAGTCAACTTCAATTTGCATTACAATCGAAATTTCAGTTCCAGTACAACCGTCCATCACATACACTTAACAAACATTTTGGGGGAACGATTGACTGAGGCCTTGCGTTGCCAGGAACGCAGCCAATCGGCCGCTGCTACATGAGCGCAAGCCGTTAGGTGCGTTCCCCAAACTCCGCCAGACCCCGCTTTACACGGGGTCCCCAGGCGCTGCCCTTGAGATCTGTTGAAAAAAGATTTACACTGGACGAGTGGAGGGAGAGAAAAAATACAGGTGCTGCACAATTTGTGTTCTCACACAAAATGTGAAGCATCCGACAAAAAAAACTCATTTGCACGAAAAGCACAATCAATGACGAGACACATATATGCAGAAGGTAAACATTTGAGTGCTGGTCGGGTGAAGTCATCTGTATTTGTGGGCATATGTGTGTCTGGGTGCATGTTGTGTGGAAATCTGTATGTCCATGAAGGCCGTCCCTCCGGCAGGCAAGTGTCCTTGATGGAAAGTCTATCACTATCCCGCTGCAGCTTGACTCCTCCACAGATGTCCGCAAGGAATGTGGGGGGAGCAGGGAATTTGTGCGATGTCGCCATAACAACCAGGGAGAATTTGATAGCGGGGAGTCCGATTTGAAAAAACAGAATTTGTTATAAAAACAAGCTGACACCAACTTTTCTGTCAGCCTTAGAGTCTTTTCGCCGCTGGCTCCAGGATCCAATATTCCAATAATCCAATCGATGGGCTAGTAACGTTCACACTTCCAGGTTTTATCCCATCTCACCTTTGTACCACAACCGCGGTCAGCTTATCAAGCCGTCCGTTCTGTTCATTCAACGACCTCGTGATCGCGTCGACTGCCGCTGGCAGTCTCATCAGGGCCATATTTACCGCCAGCAGCTTTTGAAGGTGTTGATACATTAAATATCCTCCAAGGCCAAAAATGAGGAATCCAAGTATCATAAATCCGAATAAGTAGACATCTTCGACGTCCTCAACAGAAAGAATTGAGAGGCACACCGTGGACCATTTCTGCCACGGGTCCAAGATGTATCCCGCAAAAAAAGTTCCGTCAGGACAGGCACGCTCCCCGGTCCTTTGCTTTCCAGTTGAAAAAATTTGATCAATAGCGTTTAGAGACCAGCTGACGAGATCCATAATTGCCTTAGAGCTTTCGGTTGCTATGAAGAAATGGCACAAAAGACACAGACGAAGCAAATAGCAGGAGAATGGGGGCAGGGTAATAGCAGATAAGGAGCTCTGGAGAGCTGAAGAAAAACCGACCGACCTCAAGGAGAGGCAGAACAGTGTGTTCACTGCAGATATGATTCAAAAAGCATGGAATGGAGTTAAATTAGCTTACCTAATTTAGAAAAACATTTGGCATGTGTTTCAACCCATTCACAATACAAATCCCAAGTTAACCAGAACATTATGTTGAGTAAATAACATTCTAAAGACTGATTTGCTCAGCAAAATGATTACCTTAGGAGCGCTTGAATTTATCAATGCAATGGTATCTCCGGGAGCTAGGGGGCGCTGCAGCGATCGGTCGCTAAATCGGTTAAAGCCTAAAGTTATCAAAATTGCCTTTAAACCGACATTAACATTTAATATTAATGCGGGAATAAGGCTCCTAGCTCTATTGAATGATGACAGAGCAGAACAAACAAGGTTTATGCTTAGAACGGGGTTTTGTAGAAAAACCGGAACCGGAAATTACCAGAAGCTAATAGCATTTTGGCTAGCGGACTTTCGGCGCTAACAAATAAAAGCTTCGGTGTCATTTTAGTCATAATGAGTGGGCCGGATAACGTAAACATTAAGGTCCCATCAATGTATGAAACCCTTGTGGAGATAACCTTTGTTATAACCATAAAAACACACTCGACAATGACATGGTACCAAATGCTAGCAATGAGCTATTCCGTTAGCCCTTTGTTTTAAAGCAACCATGTGTAACGCATCACACATTTCCCAATAAACCATTTTAACCCATCCCTTTGGGTCTCTCTGTCCAACCTGTCGGTGCCTCGTGTGAGTTCAGTCCACGTTGGTCATCCAAGGAAGGAGCACTGAAAAGCAGGGGAAATCGTTGGTCTGTTCAGCAGCGGCTAGTGGCTTAGCAGCTTTGGGCTAGCCTGCGGCTCTGTAGCCTAGCAGCAGCCACGTGTGGTCAGGATTGGAGGCCTGGGCTCTGCGGCGTCCTCTGACCCAGTTGCAGCCACGATTTCAGCAGATTTTGCCCTCAGCTTAGGGTAGTGGCTCCTTTTGCTGGCTTTTCAGCTCCGTCTGGAGTCCGCATTCCTCTAAAGGCTGAGAAGAAATAAACAAAGCTGTTTCGGCATTCTTTACTTCGCGGCTGGTTGCGCAGAAGTCAGAGTGCAACTTAGCTTTGATTTGGTCGATGATTCTCCGAATTCAGTTGGGTCCTCCGCTCCGCAGAGAACGAGAATTTCCTCCCCCCTTTGTCACTCCATCGAAGCAGGCAGATGAGTTTAGCAACACTTTCCGTGAAGCTGGGGCTTTTGGGCCTTAAATTCCATGGCTGCTGGTCAAAGCAGACCCTGGATAAGGCGTGGCTGGCCCAGCCACATTCCTTCAGCTGTCCCAGGCAGAGGAGACCATGTGGCCTCATGGTTCAGCCAGCCTCCCTCTCCTCCTTTTGTCTCAGGAAGGGAGGAGGTGAGACCCAGTAGCTTTGTCCTGGCGTGCTCCAGGGAGAAGTCGTCTAAGAGAAGTGTGGTCAGAAGTGAGGTCTGACCTTTTGTCTGTGGGGGTGGTTTACAGCAGGCACCCTGCTGAGAGAGAGGCCGTCCCAGCTGACTCTCTCCTTTGTGGCTGTGGGGAAATTCTTTGCTTAAAATGCATTCTGATTCCTTCCCCATTGTAAATGTTCAAAATAAACACAAGTTAGCCATGGTGTGATGGCATAACAAAGCCCTGATTAGACTATCGTTTGTCTTATCCACTTCCCAAAAGCCGACTGTGTCAAGGAAATTTACCGAAGGTTGGCTTCTTCGCCTGACTCTCCGCAAGCAACGAAATATCACAATTAAGTTATAACGAAACATAACTTCCTGAATGTTACGGGCACCGCCATTTTTATTAGCTTGAATTCCTTCTTCAATCCCAGAGAGCAATAGTACCGTAGATCGTCACTAGAAGGCGAGGAACCATGCTAGCGTGATGTGTAAATGGTCGTCAGAACCAAGCTCGGCACGGTTAACTGATCCAAGCTCGGTCCGAACTCGGCATGGATTGGTTAAAAAAGGGTAGTGAGGTGATTTGACAGGGCAGCTCTTTTCGATGTGGTCTTGGCTCAGGCAATCAGCAGCCAACTGTTCATAGTTCAATAAGTCACCACTTCAAGATAGCTAGCACAACACAACAGAGTACAATTAGTGTTCTTATCCAGATCAATACTTTCATCCTTTACTTAAAACCTCCTTCAAGCAATATCCCAACCAGATATTCTTGTCCACGATTACTTTCATCTTAGCCTAGAAGTTCCGCAATGTAATCATTACATGCAAGTTAGCTGACATATGAATGTATAGTCAACAGTGTTAAGATATCAACTGGGTCAAGTGGAACGAACCGCTTAACCCAGAACTTCATGCCACACTTAGATAGCACCGGACTCAAGGAGATGACTCAAATCTGTCAGATAGCGTCCCAGAGGTGACACAGTTTCTCTACTGATGACACAGTTAGGAAGCATACTGCCCTTGGATGGGTGTGAACCTATGTGAGACAAACAGTCGGGCCTTCTTGCCGATCAAGAGCCCATCAGCGCTGATGTGTTTGTAACCGTTTCTCTGTCTTTAGTAGATAAAATAACTTGAAGTATACTTCTCTGTTTCATGCATCTTGCATCCAAAGTAATATTTAAGTGGGGGTTGCCTGTAGGGTAAAACGGGCTGGGTCCACCGAGGGTGTTTCACCGGCAACAGGGTGCGGTAGATCATAACAAAATAGTGTTTCTGCCTCGGACCCAAAAGGTGACGTACCACCTTCCGTTTCCATTTTCCGGCCAGGACGTCATTCCGGAAGACAGGAATGACGTCACACAATCTACGGCCACGCAGAAGGTAAGGAGATTCCATATTAAATATCTCCAGTGTCTTTTGCTTCCTGGAAGGGCCGACTTTTTGCATTGCTTGAGGCAGAGAAAGGGTTGCAAAGGTATCGAACAGTACCATGTGATCTCCGCGTGGATTACAGGGTTTGTGTTGGGATTAATGTTTATACTTCATTAACCGATTTATCTTGTTATGATGTAGTAATGTAAGCTTCTGATATAATCATATTACTCACATGATAGCTTAATCATGTCTGCGCAAAGAAACAGAAGACACTGTTTCTTCGCTTCCTGAAACAAGAAGACTCAGCTACAACATTATGTGCTGACTGGATGTGATTGCTCAGCTGTGTATCTATGTTGACAACTGAGGCTGTAAACTATCTGTTCCCCACCCCTCAGTACAGCCTCAGTCATGTAACTAGGGACACGCCCCAAACTTAATAAATTCGAGGAGAACGCTGAGACCGGCAGAGTGGGTTGGAGATTGTAACTGTACGGTCTTCTTCCTACTCTCCTCGAGAATGAAACCAAACTAATTGTCTTTGTGCCTTTCTTTCCCTGTTTGTATGATGTTCTAGGTGCTTAGACCTGACAGTTTGTTATTTCCCACATTGTGTAAGGAACCCACATCTAAAAGATCGTAATCCTAGAAAAGCGGGTTTTAGAGCCCCTTATTGCGCGGAAACGAACATAAAACTCTTCGTTTTTGCGGGATAAAAAAAGCTAGCATTTTCGAAAAACATGCGCGTCAAGCCGGCTTAAGGTTTGAAGCCCTAGAGTCATCCTAAATGATTCTGAAAAGGAGCCAGCCGGATAGGGTTTTTGGTTTTAATGGCCACCATAGTTTCTCTTAAAGAAACTTAAAAGCAGGTAACCCACACACAGGGAAAATACACGAAAGAAGGTACGTACAAACAGAGTTTACTAGAGCTTGGCCAGAGGAAAGAAAAAAAGGGGGGGGGGGGGGGGGGAAACGGAACCTAAGAGGCGCAGCGTTGCGCGGAGGACATGTTTTACTGAGGAACGGGAAGACGCTTGTTTTTCCCTAGTCGGAAAAGAATGGCTAAAATAACCGTGAAGCGTTAAAAGGAGAAATAGTCCAAAGTGTCAGCGAGATGAAGAGACTTATCCTTGCGGAGCCGAGACGTGGCACAGCCGGTGAGTCAAACGGTCACGGCAGTGGGGGGGCATGTTTGCCTGCTCACCTTCCCCATCTGGAGTAACAGCGGCACATTGGATAAAAAATGAAAATAAATATTTCGGCAATCTAAATTTTTCAAACATGATCTGTGTAAAATGGTGTGAAAGGAACGGCCTGCGTGTGTTTGTCTAAATGTCTCGTATGTGATATTGGTGTGTGAAATCTCTGTTTGTCTGTGTGGAGTAATTCAGGTTAAATTGTAGATACCACGGTTTCAAAATGTTTATTTGTGTTGAATGACTGCAGCATTCAAAATAAATGCATGTTGGCTCTGATCAAAACTTTATCTGACCGGAGGGTAGGTCCTTTTTAAACAAGACGCACCAGAAGACAGAGTAGTCAACAATCTTTTTGTTAAACCAATTTCTTAAAACATTTCTACCTTTAAAAACATAACTTCAGGCCTACTACTCGGTCTCTGAAAAGGGATCAGATGAAATTAAGACAATTCCAATTGTTCCAAAAAAATAAAATAAATGAACAAAACATGCAATGCAAAAGAAAACTTAGACTTAGACAACTTTATTTGTCATTTTGTATGCACAGAGTGCGTACAGAACGAAATTTCGTTTCGCATACAGCTTGAAAAGTTATAGTAAATAGCAGTGAATTACAGGATAAGGTGCAGCAGTGATTTCCTAGTAAACAATTGAAATGTAAACAATGTAAACAGTGCAGGAGAAATCGACAGTGGTAACAGAGTTCGGCAGCATTTGTAGTGCTAGATAAGGATGCAATGATGAAATGTGCAAATATACGAATGTTGTACAGAGTCCATTCTGTGGCTGTTCAATAGTCTGATGGCTTATGTGCAAATGTGCAAATATAAGAATGTGGTACATAGTCCATTTTTGTGTCTTCAGCAGTTCAGAGTTCATTTTGTGGCTTCAGCAGTTCAACAGTGTGATGGCAACAGGGAAAAAGCTTTTGCAGAACCTGGTGGACCTGCAGCGGATGCTGCGGAACCTTTTCCCAGAGGGCAGCAGGGAGAACAGTCCATGGTGGGGGTGTGAGGGGTCCCTGATGATGTTACGGGCTCGGGACACACAGCGCTGAGATGAGAGGTCCTTGATGGAGGGAAGAGGATCCCCGATGATCCTTTCTGCTGTCCTCACCACTCTCCTCACGTTCTTCCAGTCGGAGGCATTGCAGTCTACACACCACACGGAGAGACAGCTGGTCAGAATGCTCTCTAAGGTGCTTCTGTAGAAGGTCGTGAGGATGGGCAGGGCATTCTCTGCAGGAAGTACGGTCGTTTCTGTGCCCTCTTCACCAGTGACGTGGTGTTCACAGACCAGGTGAGGTTGTCCGTGATGTGCACCCCCAGGAACTTGGTGCTGCTGACCATCTCCACAGCTGAGCTGTTGATGAGCAGTGGAGCATGGTGAGGCCGGTTCTTCCTGAAGTCTACGATGATCTCCTTCGTCTTCTCCACGTTCAGGACCAGGCTGTTGTCTCTGCACCAGCCCACCAGCTGCTCCACCTCCTCTCTGTAGTCCTGGTCGTTGTCGTCTCTCATCAGGCCCACCACCGTTGTGTCGTCTGCAAACTTCACGATGTGATTGGTGGTGAACCTGGGGACGCAGTCATGAGTCATCAGAGTGAACAGCAGGGGGTTCAGGACGCAGCCCTGAGGGGAGCCCGTGCTGAGGGTGATGACATCAGAGGTGTTCTGTCCGACCCGGACTGACTGATGGTGAGGAAGTCCAGCAGCCAGTTGCAAAGAGGTGTGCTGAAGCCCAGATGTTCTAGTTTTCCTACCAGGTGCTGTGGGATGATGGTGTTGAACGCTGAACTGAAGTCCAGAAACAGCATCCGCACGTGCGTGTTCTTCTCCCCCAGGTGTTTCAGGCTCAGGTGAAGAGCGGAGGAGATGGCGTCCTCAGTGGAGCGGTTCCGCCGGTAGGCAAATTGGAACGGGTCTAGTGTTGGGGGGAGACTGGAGACGATGTGTTGTTTTACCAGCCTTTCAAAGCACTTCATCATGATGGGAGTCAGTGCAACAGGCCGGTAGTCATTGAAACAGGTGACTTGAGGTTTCTTTGGCACCGGAATGATGGAGGCAGACTTGAAGCATGCTGGCACTGTGGCTTGGTCCAGCGGGGTGTTAAAAATGTCTGTGTGGACACCAGCCAGCTGACCTGAACACTCCTTGAGCACCCGCCCAGGTATGTTGTCGGGACCTGGGGCCTTCCGCGGGTTGACTCTCCTTAGAGTCTTCCGCACGTCGGCGGTGTCAAGGCAGAGCACCTCCTCTTCCTGATGGGGAACAGCCTTCACTGCTTGAGTGCTGTTCACTGCCTCAAACCTCCCAAAGAAGTTATTTAGTCCATTGAGGAAGTCAGCATCAACTTCACCCACCGGGGGGAGGGCGTGTTGTATTCGGTGATCGCCCATATGCCTTTCCACATGCTCCTGGTTTTGCTTGCATCATGGAAAAGCTCCTGGATTTTTTGACTGTGTTTTCGCTTGGCTAGCCTGATGGCACGGTTCAAGTTGGCTCTCGATGTCCTCAGTGCCTCCTTGTCACCAGACTTGAAGGCTGAGTTCCGTGCTTTTGGACCTCCACAGTAATCCAGGGTCGTTGGTTGGCTCGGGTGATGATGGTCTTGGTGGTGCTGACGTCCTCAATGCATTTGTTGATGTAGCCTGACACAGTCATGGCGTACTCATCAATGTTGATCTTGTCCTCATAAGTTGCTGCAGCTTTGAACATGTCCCAGTCAGAGCACTCAAAACAGTCCTGGAGCGCCTCCATTGCTCCCTCAGTCCACACCCTCACCTGCCTCACTGTAGGTTTAGCTCTGATCAGCAGGGCCCTGTATGCAGGGATTGGCATCACAGAAAGGTGGTCTGAAGAGCCCAGGTGGGGGCGGGGGCTGCCTTGAATGCGCCTTTAATATTTGTGTAAACCAGGTCTAGAGTGTTCTCTCCCCGAGTTGCAAAATCCACGTGTTGGTAGAAATGAGGGAGAACAGTTTTCATATTTGCCTGGTTAAAATCCCCAAAATGATGAAAACCGCCTCTGTATGTGCAGATTGCAGCTCAGAGATAGTCCGATATAAGACACTCATAGCCTCTTTTGTGTTTGCGCTGGGAGGAACATAAACCGCTGTGATGTAAACAACAGTAAACTCTGTAGGTAAGTAAAAGGGTCTGCAGCTAATAGTCATCAGCTCGATGTCCGAAGACCAAATATTTGTGACTAATCTAGCATTTTTACACCAGTTGTTATTGGTATGAACGCAGAGTCCTCCTCCACGGGTCTTACCGCTGAGCTCTTTGTTCCTGTCGGTGCGGAAAGTAGCTAGCCCCTCCAGGCTAACGGCGTGGTCTGGGATTGATGATGTGAGCCATGTCTCGTTCAGGATGAGAGTGCAGCAGTCTCTAAACTCCCTCTTTGCAGAGAGTTCGAGTTGTAGGTGGTCAATTTTGTTGTCCAGTGAGCGGACGTTGGACAGCAGGATGGAAGGTAGCGGCGATCTGAACCGGTTAGCCTTTAGCTTCGCGGCTAAGCCCCCGCGGCAGCCGCACTTCTTCGGCCAGCTACACCGCTTCCGCGTCGCTCTCCACCGGCGTGAGTTGCTCGCTGACTCTGCCACCTCGCAGGCCCCCGGGACTGGTGCCCGCAGTAATCCAGAGCCGCGCAAACAGTCGAGCGTAGTAGTGGTTACAAGTCCAAAAACACTACATGGCCGTAACTCCAGCATGTGCTGACGGTCAAGTATTGATCGGCTGGGTAGATGAGTGGTTTCCAGCGAGTTAGGCGGCATTTTTTATGAAAATATCCGTGAGTTTGTACGGAGCTGTACGCAGCGGCCGCTGCCCGGAAGCGCAGCTGGAAGTCAAATTAGTAAGACAAAAGAAAGCAAACACATTAGTTTCAATAATAAAGAAACAAACTGTACAAGAAAACAAAAGCGCTTCAAACGATGGATCAAAAAGGCATCTAATTCCAAATGCCTTTCAATGGGCCAGGGGAATCTTGCCCCACGCAGCAACCGGTCTCAATGCGAGCGGCCCAAACAAACACCAAGAAGACAAGACAGCAGAGCGTCCGAAGCGCTGCAACTCCAAGACCACCCTAAATCAGGAAACTCGTTAAAAGACCTGTGGCTTCAGATACAGTAAATTAAAATCTTTACAGGTAGCTTACCCAGGAATGGAAACGCAACCCAACCATGGAGGGAGCGGACCAGCAGGCGAGGACTAGATGGAAGCTGCAACAACCTCCAGCCGTGGCCGGCAATGCCAGCGAAGCAATGCTGCAGAAACGCATGGCAGATATAGCACCAAAACCCGACCACAATCCCAGCCACAGAAGGTACAAATGGCACTTACTATTCAGATGAGCGGATCAGGCACACCAACCACTTAAGCCGGGCGTACACTGTACGAGTTTTTCCCCTTTTCGGGCCGATTCTTCAGTCGTGCGGGCATTTTTGAATCGGGGTGAATTTCAGCTTGATCGTAGAGGGGGGGAGGAGGGGGGACTGGCTTCTCACGACTACCTCCCGATCAGGAATCGGACGATCGGTGAAAATCAAACATGTTTGAAAATCAGTCGGCCGTCGTGAGGTTTTCGTGAGCACATCCTGCTGGTGAAGCAGAGCTACGACAGTTTACGAGCCGTTTTTCCCCAAACCTCGCGCAGTGCGCACGCGCAAACAAGTAGATTCCGCTTCCGTTTTCCTCTCGGACAACACAGAACACAACACAGAACTATGGCTGCAACACGTGTTTCATGGAGTCAGTCGACGGAGGAGCAGCTCGTGGAACTTTGGCAAGCTCACCCCAGTCTCTTTGATGTTGGCTCCCAAAGCTACCACAACAGGAATAAAAGGGAGAAGAGTTGGGTCGATATTGCTATCCAATTACAGCTACCTGGTACGTTCCTGTCTTGACCAACAGCATTTTTTTTTTTTTTTTTTTTTTTTTGTGTGTGTGTGTGTGTGTAAAAAAAAAAAAAGAGAGAGAGAAAGAGAGTTAGTGGCAATATACGTGAAAAAATATACTTTTCTTTTGCAGTGAATGAGGTTAAAACCCGTGTGGCATCACTCCGGACGCAATACGGAAAATTGATGAGACCCAAGCCCAGCGGCAGTGCCCAGAAACCACTGACTCCAAAGCAGAAGTGGATACTGAAGCACCTAGACTTTTTGAAGGGTCACGTCATCCACAGAACTACAGAATCTACACTGAGAGTAAGTTCATATAAGCACAGCATAAAAGTGGGGACATGATGGACATAATGTTAAAGTCCAAAGAAATGCACACTTAAATGTATAAATTCAAACACCTTGAGGTTTAAGTCACTACAGTCAACCTGCACCTAATAATTATGTGTAAAATTATCTGACTGGAGTAACTGATCAAACTTGTTACTTGTAATCACTCTATTCTGATTGCTGTCTACGCTTTTTCCCACAGCCTGGCGCTGAGTCAGAGGACACTTTTGAGGGAGAGGAGGATCCATCCACTGTGGAAAGTGAAGCAGATGTGTCTTCAGATACCATCAGTCCAGTGTCAGTGCCAGAAGAGGAAAGCAGTGTGCCTGTGACATGTCAGCCGGTGCAAAAACAATGGGTCCCAAAAAAAAAAACCTCAATCTGCTCAGCAAAGACTTGAAATGACCAAACTTTCACTGCTCCAGCAAGTTCAAAAAACTCTCTCATCTACTGGCGACCCTGCGGAGCTGTTTGGACAGCAAGTAGCCACAGAGATAAGAATCATAGAAGACAAAGTAGAGTATGCAAGTGTAGTAGGTTGAAAAAAAACGCTATATAATAAGTTTTTATGAAAACAGACACCCCCTCTGTTTTTTTTTTGTATTGTAGTACTAGTGTGTGCTCTATATAGTTACGGTTACCGTGTTCATCCACACCAGCAGAGGGCGCATTAGCGCTGCTGTGGGCATGGAGGGCTCTTGCGCAGGGCAGCTCAGAAGTAAATGAGCTATGGCCTGATAACGTGTCTCCCTCGTCTGTCCACAGGCTACAGTCATAGACTCTATTTTAGGCAACACAGCCTACGCTAGCTGTGTGCCACTTGCTACCGCCCAGCTTACCCCTAGGGCTGGCGCCGGTAACAATTGGGGGCTCGTCCCGGGATTTGTTTTGGAGTGAAGCTACTGCCTGGTGAAGAGTGCAAGTTCAGCGTTTGAGGTGTCCAGAACTTCAGGGAAGGCTACACCTACGTGTGTCATCCAGAGAGTATCTACCACCATTGAACGTCATGGCCACTAACGCGCCACGGCGGATGCTGATTGTCAAGATCCAGAGACAGCTTTCTAGTTTGAGTACAAGTCAGCTACAAGCAATTGTCTTCTCTATTGATGATGGCACTGCAGAGGCCAACATTGAAGAGCTAAGTGACATTGACCTGTATGAGCTGATCGTTGACTACTTGAGAAGCGACAAGTTGAAGTCCATGGAGGATGAAGGAATGTCCCACCTACTCCTCCTAGATGACCTGATCACCGATCTACTGAAGTCTACAGATGCCGAACCAACTAGAGTTGGGGAATCAGCCCATGTCCTGGAGGTCGAACCAACTGCTATCCTACTCTCCTCTACCCCAGAACCTGTCCCTTCCCCCACACCCTCCGTCACATCCCCCAGAGACATTTTCCCCCCTTCACCACCCCAGCCTAAAGACCTTCCCCATCACCCATCACCTCCCTCATCCCCTGGAGAAGACGGAGACATTAGTGCAACGCAGAAGAGTCTCACCGTTCCACCTGAAACTACAAGAACTGTCGCTACTCCACGGGGTATGGCTAGTCCGTCTTCAAGCTCTAGAAATCAGGTATTGAGTCTTAGTGATGTAGCAAGTCTGCTACCACGCAGAGAGTTTAAACTCTACGGTGGACAACTATCAGATACTGGTTCAGACATTTCTTATGGTAACCTGTGTAAGCAAATCGATGAAGGTTTACAAGAAGGGTTTACTGAGTCTGAAGTGATTAGAAGTGTACTTAAAATCACAAAACCTGGTACATTTAGAGACATGTTAACTAACAAGAGTGACTTAAATGTTGATGAACTTAAGAGATTTCTTCGCTCTCACATTCGTGATAAAAACAGTACTGAACTTTTCCAGGAACTAACTAATGCTAAACAGTCAGACAAAGAAAGTCCACAACAGTTTCTGTACAGAATAATGGGCTTAAAACAGTGTGTTCTTTTTGAGTCACAACAAGCCGGTACTGGTTTTAACTATGATGCGAAACTCGTACAAGGTACTTTTCTCCATACGCTCTATCAAGGGTTAAATGAGAAAAATGACTATGTGAGACGTGACTTAAAACCTTACCTCAATGACATGCAAGTTAGTGACGACTTCTTACTTGAGCAAATCACGAAGTCTACCAGTGAAGAAGCCCAAAGACAGAAAAGACTGGCTACAACTATTAAGACTAAGACAGTGACTGTTGCAACTCTTGACAGTGGTGACCGGACTAAAGACAGCAAAATTGACAAAGATCGACAGATTCAACAAGACGCTATTAGAGAACTGACGGCACAGGTGTCCTCACTGACTAAACATCTTGCCCAAATGACCAGACCACCTGATAACACTCTACCTGTTGATTCTAGTCCTCAAAGACACAGCTCACAGGTACCAGCGGAAACCCGAGGCAGATGCAAACCTTGTGTACAACAAAACAAAACTTTTTGTCAACATTGTTTTGTGTGTGGTCAAGCAGGACACAGAGCCATAGGCTGTCTACAACCGAAGGTGTCGGGAAACGGGAAGAGGTCGCTGGAGAGGGCCAGCCAGTGACCGGGACAGCCCATGCGCCCACATCCAAGAGTCATCTGAAAACTACAAAGTCAACTCAACCTCCACCACGGAAGAGACTTGCACAGCTCATAGGTAAAAGATGCATGGTTTCATGTGCTCTCAACGGAGCTCCAATTCAAATGCTACTTGATTCAGGAGCCCAAGTGACAATGGTGGGAGAAAACTGGATGAAAAAGACATTACCCAATGTTCCCATTCAACCCCTTGAATCTCTCCTGTCAGACAAACCACTAGAAATCTCTGCTGCAAACGGCACAGATGTTCCGTTCGAAGGATGGGCAGACATAGAGCTCCAAATCCTAAGTAAGAATTATGGACATGTCACTATCCAAGTTCCTATTCTAGTCACCCAGAACTGTCTTAATCACCCTATCTTAGGCAGTAATGTTATTGCTGAGATAATCAGAGCTAACAAAGACAATGACTCTAATATCACAGATTTACTCAGAGAAGCTTTAAGTGTTAATGACAGTACAGCTAAAGCTTTAGTGTCCACACTTGAGATTTCGACACCAGCTGACAACTGCATAGAATGTAACGTTAAAACTGGAAAAAAAGGTGTCATGGTTCATGCGGGTCAGATTTGTGAAATTCGCTGCAGAATGAGAGAATTACCAGCAGGCGGGACAATGTTCTTTCAGCCGAGTGTAGAAAGCAACTGTCCCGAGGGTTTAGATTTGTTCCCTGCACTAGTAAATGTACCTAGTGGTCCAACAAAGACTGTAAAAATCCCTGTACAGAATACCACTAAACATGACATTTACCTTCCAAAGAGAACTGTTCTTGGTACCTTGGAAGAAGTTACTGAAATAAGACCTGTCAAGTGTGCTTCAGACATTTCAGAGTCCCAACCATGTGTGAACACATGTTCTGTCAACCTCAGTCACAATCAGACAAACAATGACAAATGCCAAACAAAGAATACAACTCAAAAATGGCATCCACCTGTCGATTTGTCCCACCTTGGAGAACATGAGCAGAGAGTAGTAAAAGACATGTTGTTTGAAGAGTCTGATGTTTTTGCCCAAACTGAGTCAGACATTGGCTGTGTTCCAAGTTTGCAACTCAAAATCAATCTCACAGACAACGTACCAGTCCAAACATCGTACAACTCAATCCCCAAACCTTTGTACAAGGAGGTGAAAGAGTATGTCCAAAGGCTGCTCAGCCATGGCTGGATTAGGAAGTCCACATCTCCATACTCCTCACCAGTGGTCTGTGTCAGAAAAAAAGACATGTCTTTACGCTTGTGTGTCGACTTTAGGGGACTAAACCGCAAAACTATCCCTGACCGTCACCCACTCCCACGCATACAAGACCTGTTGGATAACTTGGGGGGCTACTCATGGTTCTCAATACTCGACCAAGGCAGTGCTTACCACCAAGGGTTCGTGGAAGAAGACTCCAAACATCTCACCGCCTTTAGCACACCTTGGGGGTTGTATGAGTGGAACCGTCTCCCATTTGGCCTTACCAACGCCCCAGCAGCGTTTCAAAGATGCATGGAAGGAGTACTTGAGGGGTTAAGAGATGAGTGTTGTTCTCCCTACTTAGATGACGTTTTATGTTACTCTAAGACTTTCTCTGACCACGTAGATGACCTTAGACGTGTTCTACACAGACTTAGAGAACATGGTGTTAAGTTACGTCCTAACAAGTGCGAACTGTTTAAGAGACAGATTAGGTATGTAGGTCGTCTTGTGACTAACGAAGGTGTCCAGATAGACCCCAAAGACCTAGAAGCAGTTTACCAGCTTAGAGACCGAGAACCACAGAATGTAGGAGAAGTGAGAGCTCTGCTAGGTTTCTTAGGTTACTACCGGACATTTATTCAGGACTTTTCCAGATTAGCAAGACCGCTGTTTAAGCTAATTGAGAGTCCCAGTGAGTTAGATCCCAAACCAAAACAAGTCAGATCTAACAAGACAAAACCAAACAGTAACAATAGTGGTCAACTTCCCTCAAAGACACCAGTCAGATGGACACAAGAACACAGCGCAGTAGTGTCACGCTTTGTCGATATGCTGACAAATCCACCTATTCTCGCATATCCAGACTTTGATTTGCCTTTTGTCCTCCACACCGATGCTTCAAATGAAGGCCTTGGAGCCGTACTTTACCAACAACAGGGAAGCAAATTGCGTGTCATAGCATATGGTTCCAGAACTCTTTCGCCTGCAGAGAAAAACTATCACCTTCATTCTGGCAAGCTGGAGTTTCTCGCGTTAAAGTGGGCGATCTGTGACAAATTTAGGGATTACCTTTATTACGCTCCCACTTTTACAGTGTACACAGATAATAATCCCCTTACATACGTTTTGAGCACGGCCAAGTTAAATGCAGTAGGGCATCGGTGGGTGGGTGAGTTAGCGGACTTTCATTTTTCCATCAAGTATCGCCCTGGCAAATCAAACGCAGACGCTGACACACTGTCCCGATATCCTGTCCAACTGTCAGATCACTTGTCTGAATATTCAGAGACAATGCCCCCAGAGGTCATATCTGCAATTTGGCAAGGAGACAAAGCAATGCGAGACAGTGAAGTACCTTGGGTTGCCGCATTACAGTTAAACTCAAATGTAAACGACACACCCGAAGAAGGAACACCTGTACTCTTTCCTGAAGACATCAAAACAGCTCAAAAAGAGGATGCTTCAATCGCAGAAGTGATACAATTGAAAAAAAGAGGATGGAATCCTAATGAAAAAGACAAGAAACAAATGACACGTGAAACAAAGAGACTTGTACATGAATGGAACAGACTAAAACTTGACAAAGGACTACTGTACCGATGCACTGGGCAGAGAAAACAGTTAGTTCTTCCCACAAAACTAAGAAAGACTGTTCTAAAGCAATTGCATGACGATATGGGACATGTAGGCGCCGACAAAGTCATTCACTTAGTCAGAGAACGCTTCTTTTGGCCCTTCATGCAGCGTGAAATTGAAGATTACGTAATTCGTCAGTGCACGTGCATTAAACAAAAACGACCATGTGTTCCAGATAAAGCACCTTTGGGCTCAATCACTACAAGTACGCCATTTGAACTCATATCAGTAGACTACCTTCATCTTGAACCAAGTAAAGGCGGTTATGAGTATATTTTAGTCCTGGTAGATCATTTTACGCGTTTTGCGCAAGCCTATCCGACTAAGAATAAGTCTGGCAAAACTGCTGCTGAAAAGATATTCTTTGACTTTATCCCTAGATTCGGGTACCCTGAGAAACTCCACCATGACCAGGGCAGGGAGTTCGAAAACAGCCTGTTCCAAAGACTCCAACAACTCGCAGGAATAGCTCATTCTCGAACAACCCCCTACCACCCTCAGGGGAATCCTGTTGAACGTCTAAACAGAACACTTTTACAAATGTTACGCACCCTACATGAAGAAAAGAAATCAGAGTGGAAAGACCATTTACCACACATTCTTCACGCGTACAATTGTACCAGACATGAAGCAACTGGTTACTCACCATTCTTTCTGCTTTATGGTAGAGCACCAAGACTGCCAGTAGACTTACTCTTTGGCATAAAACCTGACAATGAGTGTAAAACAAGACAAGAGTATGCAGAAAAATGGGCATCTCGAATGCAAGAGGCATACAAAATCGCTTCTGAAAACAGCCACAAAAGCTCAGCAAAAGGGAAAAAGCATTACGACCAACATACAAAAGGCATTCCTTTACAACCAGGAGACCGAGTACTAGTAAGAAATCTTTCCGAACGGGGAGGTCCCGGTAAACTAAGAGCTTATTGGGAAAAGTGTATTCATCGAGTTGTTGAAAAGATAGGAGATGGACCTGTATATCGTGTTCAAGCGGAAACAGGAGACCGCAGTCTTCGAGTCCTACACAGAAATCTCCTATTACAAGTCAATGATTTACCACTAGAACAAGGACAAAGTCAAAATGTAGCGACAAAACCGGAAAAGACAAAATCACAAAAAAGGACAAGGGAAAACTCAGGACACTGCGATGCAAGAGTCAGAACAGTCTGATGAAGAGGAGGAATACACATATCACTGGCAACGTGTACCTGTGTATAATTTGAGACCAAAACCTCAACCTCAAACACAGCCTGAACTCAGAGCCGCAGCCCCTGAATTTCAGCCTGTAAGGAAAACTATTCAACCATCTAATACACAGGAGCAATGTACACAACCCCATGTTGAAATACAACGTCCAAGAGTACCAATCCCAACTGTTGTTCAAGGTTCAGCACCACGGACAGTGCCTACTGTCACAACGCCAGCTGAGGAGATACCCGTACCGGACACAAGTGATGCTATGGACAATGTGAGTGAAACTCTTCGTGTTGAGGAAAATGAAATAGACAACACTGTACCAGTTGCTCTAGTTTGTGATAATGTACCTGAGACTAATGCACAAGAAGAGAACGTTACAACAGTACGAAGATCAGCAAGAACTGTCAAACCCCGAGAAGTGTTCACTTACAATCAGTTGGGACAGCCTTCTTATCGACCTTGGAATGCAGGAGCGAACATGATGTTTGCCTGTACTCCTTACCCCATGACTTTTTACCCGACACAACCTGACATGTACTATTACCCTATTCCAGTATGGACATGTTAGACTTGTGACGAGACTTAGTAATCTTTTGACATTATTGCAGGACCATAAATGCTGACACTGACTGTATGTTGACCTGACTATACACTTTAGTGCAAGATGCCGGAGTCATCTCTTGAAGCAGGGGAGAGTGTAGTAGGTTGAAAAAAAACGCTATATAATAAGTTTTTATGAAAACAGACACCCCCTCTGTTTTTTTTTTGTATTGTAGTACTAGTGTGTGCTCTATATAGTTACGGTTACCGTGTTCATCCACACCAGCAGAGGGCGCATTAGCGCTGCTGTGGGCATGGAGGGCTCTTGCGCAGGGCAGCTCAGAAGTATATGAGCTATGGCCTGATAACGTGTCTCCCTCGTCTGTCCACAGGCTACAGTCATAGACTCTATTTTAGGCAACACAGCCTACGCTAGCTGTGTGCCACTTGCTACCGCCCAGCTTACCCCTAGGGCTGGCGCCGGTAACACAAGGCTTAAAAGAAAAATCATGGATCTGATTTATGATGCACAGGAAGCACAGGCTTCCCGTGCATCATATACACAGGAGGCCTCTGCCTCCTGTGTATATGATGCACGGGAGGCAGGAAGTCAGCTGCCTAGGCCATCATTGTATTCCTCTCAAGACTACCAGGCCCCATCTACCCAGCCTATGTCCTTTACAACAATGTTAAATTCTGATTAGCTGGTTTGTAAAAAATAAATGTGTCAAGAGAGATCAAAGCTCTTTGTGACAGAAACCACTTTGGTTTTGGAGAATTTCCAAATTTTGCATTTCTCTAAATATCTGAAGCTAATACTTTTAGTTTATTCTTTACAACATAGATTTGTTTTAATCTACATGTTCAGTTTCTACACACAGGTTTGTCCGGGGTACGAAAGAGAACAACCGAACTGTTCTTGATGTGCCATCTACTTGAATGTAGCACTGTTTGCACATTTTGTAAATAAAGGTTTTTCTGAATGAGTAAATCACTTATTTCCCAATAATGTACAGTACTGTTTTCTACTTTGTTTTAATATTTCAAAACATGTCTAAGTAGGCTTTATAATAGGTAAAGTTTAAAATAAAATTGCAGGCGACACATCGTTGTCACTTGTATGGCTTTAATGACATCAGAAGGCTGCAAACACAAGTACTGACATTTCCACGTTTTCAAAGTAACAGGTAGATGATATGGGTGTTTGTGAACTACTTCTGTTTATAATTTTCCTTTCTATACACAGTGTATTCCAAAAAAAGAAAAAAAAGAAACACTCAGTTTTTACTTTGGTCCTGGACCTACACCATGTTTTCTTGCCATGACACGCTTCCTGCAGGTGAGACAAAGTATTGGCAGAGGACCTCCCTTTGTCTCTTTGCCTCCATTGATGGGTTGCGTGCTTGGCCTGCTGAAATGGACTGAAGTGCCCCCTCCCTCCTCCATGCTCCTTTAATCAGCTGGTTGTTAGCATCCTCTGAATCTACATAACCAGGTGGTACGTAGGCCTCAGACCTCTGCTGTCGGAGAAAGTTGTGGAGACAGAGACATGTGAACACAATGGTGACTACCTTGTCTGGATCCAGGCAAACGGTTGTTCTGAAAACCCTAAACCGATTCACAAGAATTCCAAAAGCATTCTCCACAACATGCCGTGCTCTGGAAAGACGGTAGTTGAAGATCCGCTGATTGTTGTTAAGGTTCCGAAAGGGATATGGTTTCATCAGATCTGGTCGGAGGGGATACGCATCATCACCAATAAACATGTAGGGAATCACATTATCAGTGCCTGGCAGGGAGTCATCGGGGGGGAAATTCAGTGTGCCTGTGTCCATAGCATCTCTAAGGTCAGAATGAGCAAACACTCCAGCATCAGACACCCTTCCTTGTGTCCCTGCGCTTGCATACACAAACTTGTAGTTTGCGTCAACAACTGCCATGAGTATGATGGAAAACCTAGACTTGTAGTTATAAAACATGCTTCCACTGTTGCGAGGGGGTTGAATGAATACATGTTTCCCATCTATTGCTCCTAAGCAGTGTGGAAACTGCCATTTGTCTTCAAAGTCTCTGGCAATGGCCGTCCACTCAGAGTCAGTTGATGGTGTCTGTGGAACACAAAATATGATGTATGAAATAAAAATTTTTGGAAAACACGTTTTTATGTCTTAAACACAGTTTTTTTTTACCACATTTCACAAAGACTGGAGAAAAAAACTAATGACTTTTGGTTTACTTGTGGAACATATTTGAAAAATGTTCAGTAAACCGTTAAGCAGTATAAAAATAGCTGTAACAGAAATTTACCTTCAAGTAAACATCACGCAGCACTGTAGTGAGGGCTGTGCACATTTCCATCACTATCCGACTCAGTGTTGTGCTTCCAATCCTGTATTGAAAACCTAATGACTTGAAGGTCTCGCCTGTCAAAATAAAGAAAGTGATTTAGATAGGTAGATTTAGATCAGGCGTCACCAACCTTTTTCAAACAGCGCTCCTTTATCGGTGTAGTGTAATAAAAAGGGATACAAGGATCTGTAATGTGGAACTCACTTCCTGGTGATTTAAAGTCTTACCAGTTTTAATAAGACTTTAAATCAAAACTCTGGTTTTGCCAAAATAAGACATGTAACAATTTAAGATGTTTTTATATTTTACTGTATGCCTTTAGATGGTGTCAATATTAAGTTGTGCTACTTTAAATTATTATATATTTTAAAATTTATGATGCCAACATGGGACAGCTGTCATATTCATTTTGCCTATGTCTAGAATAAAATAAAGTGGCAGTATAAAGGACAGATGTCCACTCACTGGGCATTAGTAGCTGTAATTGTATGAACTTGGGCGAAGTGATTTATAATGTAATGTGGTTAAAGGTTTTTTTTTTTGCATCATGTTAACCTCTGTTAAATGTAATGAGCAGTGTTGCAGAAGTGTTTTTTTTTTAAATACACTTACCTGTTGCCAGAAAGCGTAAGGTCACAGAGAGCCTGTCCCTGGGGCTGATGGCTTTTCTTAGGTGTGTGTCTTTCTTTATTATGTGTGGTGTCACCCTCTCCAGGAGATAAGAAAAGTCCTCAACCGACATCCGCAGAAGCTCCCGAAATCCCGCCATATCATCTACCTATTGATAGATAGGGCTGTCATTAAATACACACACATAACAGTAGTATAACAGTAGCATAACAGTAGTTTAATTATAACAAAAGCAGGCTATAGACACCAAACATTTATTTCTGCATTTAACTGACTATCATGACATTGTTGATAAACAAAGAGGAAAAGGCTGGGGTGTTAAATGTGCACAACGTCAGCTTACCTCAAGTTCTTTCTGTAAAACAGACAGACCGTAGATGTCACGTTTCCTCAGCCATGTCTTTGTCCAAATACGTCCTCGCCTTTTCTTTTTAGGGCTTTCTGTACACAAAATTGCACTTATTGCCAAAGCAGCGCGTTTCTTTGCAGTAGCCATCGACACTTCCGTCTTCTTCTTCTTCTTCTTCTTCTTCTCCTTCCGTGCAACGTTAAAGCCAGAATTAGGCTGGAGTTTCACTTCCACAGAGCCACGCAGAACATGGAGGATTTTATGCAGTTGTGGGGGTTTTAAAAAGATTTTATGTGAAGTGTCTGAAAGAAAAGAACTTCAATTTAACAAGCTTCTTATTTAAGAATTTTATGTAAATGACTTGGTTTTAACTCAATTGTTTAATTGTTTGGCCTTTTGTAATTAAAGTTTTGTTAAAAAAGTCTCCTTCCGTCTTCTTCTTCTTCTTCTCCTTCCGTCTTCATCTTCTTCTTCTTCCGTCTTCTTCTGTCTACGTTCGGACGTACAGTGTGAGCACTCCGGTCGCGTCCGAGCGTCGCGCCGTACACAGATCGTGAGCGGTGAACTTTAAACCCCGCGGTTTCGTCGCACAGTTTGAGATGTATATAAGTACCACGACTGAAAAACTCGTACAGTGTACGCCCGGCTTTAGGCAGCAGACATGTAGTAGAGAAACAAAGGCACACGCACCTCGCAGTGGCCTGCTCAGTTATAAAGCCATCGGCCCCGCCCACCAATCAACTGCGTGCCTCTTGCTGCCCACATGCAGAACACAATCGGGAGGCAGAGAGCAGTTTAAGGTGTTTATTAAAGGCACGGAGGTTCGCGGAGATGGAGGCTCACTAAGTGAGCGATCGACGAGGAGTCACAGAGAGGGAGGATCACAGAGTGAGCGGCCGATAGTGATCAAGAAACCGGGACCGAAACTCTGCGGAAGTTTCGGTCCCGCAGAGAGGGACCGGAACAGGTTAAACAGGGCTGAGGAGGGAAACCAGCCGTAACGTGAGGTGCGCTTACCGCTGGGTTCAGGAAACCAAGACGGCTTCAGTGGAGCTCTTCTCTAAAGTGGAACTAGGTGACTGAGCAACAGGTGAGCGGGTAGATGGGACTAGGCGGAGGTCCGAGCAGCACCGGAGCAGGAAGCAGTGGCAGTAAGCAGCTGGAGGAACCGGGGAGAAAGCAGAGGGGAACTCTTGTCCGGCTTGGTACCACCAAAGGGGCTCGAGAGGAGTGCCAGAACAGAATCTGAGCGACGAGGATCCAGGGGCTTGACTTGAGACTTCAGAACTCGGAAGAGCGTCTGGAGAGTGATCCAGAGCAAAAGGTGATCTGTGAGAAACAGGAAACAAGAGTTAGCGCTGGAAAGGGTTAACTGTCGAGAGACAGTGGCCACTGAAGCGTACCACAACAGTTTAACACTCTGGCATCCTCCAGCTGACTGAGCCCTGCCTTTATGCTCCAGCACGAGCTGCCGAACGAGCCGCAGGTGCGTACCATACCCACCCGTCAACTGCAATCATCTGTGAGAGAGAGAGAGAGAGAGAGAGAGAGCAGCACTGCCTGCAGAATCCTGACAGATAGTATGTGTTTCTTTTAAGGGAGATTTTTTACTAAGAATTTTACTGCTGCCAAAAGAGGAAGAGCATCAAAATATCAGACGGCCACATTAAACACGTCATCTGTTACTATCATTTGTGGTTATCCAGTTACGCTGAGCTGAGGCGAACCGCAGAGAGACAGTTCAACTTGAAAAATGGACAAAAGATATGATAAAACAAATCTGACCATGATGTAAACATCTGAATGTGATTTTGAAACTGGGACAATGTGCTCTGTTTCTGGGGCACAATATCAGAAAAAAATAGGGCAGTTTGAGATCTGAAGGGTTAAAACTAATCTTGTTTTTGTTTTGGACAATGTTCTCGATGCTGAACTACGGGGAGAAACCCTTTTCATTGCAGAGAGACACTAGAAGTTCATAAACTTAATGAGAAAATCATTGCTAGTGCCGAAGAATAACTCCAAGTCAAGTCACTTTAAAAAAGCAGCCCAACAGAGATTTGGAACGCTGTATATATTTAAAAGCATTAATAATTGAATTTGCATGATATGTCGGTTTATTAAAATAAATTCTCAAACATGTGTCTTACCTTTCACTGTAAAAGTTAAGACACTAAGACACAACCTGAGGACCTCATCCCTCCCCCAGCCGTTACCTTTACAGTGTCCTTCAGTCCTGACCTGGTGAGAAGACAGCTGTCCAGACTCCACTCTGGCAAAGCTGCAGGCCCTGATGGTGTATTCCCTAGGGAGCTCAAAGCTTGTCCCTACCAGCTGTGTGGAGTACTTAGCCTAGTCTTCAGCCTGAGCCTGCACCTCCAGAGAGTCCCCGTGCTGTGGAAGACGTCCTGCCTCGTTCCTGTGCCAAAGACGCCGCATCCTGGCAGCCCTCAGGACTACAGACCGGCTGCACTGTCATCCCATATCATGAAGACCTTTGAGAGGCTAGTCCTGGAGCAGCTAAGGCCCATGGTGAGGCCCTTCACCGATCCACTACAGTTCGCCTACCAGCCCCGCCTGGGAGTTGAGGACAGCATCATCTTCCTGCTGTCAATATATATATATATATATATATATATGTATACATGTGTGTATATATATATATATATATTGACTTATATATGTATATATTTATATTACTTTGTCACATATATTACTCTCCCTCCTCACACCTACAATACCTCCATTTTGTCATTTACAAGAGTGTAATGTTCACTTGCACTCCTGACTGTTACTATAGTAAAAACTGTTTACATGCATCTTGCACTACTCACCTTGACTGAATATTGATTTGCACTGCCGACTGTTTATTCACAGTACCAATTGTTTACATATACATTTGCAATACCGTACTTTGACTGTTATATGCAATTACCTTCCACTGCACTTTAATTTACATAGCTTCTGTCCAAACTTTATTTATTCATTTTATAGTAATAGCCACCTGTATATCATGCTCACAATTCTGCCTATAGTAATAGCCATCTGTACATATATTCATAGTACATATTCACTTGTAAACTCTGTTATAATAACAACCATCTGTATATTATGCTATTGTACATATCTGTAAAAACTATTTATAGTAATATCCACCTGTATATTATATTCGGTACATATCCAGCTGTAAATTTAGTTCACAATACTAGTTATCTATATATTATATTCATAGGACAAATATATCAGTAAAATTCTGTTTATAATAGTATCCATCCGTCAGTTTTCTTCCGCTTATCCGGGGTCGGGTCGCGGGGGAAGCAGCTTCAGTAGGGAGGCCCAGACGTCCCTCTCCCCGGCCACTTGGGCCAGCTCCTCCGGGGGAATACCAAGGCGTTCCCAGGCCAGCCGAGAGACATAGTCCCTCCAGCGTGTCCTGGGTCTTCCCCTGGGCCTCCTCCCGGTGGGACGTGCCCGGAATACCTCACCAGGGAGGCGTCCAGGAGGCATCCTAACCGGATGCCCGAGCCACCTCAACTGGCTCCTCTGGACGTGGAGGAGCAGCGGCTCTACTCTGAGTCCTCCCCGGATGACTGAGCTCCTTAACCTATCTCTAAGGGAGAGCCCAGACACACTACGGAGAAAACTCATTTCAGCCGCTTGTATCCGGGATCTCGTTCTTTCGGTCACGACCCAAAGCTCGTGACCATAAATGAGGGTAGGAACGTAGATCGACTGGTAAATCCAGAGCTTCGCCTTTTGGCTCAGCTCTCTCTTCACCACAACGGATCGGTACAGCGCCCGCTTCACAGCAGACGCTGCACCAATCCGCCTGTCGATCTCCCGCTCCATCTTCCCCTCATTCGTGAACAAGACCCCAAGATACTTGAACTCCTCCACTAGGGGCAGCACATCCTCCCCAACCCGGAGAAGGCACTCTACCCATTTCCGGTTCAAGACCATGGTCTCGGATTTGGAGGCACTGATTCTCATCCCGGCCGCTTCACACTCGGCTGCGAACCGCTCTAGTGAGAGCTGTAGATCATGTACTGATGAAGCCAATAGGACCATGTCATCCGCAAATAGCAGAGACGCAATCCTAAGGCCACCAAAACGGATCCCCTCAACACCTTGGCTGCGCCTAGAAATTCTGTCCATGAACAGAATCGGTGACAAAGGGCAACCTTGGTGGAATCCAACTCTCACCGGAAACGAGTCCGACTTACTGCCGGCAATGCGGACCAGACTCTGACACCGGTCGTACAGAGACCTGACAGCCCTTATTAAAGGGTCCGGTACTCCATACTCCCGGAGTACCCCCCACAGGATCCCCCGGGGGACACGGTCGAATGCCTTCTCCAGATCCACAAGGCACATGTAGACTGGTTGGGCAAACTCCCATGTCCCCTCCAGGATCCTGCTGAGGGTATAGAGCTGATCCAGTGTTCCACGGCCAGGACGAAAACCACACTGCTCTTCCTGAATCCGAGATTCGACTATCCGACGGACCCTCCTTTCCAGAACCCCTGAATAGACCTTACCAGGGAGGCTTAAGCGTGTGATTCCTCTGTAGTTGGAACACACCCTCCGGTCTCCCTTTTTAAATAGGGGGACCACCACCCCAGTCTGCCAATCCAGGGGAACTGCCCCTGATGTCCACGCAATGCTGCAGAGCCGCGTTAACCAACACAGCCCCACATCATCCAGAGCCTTAAGGTACTCAGGGCGAATCTCATCCACCCCCGGAGCATTGCCACCGAGGAGCTTTTTAACAACCTCAGCAACCTCAGCACCAGAGATGGGAGAACCCGACCCAGAGTCCTCAGGCTCTGCTTCCGCAATGGAAGACGTGTTGGTGGGATTAAGAAGGTCTTCGAAGTATTCCGCTCACCGACACACAACGTCCCGAATCGAGGTCCGCAGCACACCACCCCCACTATAAACAGTGTTGGTACTGCACTGCTTCCCCCTCCTGAGACGCTAGGAGGGGGACTGTATGTAGTCCTTTGCTTTTTAATATAATGATTAATGAACTGCGGGAGAGAAAGGGACAGATTAACGAGAGCAAGTGCAGGAATCTATGCTGCGTGAAGCTCTGCTTACTGCCAGGTATGGAGAAACTGTCCAGGGGAGGTGGAGTGGAAGAATGGACTCAGCAGTTCTCTTAGTCTTGGTGGAACTAGGTGACTGAGTGACAGGTAAGCTGGCAGGTGTAACAAAGGCGGGGAGCCCGAGCAGCAACGGAGAGCAACTGAAGGAACCGGGGTGAATCCAGGGACGGGAACTCTTGTCCGGCTTGGTAACACCAAGAGGGCTCGAGGAGAATGCCAGAGCAGGATCTGAGCGGCGGGGATTCAGGAGCCAGCCTTCAGCGCTAGGAGAAGCGACCGGTGAGTGATCCAAAGCACAAAACAAACTACGAGAAACAGGAGACAAAGGTTAGCACAGGTAATCTGGAATATCTGAGACACAGGAATGAGGAACTGTCGAAGGACAGTGGCCACTAAGCGCACCACAACGGTTTAATGCTCCGGCATCCTTCAGCTGACTGCTACCTGCTTTTAAGCTCCAGCCGGAGCTGCCGAAACGAGCTGCAGGTGTGGACCACGCCCACCTGTAAACTACAGTCACCTGTGAGGGAAAAAGAGTAGAGAACAGGCCGTGCAGACAGCACAGCCTGCAGAATCCTGACAGAGATGTTTGTCAGCGAATGATTGGGGATCGACAAACACATCTTTGAAAAGAATATATGATGTTTTAATTCGATCTGTGTTGGACTATGGATGTATTGTTTATAAGTCAGCTGCAAATTCTTTATTAGATTTAGATAGAATCCAAGCTAAAGCGCTTAGGATATGTTGTGGTGCTTTTAGAACGTCTCCAATTCCTGCTCTTCAGGTGATTACTGGAGAAATGCCACTGGATTTAAGGATGCAGGATGAAACTGTCAATAAATTACTGGTTAAATTTGCAAGGGCATGAGTAAAATCACCCTACTAAACAGATATTCAGAGAATGTTGGGAATATGGCCATAACAAGGGGTTTTGGATGGGAAGGAAATAATTATGCAGATCATTTGGGGATAAATAATATAGCATGCTCTAAAACTGTAATTAAATCTAAAATTGCTCCATGGTTATTTGAAATACCAATAGTACATTTAGAAACCAAAAAATAGAACAGTCCTGTGGAGGTTTGTATCAAATTATTCAGCAGTATTTAGAAATAATGTATGAAAATATGACACAAATATATCCAGATGCATCAAAAGAGGAAAATGGTAAAACAGGAGTAGCAGTTTATATTCCGAAACAAAAAGTTTTTATAAAAAGAACAACAGATAATTTATACATTTTTTCAGCAGAGATGTTGGAAATTATTTTGGCATTGCAATGGGTGCTGGAGGTGAAGCCTAGAAATGCAGTTATCTGTTCAGATTCAGTGTCTTGCCTGACTAGTTTTAAAAGTGGAAAATCTGAAAGCCGTCAGGATCTTTTAGATGAAGTTAATTATTTGATATATGGAATAAAGCAACAAAAAATAATTATTCAATTCACATGGATTCCAGCACACAAAGGAATTTTAGGTAATGAAAAAGTAGATAAGTTAGCTAAAGAATCCGTTAAGGCAAGAGAAATTCAATTCAATTTTATTTATATAGCGCCAATTCATGAAACATGTCATCTCAAGGCACTTTACAAGTTAGGTTCAATCATATTATACAGATTGGTCAAAAAATGTTCCTATATAAGAAAACCAGTTGATTGCATCAAAGTCCCGACAAGCAGCATTCACTCCTGGAGAAGCGTAGAGCCACAGGGAGAGTCGTCTGCATTGTACATGGCTTTGCAGCAATCCCTCATACTGAGCAAGCATGAAGCGACAGTGGAAAGAAAAAACACCCGTTAGCGGGAAGGAAAAACCTCTAGCAGAACCGGGCTCAGTATGAACGGTCATCTGCCTCGACCGACTGGGGGTTACAGAAGACAGAGCAGAGACACAACAAGACAGACAAAAAGCAAAGAAGCACACATTGATCTAGTAATCTGTTCTACATTAGATGGTAATAGTCGGTGATCTGTCCTCCCTGGATGAATTCACAGTCAACAGAACGTCAGACCAGGTGTACCTACTATGAAGAAAAAAAAATTGAATATGATGTCCCGCTAAGTAGAAATAAAAGTAATTATTAAAGATAAAATAAATAATATATGACAGGAGAGATGGAATTTAGAAGAAAGAGGAATGTGTTTACATAAAATACAGAAGGAGGTAATCATAAGAAATAATAGTATAATGAATAGGAGAGAGGAAATATGGATTAATAGGTTGAGGATTGGGCATACTAGTTTAAATACTGGTTTAAAAATAATAGGGAAACATCCAACAGGTGATTGTTCTTATTGTTGGGAAACAGAAGGAGTAGAACATGTTTTTAATTATTGTAGAAAATATATAAAAGAGAGGAAAGAACTGGAAAGGGTAATGGGGAGTTCAGTAAATATGGTTAATTTATTAGGGAAGCATCAATCACATAATATAATTCAAGAGCTTATTAAATATTTAAAAGATACAAAGAGAGGATTTAGTATGTATGTGTGTGTGAGTGTATAAGTATGTATATAATTTAGTTATTTTAAGATTTGAAGAAATATAGGAAAAATAATTTCTGAATTACATCTCCGTCCACTTGATGGCGGTAATACACAAAGTTTGTAAACTGCCAGAAAACACTAAAGAAGAAGAAGAAGAAGAAGAAGAAGAAGAAGAAGAAGAAGAAGAAGAAGAAAAAATAAAAATAAAACAAAAGAAGAAGAAGACGAACTTTTACATGTGGCCAAAAAACCTTAGAGTTGTCTTGTGAGGCCTTAAGCTGGCAACCAGAGAACTGGGTAAGAGACAAAGCTAAAGCCTCCTAGACTCTGACAGCATGTGCAGCTCGTCTTAACCGCTATTTGTCTCCGTTTTAGAAGAAGCGACAGCAGCGAGGGAGCAGTTAGCATCAGAGCTAACTGAGAAGCTAACGGCCAGAGAAGTTTCCTGTTAGAGGAAAAGGGAAAAAGTGACTTCTCATTGAGAACACTGGACACTTATTGGACTCTGGATGTTTTGAGGCTTTTCTCCGAGGAACAAAAGCCAGTCTGACGGTAAGAAGATGAACTTAAGAGTTAAGAGTAACTGTGGCATTAACTTTATGGGCTGCAGCGATACGTGAGCGCGTCCGCCATACGGACCAACCATAACAAACCATTGAAGTGAGCCGAAGAGCCTCGGTTTAAAGGATAACCCCAAATCAACTTTTTTTTTTTTCAAATAAACTGTTAACATGGTTGTCTTATAGTACTGTCTACATATCTTGGTAATTTTTAAAAAAATGAGTGCATATTTCTTGACATTGTGCTTTTGTGTCTAATTTCGGAGAGACAGCCACTAGGGTGACAGTCTCTAGTGGCTGCTGCCACTAGGGTGACAGAGTGGCGGTCCTGTCACTAGGGTGCCACATCGGCTCCCACGTCTACTGCCGCCGTTTAGGGGGCTGCCATAGCCGGTTTTCGGCAAAACACTTGGTTATATTGTCGCTAGACATATTATTGTGTTGAAATTGTGATGTTATCGCTCAGTATACTGTATAAAGTGACATTCTCTGCTGGCACCTGCCAGTCATATATATATATATATATATATATATATATATAATATCAGTTAATATAAAGTGTCAAACTATATATTCTTTTGGCCTATTTACTTAATTAAAACAAATAACAACTGTCTTTTATGTTCTATGTCCCTTACTTACTAACAAAGGATAACCCCTTTGTAAGTGACACAAAGGTGTTCCAGTTTATTGGAGAAATTATTATGTTGGCCAGTAACTTTTATTTTTTACTCCGTAGTATCGACAGAAAATGGTTGCCAGATATGCTTTAACTCTGACCGTATTTTAAAGTTTCAGTAAAACACACTAGGCATAGTAATTGTATTGTTACCCTTGATAACTGTTAAGATATGGTTTGTCTGTTAAGTGATTTTAACAGCCAAACCAGATATATAAAAGTTTTAGTGGCCAAGAACAACTACAAACAACTTAGTCAATAATGGTTAACTTAGTCAAACAATTTATTTTGTTCTGAAAAATGAAGTTACCAAGTGATTTCACTCAATATTGATCGAGTAAGATATTACTGCTCAACTTAAAATTCTACCAATACATTAAACCTTATAAATGTTGTTTTTCTTTTACGTATTTGAGAGAAGATACTTTTTGAAACTACCGTCATACGTTTTTTCATCATTTGTCCAAATCCCTATCTGGCAACCCGTAAACCTACGTGATCTGGTATAAAGCGACGGGGATCGTAGCAGCGTTCTTTTCTTTATATTGGCCAAGTAGACCGAACACATTCTCCTTTCGATACGGATAACTTGGTATGTATCTTCATTATTTTTTCTAACATTTTGCATTATCTTGTCATGTTATAATACATGAGTTTTACGCTGCAATGTACTAAAGTCATTCAAAGGCTGTCGCGCATAGTGCCGCTATAGGCTAACGCTAGTGGGTTTCTTTTAAATATGTGATCTGGGATAATGCTCTTCAACTGTATTTAAATGTTATTGTTTAAACTACTATGTAAATGTATTTATCATACGTAAACGCTAGTGTTATAGGTAGGATAATTGCATTTATAGTTTTCGTGGTTAGTAGTGCTTTCGCATGCAAGTTATGACTTCTAACGTCTACATCAAGCGCCATCACTGTAAGAGGGAAGGTTGGATTTGGGGATTTTATGCCCGAGACGTGAAAAGAACAGTGATTTGTGAAGGCAACATTATGTATAGTTAGTATCTAGCCAACCACACAGTATTTATCTGCTAGTAAATTAAAATGCATATTTTTGTGTATGTCAATTTGTGTTTAGTCGACGCAATTACGCGTCTTTTATTACTAAAGCGAAGTGGTCCGACAGATCAGTTATACAACATTAGGTCAGTCCACTTTTTTTTTATTATTATTTTTTCTTTATGATATGCATAGGTTCTCATCAGTTTTGCTATCTCCTACTGACTTTGGAAAATATACGGTAAGATGTGTTATATATGAAACGTATGGAATGGATTGGTGTAAGTGGAATAATTAACATTAAGAAACACTACTTACACGAATGTATTCGTGAGTATTAATGTCCTACTTGTGCAGCTTTGTTATTACATTTTTTATTGTGATTTATCTTTTTTTTCATCATAGGTTCACGTTATACATTTTGTGATGTTGAATCATTTTTGAGCTGTGCTGCCTCAGTGCCCCTTCTGTGACAAAAAACAGCTTGGAAACTGTGCTCACCTTAAAAGAAAGCACATGAGGGAAGCAACTTATTTTTCTTCCAACAATCAAGGTATAATTAAAACAGATTTTTTTATTAAAATGCCAATTTCACAGTTGGCATTTGTGGTATGCAATTCATTTTACGCGATACTTTATCTGTTTTTGTAGAGAACTTTTACGTTGCCTGCTTCTGCAAGGACGGTAAATAATCATCCAGGAGCCACTACCACTGCCCAATGTGTAAATGTGTTGTAATCACAAGAGCTCCTAATTTTATAAAGCACCTATATGGCATACATGGTAAGTAGTCTTGACGCAGAGAAACATTTTGAACCATTTGAAATCATAGAACTGTGTAAAAAATGTTTATAAACATTTCAATGCAGCACTCTGAACTTTTCCTTTTCAAGGGTCATCTTCTCAGTCATGAATATTTTGAGGCTGTGGCACTGACCCGCCACTTCGTTCACTCAGCAATTTTTGGAAATGATGCCACAACAGTTTATCATTTCAGTCAAGCTAATGTTATTTGGCCTAGGGAAGCGCTGAGACGGAAATGCCGCACAAAAAAACGGAAGTTGGACCCATAGTTTCTTCCACGTTCGAAAATAAGGTGAATATGATACCCTCACTAATCTCCTATCATTTGCTGCAGGGAAGCTCTATCATTGTCGATAGTCAGGCTGCAGCTGACTGGTGCAGAGAACAAAAATTTAGAGGAAGAGTAACACTTCCTGTTCTGGATATGGACAAGGCAGAACAAGCCAAAGCTCTCCAGGCCCTCAAGACATGGAATGAAGACTACGATGAACATTCTGCAACGGAGCATTTCACTTTTGTTTTTGAAGAGTGGGAGGACTATGAAAAGTTCTGTGTGTACATTGTGGATGAAATCAAAGTTTTTGCAAGATTTGAATAACTTCTGTAAATAAAGACATTTACAAGTAAACATGTCTTCATTGCTGCAGCCTCTCTGCACCCAGTGGCACATGCCACTGGGTGTCCCTGGTCACTTATTGGCAGATGAACTGCTTCGTCCCATCAAGTAAATGTCACTTTATGAAAGGTTCAGTACAGTTTATTAAGTAATAACATCACAATTTCAAAAAAATAATCTACTTAGAGGCAATATAACTGAGTCATATGCCGAAAACCGGCTCTGTCAGCCCCTTAAACGGTGACAGTATCTGCCACTAGGGTGACAGTATCTGTCACCCTAGTGACGCTGCCACTGGAGACTGTCACCCTAGTGGCAGCTGCCAGTACTCCGCCGTGGCAGCCAGACCTGTCACCGGAAGTACCATTACAAGCTGCCACTGCCACGAATTGAGCTCGGCCTTGCTGTAATATCGTCAGTGTGGTGCCCTCCAGGGGTTAAACGGCGGTCTTGCATTGAATTTCTAATCCATAGTCCTTTGGTTGACCTGACATAATTCTGATATAGTGACGTTAGTAGCTCTGCCGCTGTGGGGTACAAAAGCAGCTCCATCTTGAAAAAAACTAACAAAAAATAACAGCTCCATCTTGTGCCTCCAATGCAAGCACTGTTGCACTTTTCAAATCCTCTAGCAACATTTTTTCCTTAGAAAAGTGACTGGAAACAAATCTACCAACTTTTTTTTTTAACTCATATTTTTATTGTTGTTAAAACAGATGTACAGTCTCATACAGTTTGTAATGTTTTACGGTTGTTACAATTCCTTTGGGGACAGTGTACAATGAAACAAGAATTGCACAGCATTTCAACATTTTTATATTTTTATAAATCCCCTCCAAGCCTAACAATCCCTGTGCCGGCAAAGAAAAAGTAAATAAATAATTAAATTTAATAATTAAAATAAAAAAGGAAATAAAAAAAAAAAAAAAGGAATTATCCCAAAATGAAAGTACTTTACGTTGAAGCTTGTTTTCTGATGAGAGGGGAGAGTTGCAAGTTTTTCAAAATAACCCATTAAAGGGCCCCATACTTTATAGAATATTTTTGGTTGATCCTCTAAGAAAGTATTTAACTTTTTCAATTTTTAGGAACATCATCATATCAGAAAGCCACATTGATGCCTTAGGTGGTAATTGGGATTTCCATTCTAAAAGTATTCTCCTTCGAGCAATCAGAGTTGCAAAAGCAATAACATTTTTCTCGCTAGCGGCTGTCGCAGTGTCAACCCCAAAGATAGCCATTAAAGGGCTAGGTTGTAGATCTAGGCCAAAAGCAACATTCAAAATCCCAAATATTGATTTCCAAAACCCTCCCAGCATAGAGCATGACCAGAACATATGCGCTAAGTCTGCGTTGGTGGCTCTACAGCGATCACACGTCTCATCTATTTCAGGGTATATTTTAGCAAGTCTGACCTTACTTTAGTGAGTACGGTGAATTTTAAATTGAATCAGATTGAGACGTACACAAGAAGTTCCATTCACACAGTTAAGAGCTCTAACCTACGTCTCATCTGAAATGACTGTCCCTAATTCCTCTTAGCATTTTGTCCCAATGTCTGTTGATACGCTATTAAATGACATAATTGAGTTATCTAAATTAGAGATTTGGCCCTTTAAAGTTATGGGGATCATTAGTATAACACGAAGGGTTGTACGTTTGAATAAAGTGGCGGATCTGACGATATCGGAAAAAAATGGATTTAGGAATGGAGTGTTTTTTGGCCAAATCTCTGAAAGTAGGAAAAATATTATCTATGAAAAAATTCTTACATGTAGCAAGACCCCTAATGTCCCATTGCATAAACGTAACTTCAAGATCGGTGGCTGGAAAAGGGTGGTTATTACATATGGGACTTAGCATAGAAAGGTCAGACAATTAAAATGTTTGCCTAAACTGTATCCAAATTCTTAATGTTGAGCACACTACTGGATTTGCGGAAAACCATGATGGGGAGAGAGGGAGTTTTGTTGTTAACAGTGCAGGAAGTGATGACAGATTACAGAGCTTTGCCTCTTCACTGCACCAACCCGTGTGTGGAGCCTGAAACAAGTAAATTATTTTTTGCGGATTCGCTGCCCAATAATAAACCCTGAAATCTGGGAGCGCGAGCCCACCCCCTTTTCTTGGCCTTTCAAGCAATGCTTTACGAAGTCTTGAAGATTTGCCTCCCCATATAAAACTTAAGAATGTGATATACAAAATGGGCGTCCAGAGAGACCACCACCTCGGGACGCACCACATTCAGGAGTCGACGAATGTTAATGAATGAGTAACGGCCTCTCACAAAACCGGTTTGATCATTTGCAATGATATCTGATACTATGGTGTTTATTTGAGAGGCCAGAATTTTCAACAGTATCTTAATGTCCACATTAAGTAAAGAAATAGGCCTATAAGAGCTGCAATCCGTTGGGTCTTTACCAGGTTTCAGTAAACCTTTGAGAGCTTCTGTGAGACTCTGAGGGAGAGCTGTCTGTTCATAAGAGTATTTAACGAAATTAAGAAGCAAGGGGATCAGTTGTGAGGAGATTTTTTTTTTTTTTTTTTTATAAAATTTGACTGGGAAGCCGTCCGGTCAAGGGGCCTTCCCGCTCTTAATATCCTTAATTGAATTCTCCACTTCTCGTCGGTTTAGTGGTCTTTCCAGGTTGTCCCTTTGTTCCTGCGCAATTGTTGGAGTATTTAGGGTTTCTAAATAATTAACCATAGAAGTGTCCTTAGGAAATTCTGAGGTATTTAACTCAGAATAAAAGGTTTTAAAAGTATTATTAATTTCCTTGGGATCTATTGTCAGTTCTTGAGGTGTTTTCCTAATTGTTGATATGAGTTGGGCAGACGACTTAGCCATTATCTGGTGAGCAAGTAGGCGTCCTGCCTTCTCTCCATGTTCATAAAAGAATGCTTGTGATCTTAACAAGTTATGTTCAGTCTTTTCAGTAGATAATAAATCATATTTTGCTTTGAGATTTAATTTTTCTTTGTATAGTTCAGGTGTTAGAGTTGTTGAATATTGATGATCAAATTTAAGAATAGAATCAATGAGCTCTTTGTGTCTGTTTTCTTATTAAACGACCAACCAGGGATCTCCCCATGATTCGCTGTTATGTTTTATTCAAAACTCAGAGTAACGCGCTAGCTCAGGCCAAGTTAGCGTGCCGCGCTTTTTTTTTTTTTTTTTAAGAAGGAGGGTCGGACTGTGAAACGATGTCCCGCATTCGACTGGGTCTGATTCGGAAAAAGTAAAAAAAAAAAAAAAAAAAAATCCACCTGTTCTTTTCTGAAACAAAGAAGGCAGAGCTGCAGTCAGAGCGGCTGTCAGTCAATACACAGCAGCGTCCAACTCATGAGCAGATGAACCAGGGCACTGGTTAAATAAAATGACAAGGATTTAGATGCTTACAGATTATTAAGGAAACTACGTCAATAAATAAAGCTACAACATGGACTGAAGAAGGGGTTCTAAGTGGGTGAGGCCAGAGAAAGGCAATGCTCAGAGAGGTTTGAAGTTATTTTTTATTTTTACACGGAGTGGAGCGCGATGTGAAGCGACACTGTAGAAGCGAGTCGCAGCACAACCACCTGAAAAAGCCTCTTGTGGATCTATGGACTCATTTTACTCCAACCCAAAAACACCTGCCAGACACACAAGGTACAGCAGCCCAGATTACCTTCAACAATATTTAATATTTAACTTTACGCAGAAGTTTAATAACATTTTTCCAATAAAAAATGTTCATCTTTAAAAGGAAGTTATGTTTTTTTTCTGGTCAACTTTAAGCAATTTTATTAAACTTTTTAAAAAATTTTACTTCCCATCCATGGATTTTCTATACCCGCTTTTCTGTACAGGTGTGAAGCCGTTTAATGGGAAAGCCTTCTTTGCAGCTTGACGTAACACAGGGTCGTGGGGGGGCTGGCGACTCCAGCAGTCAGTGAGCGACACAGAGTCCATCCTGGACAGGTCTCCAGTCACAGGGCTAAAATATACTAGCCTGGGTGCCATTCCGAACTTAGTCCCGCCCACAACGTTTGAGGTCGGGAAGTTCGGTCTGGCATTGCTCAATAGTAGCGCGAGTATGCTCGCCCAATATCTGGCGGGCCAATAAAATTGTCAGGGCGGGCTTTATACGATGATGGACAGATGATCAACAGTAACGTAATCAACCACGTCACCAAAGCGTACTTGGGTCGAATTCGTTTACAAAACCGATGGCTGCCGCTGGAGAGTTGAGGTGTGTAGATTCTGCTATTAGGTCTGTTCTAGAAGATATCGACAGCAAATTAATTTTAAAAGAGGAAGAGAGAAACGCGATCAAGGCATTTGTTGAAAAAGATGTTTTTGGCGTCCTTCCTACGGGATTCGGCAAAGGTTTAATTTATCAGCTGGCTCCGTTGGTCGCTAAGAAGATGGGACACAATGAAAACCCATTGGTCATTGTTGTTTCTCCTTTGGTCGCACTCATGGAGGACCAAGTGAAAGAAGCAACTGAAATGGGCATCACGGGGATGCAACTCGGCGTGAACGACGAGGTGGATATAGCCAGCGGTCATTGCCAGCTCCTTTTCGGAAGCCCGGAATTCTGGCTGCTGAACAACAACTGGAGGGACATGCTAGGCTCCCATGTCTTTCAAGCCAACGTTATGGGTATCGTCGTGGACGAAGTTCATCTAACTTACAAATGGTAAGAGATTATCTGACTGTCTGACTTAGTAAATAACTCGCAATAACTGAGTTCTGTTGACAACAACTATGCGTCGCTTAACATACATCACACACTCCGTTGCTCTTATTGGTTGTAGGTCTATCCAATTGAGTGCAGAGGAATTTTTTTTCCTGGTTCGTTCGAAACACGCCCCATAATCACAGCTCTATGGAGCAGTATCAGACTCAAATTCTGACTAGAATTGAGTATGACCATGTCAGGCTAAAAATATACTGATTATTGTAATATGCGATCTGTGTTAAATTAAAATATACACTCACCGGCCACTTTATTAGGTACCCCATGCTAGTAACTGGTTGGACCCCCTTTTGCCTTCAGAACTGCCTCAGTTCTTCGTGGCATAGATTCAACAAGGTGCTGGAAGCATTCCTCAGGGAGTTTGGTCCATATTGACATGATGGCATCACACAGTTGCCGCAGATTTGTCGGCTGCACATCCATGATGCGAATCTCCCTTTCCACCACATCCCAAAGATGCTCTATTGGATTGAGATCTGGTGACTGTGGAGGCCATTTGAGTACAGCGAACTCATTGTCATGTTCAAGAAACCAGTCTGAGATGATTCCAGCTTTATGACATGGCGCATTATCCTGCTGAAAGTAGCCATCATGGGTTGGGTACATTGTGGTCATAAAGGGATGGACATGGTCAACAATACTCAGGTAGGCTGTGGCGTTGCAACGATGCTCAATTGGTACCAAGGGGCCCAAAGAGTGCCAAGAAAATATTCCCCGCACCATGACACCACCACCACCAGCCTGAACCGTTGATACAAGGCAGGATGGATCCATGCTTTCATGTTGTAGACGCCAAATTCTGACCCTACCATCCGACTGTCGCAGCAGAAATCGAGACTCATCAGACCAGGCAACGTTTTTCCAATCTTCTATTGTCCAATTTCGATGAGCTTGTGCAAATTGTAGCCTCAGTTTCCTGTTCTTAGCTGAAAGGAGTGGCACCCGATGTGGTCTTCTGCTGCTGTAGCCCATCTGCCTCAAAGTTCGACGTAATGTGCGTTCAGAGATGCTCTTCTGCCCACCTTGGTTGTAACGGGTGGTTATTTGAGTCACTGTTGCCCTTCTATCAGCTCGAACCAGTCTGGCCATTCTCCTCTGACCTCTGGCATCAACAAGGCATTCCCGCCCACAGAACTGCCGCTCACTGGATGTTTTTTCTTTTTCGGACCATTCTCTGTAAACCCTAGAGATGGTTGTGCGTGAAAATCTCAGTAGATTAGCAGTTTCTGAAATACTCAGACCAGCCCTTCTGGCACCAACAATCATGCCACGTTCAAAGTCACTCAAATCACCTTTCTTCCCCATACTGGTGCTCGGTTTGAACTGCAGGAGATTCTCTTGACCATGTCTACATGCCTAATTGCACCGAGTTGCCGCCATGTTAGAAATTAAGTGTTAACGAGCAGTTGGACAGGTGTACCTAATAAAGTGGCCGGTGAGTGTATGATATCATCATAGTGTTGGTTATGTGTCCTGCATTGTCCATGGTTGTGGTTGGCCTTGTATGATCATAGGATTGATTTATATTGAATGTGACAGTGGAGTTAATGTATAGGTGTGAAGTAGATGATGTAATGATGAAGCTGCTGTCTTTTGTACTAGCTGTAGTTTATGGAGGGTTTTCTGGGGAGCAGGGAGGGAAGGGAGCTGAAACTGTTAGGTGAACTGTGGACCAGTTTAGCAAAAGTGTGAAGGAAGAACTTGATGCTGCAAATATGAAAGTTAACCTGGTGATGTTCTGGATGTGAAAAGTGAAGGAGATTATGCAGAGGGCTGTCCAGGATGGTGCCAAGGCTCTGAAGCTGGAAGGTGGGAGAGAAACAGGAATTGTCAATGGATATTTTAAAACTACCAGATTTGGTTAAAGTGGACTTTGCACAATAAGCAAATGTGGTAACTAATGTGGCGTGACTTCCACGGCCCGGGAATATATGGGCTGACTAGAATTTATTTTCAGTCAAATTGATTTTTGCTTTAACCCCTGATATAGACTGACATTTGCTTCACTAAAATGCAACAGCTCAAATCAACCAACCTTCAGAGATCTTGACTAACCCAGCTCGGTGAAACAAGTCCACCCAAAGCTCCGTCGGTCTCAGACTAGTCCACTTGAGTCAGAATCAGGCAATAGACCCCTTGCATCTGACGTCACAGTCACGTGATCGGGGGTGCAAACTGATGGCCAATCATCGGGATTGCTAGAAAAATCCTTATCAGGAAGAACCAAAGGGTCCGCAAATACCGGGCATACATACACTGTACGAGTTTTTCAGTCGTGGTACTTACATACATCTAAAAACTGTGCGACGGAACCGCGGGGTTTAAAAAGTTCACCGCTCACGATCTGTGCGGCGCGACGCTCGCTGTGGTGGCAGAGGCAGGCGAGCGACGGTGGGTGACAGGGACCCAGAGCAGGGAGTCGAGCCCGCAGGAGGCACCGGGCATCGGGGGGAACAGAGGGGAGAGAGGAGGGACGAGACGCACCGGCGGCCGCGCGGCACGGCAGGTCGCCCGGCCCGCCCGCGAGCGGAGGAGTGCCGAAACAGGCGGCCAGCGCTCGCCCTCCTCAACGCCCCCGCGAGCGGGCCGGGCGGAGGTCGCTTCAGGGACGCCCGCTCACCTCCCTCCCCTGGCGGGGACGGAGAGGAGGGGAGGGCGCTCCCTCGTAGCTCTGCTTGAACAGCAGGATGCGTTCACGAAAACCTCACGACAGCCGACTGAATTTCAAACATGTTTGATTTTCACCGATCGTCCGATTCCTGATCGGGAGGTAGTCGTGAGAAGCCAGTCCCCCCTCCTCCCCCCTGTACGATCAAGCTGAAATTCGGCCCGATTCAAAACATGCTTGCAAGGCTGAAGAATCGGCCCGAAAAGGGGAAAAACTCGTACAGTGCCTTGAATATCGTGCGTTGTGTAGAAAATGGCATGCCAACCAATATGGCCGCCATACAAGGGGTTCTGGGTAACGGAGTCACGTGGTTGCAAGGGGTCTATTGTAACGCGGGTTTTTTGGTGAAACTTTTCTAATTAAAGCTCATTAACGTCAGCTGGTCTGTGTGCTGGTCGTTAGCTGTTCTTGTGCTAAGCGAAAAAAGAGTAAAAGTCTGGTTGCCTCCAATTTAAGCCTGTTTGCTGTTTTGACAGAGTGGTGTAAGTACAGCAGCTCTGATCTCTCACAGTTACATTTGTTTTCAGGATAAGATTTTTCCTGTGAACATTGTTTTTCTGACTTATTTTGTGAGTTTAAATGTATCCCAAGTTGTATTATGGGATACATGCTTATATTCATACATATCATACTTGCCGGTAGAAAGGAGTTTATTACAGCCTGTTAAAAATATCAACAAAATGGTGAGAATAACATTAAAGCAAAGAGAGCTCTGGTATCAGAAAAGTATCGGTATCTACAGATACACAAATTCTGGTTTCAGAATCGGATCGGAAGTGAAAAAATGTGGATCGGTGGAGCCACAGTTCGCCAGTCACAGAGCTGATTTAAAAGTTTTCTTGAACTTCGCAAAAGTTACATAATGCTTTTTCTAAATGTATGAGTTGTGATAATTAATCGCTGTGCAATAACAGGCAAAGCCGAACTTGATTGTTTTAATGTGTGATTTGTGTTAAATTAAAACGTATGTCATCATCATAGCTATGGTTACGTGTCCAGCATTGTCCCTCACAAGCATCCTGTTGTTCCACATTTGGTTATTCCAAAAAAAGTAAAAAAACAAAGCAACTGGACTTGTTTTCCGTAGTTGAAGACGTTTCGCTTCCTCTCCAGGAAGCTTCCTCAATTCAAAAAGTCTGGAGTAATGTGGAGTACCAAGCTTTATACTACTGCCCAAACAAAGGCCTGTAATGGCTTAGATAACATGCAAATTCAACTGAAACAGGTCCACCCCTTAGTAATGGGCGGTCGTTAAAGCCATTAAGACAGCAGATTGAACCGAAACTGGTCCACTCTGTAACGAGGAGTCATTTGGGTTGTTATTGGCCTGGTTTACAGGAGCGATGTTTTGATCACCCATATGAGGATGAGAATTGAGGTGGTGATTGGCCGGAATTAATCCTATTGCTGTATTATATGTTTTTGAGAGTTGGAACCTAAGGCCTCCTCTCTGTTTAAGGTTGGTTTTTCTCTCTTAACGTAGATGGCTTCCTTCACACCCCTTTCAAACCATCTGTCTTTGTCCAAAATGTGAACATTTTGAACATTACTCCAGACTTTTTGAATTGAGGAAGCTAAATGTCTTCAACTACGGAAAACAAGTCCAGTTGCTTTGTTTTTTACTTTTTTTGGAATGACCATGACCTGGATGACTGAGAATCTTCACCAGCCTATCCACATTTGGTTATTTGAAATCTGGTCACCCCAGATGGGAATCATTTTCTATACCCACTATTTACTTAAAGGAGCGAGTCTGCTCATTTTCCAGAAGTTTCCCCGAGTCTATTTCTGAATAACTACACATGCGCAAGACAATTTAGCTGTTCTGCTCCTCTGGATCACGTGAAAAATAATCTCCCAAATCCACTCTGGTCTTGTTTCTTTTTGCTGAGGCCTTTCTCTTCTTCTCATCTCTTCTCGTCTCAGCCATGTTCAAAGTATGCAGTGTGAGCAGCGGAGCTACAATAAATGGCTAACACCGGAGCTAACAGCTAAGCTAACCAGATACATAAACACTAGAAGTGCACAGCCAGCAAACAGAAACTATCAAGGAACGAGCACACACAGTGGCGTTATGTGAGCACGTCAGAATGATGACAAGTGGGACAACCAATAGATAAGGTGATTCTTCCAGAACTTGAGGCACAGAGGGGGGGTGAGTACAGGAACAAAACTCTGAGCAATCCTGCCCTTCTTCAAATAACAGGGTTGGTTGGAGTTTTTACAGTGCTGCAGCTTTCAAAGAGATCTAATTTTTAACCTCCTTTTTCTGAGCTCAAGCTTTTGAAACCAAAACATGTACAGTGTCACACAGAAAATATGCAAGAGTTGACCTTGATTAACCGGAGGATAGTGAAACCATCTTCTGTCTGAGTGCAGCTGCTTATATAATTTTGAAGAAGATGGGTCAGAGGTGATTTTTAGGACCCCAAGCTTTAATGTTTCCATTCACATGGAGGAGGGTATGTCTACCTAGACCCACATCCTCCTGGAAGATGATTAGAGATGAAGTGTACTGAAACATTTGGCAGGAGAGTGAGTGTGGATCCTACACTTTGTAACCTTAACCTAGTTGTGTGGAGTGATTTTTATCAGAGCTTCAATTGGGGGTTTTCAGGTGACGTCACGCTCACGTGACTACTCTGCGCGTCCGCCATATTGGGTGTCAGTCGTTTCGCACCGTTGACCTGCATTGTATGACGCCTTAGGCAGTATTGGAAGTGAACAATGGGGAAAACGTGTTTAATGGTTGGTTGCACGGCCCGTGGAGGTGGAGATCAACGCTCTTTCTTTCGCCTACCAGCCGTGATAGTGAATCAGTGTGAAAAAACAAAACAGCTCTCTGAACAACGCCGTCACCTATGGCTGACACGGATATCCAGGTCCGATTTGGACGGTGTTAAGCTGGAATACGCCAGAGTCTGCGGTGCTCACTTTGTCACAGGTAATTAACTGTTAAGTATTTAAAACATGTAAACCGTTGCTGTATTGTGGCCTGTAACAGCGCAACACATGATCGCCATGGGAAAAACATAGAAACGGGTTAATTTTCCACCGCTTTCCTGCCTGAGGCGCAACCACGGAGAACAACTGTTAGAGATAACAAAGAGTCGTCGGCTCGCTTGGATCGCGGTTGTAAGACGACCGAACATAACTTTCCACAGTATCCCGATGTCAATGAGAGTGTGTTCTAAACGTTTGAAACACATAGCAGCTAGTTAAAAGTACATTGCATGCGTGAGTGGTTGTTAGCACTAACGGTTAGCAGGTGCCAGAGCCCGTCTGAGCACAGCTTACCTTTGAACGAGTTGCTGTGTTCCCACTGTTTGCTGGCTTTATGATCTGCCGCTCCTGAACCCATCCATCCGTAAACTGCACATGAGACTCCAAGGACTTGTAGCTTCAGAACTGTTCTGAAGTATAGGCGCTCACACCACAAACAAGGTAGCCGAAGACGTCCGATATGGAAAGTGACGTCCGCGTTACTTCCGGGTTACGCCGGTAGGCTTTTGCCGGCGTAAATACGGTAAATACAACTTAATTTTGCACTGGTCATTGTTCTGTTTAAATAATTAAAGCCGCGAGCGGCGTCGAGCGGCCCTGCAGCCAAGCGCCTTCGCGCACCGCCGGCCGTCAGCCACCGCAGAAGCATGCGACGCATTTGCGTCGGATTGTTTACATTTTTACCATCTTATTAAAACTCACTCGTCCACGTATGATGGCGATTTCCTTGATGTACATAACTTCGACATCTCGTACCCAACCAGATGTGAACTGGTTGTGAGCCTCTAGACCCTTGTAAGCTCTCATTTCCTCAAGAGTGGAACACCAGGTAATGCACTATGTCGCCGTGCTCTACATTTGGCCAATCATCTGGATTACGGCTAAACAAGGCACCGTGGAGGGCATAGGGGTCCATATGGTCGATCACGGAACATTTCCTCAGATATACGTCCTTATCTGGTCGCTCTAGCGTGCTGGCGTACTTATCCATTCGCGATACGAAAATACGTGTACGACAACTAGAGATAAGGAAGTGAGCCACCCAATATGGCGGACCGGAAGTTGGCCAGTGACGTCAGTGAAAACCCCCAATTAAGGATGTTGATGAGGAGGCAGTGACATTATCTGGGTTTGAATAAAAGTTACACTTTACTTTGTAAATCTAATCAAGTTCTTCTGTTTTTCACTCTTCAGACATTTCACAGCATCTTGATCTCTTGGAAGGTTCTTGCTGATCAATCTGCCAGTGGCCAAGAGAGGAACTTCATTATCAACCTGAAGGAACCAAACACCAAAGACATGAAAGAGGAAGAACCAGAACCTCAAGGAATTAAAGAAGAACAGCTTGGACTGTGTATCTTTCCAGATGAAAAGCAACTTGTTAAGCAGGAGACAGAAACCTTTGTAGGGTTTTCTGCTTGTGACAAACTATTTCAAGTTGAACCTGAACAGCAACAGATGAACGTGACAAAGGAGGAACCAGAACCTGTAGAGATTAAAGAGGAACATGGGGATCTCTGGAGTAATGAGGATGAGGAGCAGCTTGTAGTGAAGCAGGAGGCTGGCACCTTTAAGGTGACTCCTCTGGATTTAAAACATGACACCAATGAACCAGAAGAGAAAATGAACCAACTTCTCAATGCAGACTCCCCTGAAGGTGAGAAGCAAGATCAGCAGGATAATAATCATGAAGAGTCAGGATCAAACAGAGATGAAGAGCTAAAGCGTAAAAAAAGACGAGAGATAACCAAAGATCACAATGATGGTTCAAAACTAAAAAGACATAAGACCAATAAACCTTGTGAAGTATGTGGTAAATGTTTCACCAAGTGTAGCTGTTTGACTAATCAAATTAGGAAAAATAGAGGCGAGAAATCTGTATTGTGTGTGCTTTGTGGAAAAGGTTTCCCCAGTCAAAGTAATTTAAATATCCACATGAGAGCCCACACAGGGGAGAAGCCTTTCTCTTGTCCAACTTGTGCAAAAGGGTTTTCCACTAAAGGTTACCTGAACATTCACATAAGAATTCATACGGGTGAAAAGCCGTACGCATGTGAAATGTGTGATAAATCTTTCCGCTGCAGTAATCATCTGTCTTGTCACATGAGAACGCACACAGGGGAGAAGCCTTTTTCCTGTCCCACTTGTGCAAAAGGATTTTCCACTAAAGGTTACCTGAGTAAACACATAAGAACACATATGGGCGAGAAGCCATACGCATGTGGAATGTGTGATAAATCTTTCAGCTTAGGTAGTAATTTAGCTCGTCACGTGAGAATACATACTGGTGAGAAGCTATTTTCCTGTCCAACATGTGCAAAAGAGTTTTCCTTGAAAGGTAGCCTGAATAAGCACATAAGAACTCATACGGGGGAGAAGCCATATGCTTGTGGAATGTGTGATAAATCCTTCAGCTGCAGTAGTCATCTGGCTTGTCACATGAGAATACACACAGGTGAGAAGCCTTACCATTGCCAAGTGTGTGATAAATCTTTCAGCGCTGGTAGTTATTTAGCTCGTCATATGAGAACGCATACTGGTGAGAAGCCATTTTCCTGTCCAACATGTGGAAAACAGTTTTCCCATAGAAGTAACCTGATTATGCACACAAGAACTCATATGGTCAACAAGCCATATGCATGTGGAATGTGTGATAAATCTTTCAGCGATGGTAGTTCTTTAGCTAGTCACATGAGAATGCATACAGGTGACAAGCCATTTTCCTGTCCAACTTGTGCAAAAGCGTTTTCCCTGAAAGGTAGCCTGAGTAGGCACATAAGGACTCATACGGGCGAGAAGCCTTATCATTGTAAAGTGTGCGATAAATCTTTTACTTCCTCAAATAGTAGGCTTACACATATGAGAACTCACACAAGCGAGAAGCCTTATCATTGTAAAGTGTGCAATAAACCTTTCCGCACTGGTAGTAATTTAACTGTTCACATGAGAACACATACTGGTGAGAAGCCATTTTCCTGTCCAACATGTGGAAAAGAGTTTTCCCATAGAGGTAACCTGATTACGCACATAAGAACTCATACAGGGGTGAAGCCATACACTTGTGAAATGTGTGATAAATCTTTCAGCATTGGTAGTCATTTAGCTAGTCACATGAGAACGCACACTAGTGAGAAGCCTTTTTCCTGTCCAACTTGTGCAAAAAAGTTTTCCCATAAATGTAGCCTGAGTAAGCACATAAGAACTCATGCGGGTGAGAAGCCTTATCACTGTAAAGTGTATGATAAATCTTTTACTTCCTCTAGTAGTAGGATTCAACATATGAGAACTCACAGTTGAGAAGCTGTATGCTTCTAAAGCGTGTGCTAAGTTTTTCAGAAACAGTTGTCATCTGGCTGATCACATTCTAACCTACAGGTGAGAAGCCTTTTCTCTGTTTGATGTGTAGAAAATGTTTCTTCAAACAAAGCAATCCAAGTGTTCACATGAGAATCCATGGTGATGAGAGGCCTCACTCTTCAGATGCATATTAAAATCACTAACTTGTAAATTAGCTAAACACAACATACAGGTTTGTTTAATTACGTTAGATCACAAGTTCCAACTTCTGCTTATTCATGGATTGATGGAGTCATCTACTGAACAACTATAAAGGACTTGATATTCAATTCAATTTTATTTATATAGCGCCAATTCATGAAACATGTCATCTCGAGGCACTTTACAAAGTCAAATCAATCATATTATACAGATTGGTCAAAAATTTCCTATATAAGGAAACCAGTTGATTGCTTCAAAGTCCCGACTGACTGTTGGATTGTTAGAGCCAGGTTTTAGGAGATTAAAATTTTGTCAATCCTCTGTTGTTCATTTGGATAAATGATTGGGCTCATGTGACACTGAAATATGAAATTATCTACTCATCCTTCATAAAAGTTAAACTTTTTTACTATAAAAGCTGACTGGTTTGTAGTGCTGTTTATAGTTCAACCCACACTGACAAAAACTATTTCAATAAAGAAAACCCCAGATCATGATGCTGCCAACACCAAGTTTCACTGTGGATGTAATGTGTGTTTTAATGATGTCCGGGATGATTTGTTGCAAACATGCCTTTTTGAGTTCAGTTTCATCTCTTGGATGTGAACGCAACCCATATTTGCTAAATTCCTGCATGAACTCAAAAAGTGCAACATGGTTACTGTTTGTTACCTATTGTAACCGTGAACATTTTTTATGTTGAATTGTACAGAATATACTTTGTAATTGTATGAATGTTAAATGTAGAAAAGTTGAATTTTCAGTGGTCATAGCTTACATAAAAACTCAGCTTTTGGGGCTTGTATGAGGTCTTGATTTTGTCTCACTGCTTGTAGGAGGTGATTTGACAGGGCGGCTCTTTTCGATGTGGTCTTGGCTCAGGCAATCAGCTGCAAACTGTTCATAGTTCAATAAGTTGCCTGCAAGATAACTAGCACAACACAACAGTGCGATTAGTGTTCTTATCCAGATCAATACTGTCATCCTTTAATTAAAACCTCCTTCAAGCAATTTCCCAACCAGATATTCTTGTCAACGTTTTATTTTCATCTTAGCCTAGAAGTTCTGCAATGTAATCATTACATGCAAGTTAGCTGACATATTCAAATCAATTTTATTTATATAGCGCCAATTCATGAAACATGTCATCTCGAGGCACTTTACAAAGTTAAGTTCAATCATATTATACAGATTGGGTCAGATTATACAGATTGGTCAAAAATGTTCCTATATAAGGAAACCAGTTGATTGCATCAAAGTCCCGACAAGCAGCATTCACTCCTGGAGAAGCGTAGAGCCACAGGGAGAGTCGTCTGCATTGTACATGGCTTTGCTGCAATCCCTCATACTGAGCAAGCATGAAGCGACAGTGGGAAGAAAAACTCCCCATTAACGGGAAGGAAAACCTCCAGCAGAACCGGGCTCAGTATGAACGGTCATCTGCCTCGACCCACTGGGGGTTACAGAAGACAGAGCAGAGACACAACAAGAGAGACAAAAAAGCACAGAAGCACACATTGATCCAGTAATCTGTTCTACATTAGATGGTAATAGCGGGTGAGCTATTACTTCTTTGGATGATGTCACAGTTAACAGAACGCCAGACCAGGTGTACCTACTATGAAGATAAAAGAGAGAGAACAGAAAGTTAAAGCAGAAATGACAACACGTAATTGAAGAACAGTAGAACTCTATAGAGTGAGAAAATTAGATCCTGATGTCCTCCAGTAGCCTAAGCCTATAGCAGTAAAACTATAAAGGTAGCTCAGAGTAACATGAGCCACTCTAGTTATAAGATTTGTCAAAAAGGAAGGTTTTAAGATTAGTCTTAAAAGTAGACAGGGTGTCTGCTTCACGGACCAAAACTGGGAGTTGGTTCCACAGGAGAGGAGCCTGATAGCTAAAGGATCTGCCTCCCATTCTACTTTTAGAGACTCTAGGAACCAACAGCAGACCTGCAGTCTGAGAGCGAAGTGCTCTGTTAGGAACATACGGGGTAATCAGAGCTCTGATATATGATGGAGCTTGATTATTAAGGGCTTTATACGTTATAAGAAGAATTTTAAATTCTATTCTTGATTTAACAGGAAGCCAATGAAGGGAAGCTAAAATAGGAGAAATATGATCCCTCTTGTTGATTTTCATCAGAACTCTTGCTGCAGCATTTTGGATCAGCTGAAGACTTTGAACTGTATTTTGTGGACTTCCTGATAGTAAAGAATTACAATAGTCCAGCATTGAAGTGCTGTCAGGTCTCTGTACGACCGGTGTCAGAGTCTGGTCCGCATTGCTGGCAGTAAGTCGGACTCGTTTCCGGTGAGAGTTGGACTCCGCCAAGGTTGCCCTTTGTCACCGATTCTGTTCATAACTTTTATGGACAGAATTTCTAGGCGCAGCCAAGGTGTTGAGGGGATCCGTTTTGGTGGCCTTAGGATTGCATCTCTGCTATTCGCGGATGACGTGGTCCTATTGGCTTCATCAGGGCGTGATCTACAGCTCTCACTGGAGCGGTTCGCAGCCGAGTGCGAAGCGGCCGGGATGAAAATCAGTGCCTCCAAATCCGAGACCATGGTCTTGAACCGGAAAAGGGTAGAGTGCCTTCTCCGGGTTGGGGAGGATGTGCTGCCCCTAGTGGAGGAGTTCAAGTATCTTGGGGTCTTGTTCACGAATGAGGAGAAGATGGAGCGGGAGATCGACAGGCGGATTGGTGCAGCGTCTGCTGTGAAGCGGGCGCTGTACCGATCCGTTGTGGTGAAGAGAGAGCTGAGCCAAAAGGCGAAGCTCTCGATTTACCGGTCGATCTACGTTCCTACCCTCATCTATGGTCACGAGCTTTGGGTCGTGACCGAAAGAACGAGATCCCGGATACAAGCGGCTGAAATGAGTTTTCTCCGTAGTGTGTCTGGGCTCTCCCTTAGAGATAGGGTGAGGAGCTCAGTCATCCGGGGAGGACTCAGAGTAGAGCCGCTGCTCCTCCACGTCCAGAGGAGCCAGTTGAGGTGGCTCGGGCATCTGGTCAGGATGCCTCCTGGACGCCTCCCTGGAGAGGTGTTCCGGGCACGTCCCACCGGGAGGAGACCCAGGGGAAGACCCAGGACACGCTGGAGGGACTATGTCTCCCGGCTGGCCTGGGAACGCCTTGGGATTCCTCCTGAGGAGCTGGCCCAAGTGGCTGGGGAGAGGGACGTCTGGGCCTCCCTACTGAAGCTGCTACCCCCGCGACCCGACCCCGGATAAGCGGAAGAAGACGGACGGACGGACAGCCTTGAAGTAACAAATGCATGGACTAGTTTTTCAGCATCACTCCTGGACAGAATGTTTCTAATTTTGGCGATATTCCGGAGGTGAAAAAAGGAAACTCTGGAAACCTGTTTAATATGGGATTTAAATGACATGTCTTGGTCAAAAATAACACCAAGATTTTTTACTTTATTACCAGAGGCCAAGTTAATGCCATCCAGATTAAGTGATTGGTTAAGAAGTTTATTTTTTGAGGAGTCTGGCCCAAAGATTACAACTTCGGTCTTCGGTCAGAATTTAGTTGCAGGAAATTTAAAGTCATCCAGCTTTTGATGTCATCAAGACATGACTGCAGTCGAAGTAATTGATTGGATTCATCAGGATTTATGGATAAATATAGCTGAGTGTCATCAGCATAACAGTGGAAATTAATCCCATGCTGTCTGATAATTTTGCCGATCGGAAGCATATATATAGTAAAGAGAATTGGTCCAAGGACTGAACCCTGTGGTACTCCACAGGTGACCCTAGAGTTTGAGGAAGATTTATTATTAACATGAACAAACTGGAATCTGTCCGACAGATAAGATTTAAACCAGCCTAATGCTTTCTCCTTAATCCCTACAGTATGTTCAAGTCTTTGTAGGAGAATATTGTGATCAACTGTATTAAATGCAGCACTGAGATCTAACAGGACAAGTACAGACACAAGTCCATTATCTGAGGCCATGAGAATATCATTAGTGACCTTCATCAGAGCTGTTTCAGTGCTATGATGAGCTCTGAAGCCTGACTGAAACTCCTCAAGTAGGTCATTGCTTTGTAAATGTTCACAAAGTTGATTAGCAACTACTTTCTCAAGAATTTTAGATAAGAAAAGAATATTAGATATAGGCAGGGATGGGCAGTATTTCTAATACAAGTATTTGAAATACGTATTTCAAATACAAAATACTATTTTGTAATTTGTATTTTATTGAGATGATGAAAAGGCCTTTGTATTTTTTATCAAAATACTTCAGTGTTGTGTATTTTTGTATTTTCAAAATACTGTAAAATACTTTCTGTGAGACACAGTCTGTGATGACATTTAACTATCTATAAAGCATGAAATAGTGTCTGTGGCACCTTTGCAGTCAAGTCCCTGTGATACCACTCTCGGCCACTAGGGAATTTTGGCACTGTTTCACACTTGCTATAGGCACATTGCTAGATCAACACAAAACGCACGGTGCTGCATATTATATTGAGTCAGGTATCTTCTACTTGGTGCTTTGTCAGGACCAGTCAAGGAAGTTGTTTCAAAGCAAGGTGAGCAACCAAATTTACCTAGTTTATTTCAGTAACTCATTTATTCTCAACCATGAATCACTTTTTGTCGCATGTTCCTGTTCAGTGTAACGTTCAGTGTTCGTAAGGCTAGGCTATTTAACTTTTGAATGTTAGCTGCTAACTAACTCTCTGTGTTAGTTTCACTGTTGTTGATTTCACCAGTGAACATTCAAAGAATCACGTTTTTAAAGTTATTGTTATGTTACACGGTTTCCTTTTGTTTGATGTAATTAGCCTATAGCCTACATAGGACATTTGTATCTCATTGTCAATATGTGTGCTGCTGCAGCACCACAGGTGACCTTCTCCGCCACTTGTAGGAGGCTAGTTTTGGCTCATACTAGTGTTGGCCGTTTTAATTTACTTTTTCTTAGAAATCTACCTAAATAATGTTCTACTGTTGACTGTATGTAGCCTACACAATATCAGTGTTGGGAGTAATGCAGTAAAAAAGTAATTTCTGTTCTGTCTCTCCTCGAGGTCGGTCGGTTTTTCTTCAGCTCTCCAGAGCTCCTTATCTGCTATTACCCTGCCCCCATTCTCCTGCTATTTGCTTCGTCTGTGTCTTTTGTGCCATTTCTTCATAGCAACCGAAAGCTCTAAGGCAATTATGGATCTCGTCAGCTGGTCTCTCAACGCTATTAATCAATTTTTTTCAACTGGAAAGCAAAGGACCGGGGAGCGTGCCTGTCCTGACGGAACTTTTTTTGCGGGATACATCTTGGACCCGTGGCAGAAATGGTCCACGGTGTGCCTCTCAATTCTTTCTGTTGAGGACGTCGAAGATGTCTACTTATTCGGATTTATGATACTTGGATTCCTCATTTTTGGCCTTGGAGGATATTTAATGTATCAACACCTTCAAAAGCTGCTGGCGGTAAATATGGCCCTGATGAGACTGCCAGCGGCAGTCGACGCGATCACGAGGTCGTTGAATGAACAAAACGGACGGCTTGATAAGCTGACCGCGGTTGTGGTACAAAGGTGAGATGGGATAAAACCTGGAAGTGTGAACCTTACTAGCCCATTGATTGGATTATTGGAATATTGGATCCTGGAGCCAGCGGCGAAAAGACTCTAAGGCTGACAGAAAAGTTGGTGTCAGCTTGTTTTTATAACAAATTCTGTTTTTTCAAAACAGAATTTGTTATAAATAATAACAATAACAATAATTCGGACTCCCCGCTATCAAATTCTCCCTGGTTGTTATGGCGACATCGCACAAATTCCCTGCTCCCCCCACATTCCTGCGGACATCTGTGGAGGAGTCAAGCTGCAGCGGGATAGTGATAGACTTTCCATCAAGGACACTTGCCTGCCGGAGGGACGGCCTTCATGGACATACAGATTTCCACACAACATGCACCCAGACACACATATGCCCACAAATACAGATGACTTCACCCGACCAGCACTCAAATGTTTACCTTCTGCATATATGTGTCTCGTCATTGATTGTGCTTTTTGTGCAAATTAGGTTTTTTTGTTGGATGCTTCACAATTTTTTTAAATATTTTTAAAAGCAACATATCTCGTTTTCTTAATATGGTTAATATCTCTATATGGTTCTTGGTTGAATTAAAATCTTATTAGATCTGATAATTTTGGCTGTAGCTTTATGGGGTAGTTCACGCGTGACGTAACGCGTGACGTCCGCGCTACTTCCGGGTCCCGCTGGTAGGCAAAAACAGAGCTGCTCTCGTCTACAACATGACAAAACGGGTGATTTAGAGCGTACTTTTAGTTAGTTTATTTTTGGAATCTAAACAATGCCTACGACTTGTTGTGCTCCCGGTTGCACACAGAGGCATTCCAAATCGTTGGATGTACGTTTCTGTCGTTTACCGAAGGAGGAAGGACGCAGAAAGAATTGGATATTTTCAATTTAAAGAGCGCAGGCAGATAATCCCAATGGACTGGGGGAGCGATCATACTACGACAGAATTTGCAGTCTACACTTCATCTCCGGTAAATACAACTTTATTCTGCTCTAGTCATTGTTCTGCTTAAATAGCGGCGGAGGGGAGATGGTGATCGCTACACGGGCCGCAGAAGCGGCTGCTACAGCAGCAGCAGCCATTGTCTGAAGCAGCAGCAGCAGCAGCGGCTTCTCCGGCCCGAGTAGTGTTTACGCAGCAGCGGCTACAGCTTACTTACTGCTGCTTACTTACTGCAGTAAGTAAGTAAGCTGCTAGCAGCAGCTTACTTACTGCTGCTTACTTACTGCTGCTAGCAGTAAGTAAGCTGCTGCTAGCAGCAGTAGCAGCAGCAGTAGCAGCAGTAAGCTGCTGCTGCTAGTACTTCTGTGTTTACGCTGCAATGTCGCCGACACCGCCACCCATTTTAACAAGACAAAAACACCTAAATAATCCGTAGTGAAAAATGTTTTTTTTTAACCTACCGGGCCTCTGCTGAGACGCGGTCTGTGTCCGACGCCGCTTTGTGCTGTTGCACAAACATGTCTGAACATCCATCCATCCATTTTCTGACCTCTTAATCCCTCATGGCGTCGCGGGCGTTGCTGGAGCCTTTTTCCTGATATAAAATAATTGTAGCCGTCCAGTGGTTTCAGGGGCTTTCGTGCTCTCTTGTCCGTACTGGCCTGCGTGTTTATAAAGCAGCTGTGTCGCGGTACGAAACCCCTGGCCAGCATTTCACAGACTCGCTCCGTCCCTTCAGGCTTTTACTGTGTGGATCTGGCAATCTGATACCATCAACCATCAACTTAATCTTAAAACGATCTTGTAGTACGTTATCTAAAGAAGAAAAATACGTGGAGAACTCGTCAGTTTCTCTGTTTGCGTCGCCATTGTGTTCGTCTTTTGCCTACCGGTCCGGCGCGCATGCGCGAAAAACCCGCATCAAAACAATAACAATGAACTGGTCTATTCAGTGTTCATTTGATCACACGTGAAATCCGCTTTATATGATCCATTCATGCAGGTCTAGCTACCAAAAAAGAAAAAGAAAAAAGACGAACAAGCAGACAGCTGTGATGGACTCAGGAAGGTGGATTTGTGGTTTCAGCTGACAGACATGCGACAATCTAATAACATAAAGCTAATATTTTCATGACACGTGGAAATGACCACAGAACCGTTTACTTTCTCAGAACGTGTTATATTGAGTGATCAATCGAGTTTTAACCGATATAGCAATCCCTTACGATCGCACTAACAAGAGTTACGTTTTCAGTTTTAACCGACTAACTGAACGATAATGTAACGACACCACTGCTATATTTCATTAAGAAAAGTAAAACATCTTCATTTCCACTCCTAAAAGGTTGGAAATGAGGCGGAGTTTACTGGATTCATTCTTCCAGCTGAATGCGCTCCCAACGCAGGGGATCCAAATTCTGGCGGGGATAAGTCGTTTGGCACGACACCTGTCGCCTGTGCTATCCTAGCGCAGCAGGCCTTGGTGATATCACAGTAAATTGGGCAAAAGTCCAGAATCAGAATCAGACTATTTCTGCCCTGCGATGGACTGGCGACCTGTCCAGTTTATACCCCGTGTCTCGCCCATTGACAGCTGGAGATCGGCACCAGCACCTCGCGAACCCAGCAGGGATAAGCATGTAGGAAAATTAATGGATGTATGGATGGATGTATGGACTGGGCTATTTATTTTTCCTTGCCATCAAGATCTCTGCCAACTGGCACCAGAAAATGCTATTATTGGGCTTTCTTCGTCTGGAAACATGCAAACAACATGATGAACTGGTTGAACTCGCAGAGATTGCCCTAATCCAAAACAAGGGAGAAATCATTTAGCATGACTAACCGATGAAGAGAAAAATACAAAAGAACCCCCTTAGGAAGAAGTAATGCTAAATCTTATACATTCCCAGCTGCCCAGTTAATCTCTGGGGAAGAGATGGGTTGTATCAATGCGGTACCGCGCACGTGACGTCACGGCCTTAAGAGTAACGCCCCTTTTGCCGCACCGGTAGGGCAAACAGTCGTAGAACGCACATACAAACCAGCCATTACAAGCGCAACAGAACCAGCGATATGACCGACTTTGCAGCCATTAAACTTACCCAAGACGATGTCCCAGGCGCACGGTTTACTGGTTGCACTGTGGAAGAGCACACCAACCTTCAGCTGAAACGGTGGCTTGAGTGTCAAGGGCTCAAAAAAAACGGAAGACGGGCCGAGTTGATTCAACGGTAAGCTTTGTTTTTTTCCCTGCTCGGCGTTCATGCCTTTGTTATGATTTCCACCGTGCTCCGTTCACGTCGGCCTTTTTTGTTAGTTTGCAATCAACGTCCAGGAATCTGTATATCTATGGTCAACTTAGGGGCCTAAGTCAATATCGCGCGGCAGGATAGACACGCAGACATAACAAAAGTGTAACAAAGGATAGCTCGTTTCGTCGTTAGCTCTTCGACGCCTGAGCAGATTTAAGCTTCAGTAAAACACCAAAATACTCTCACCTGTTCACTGCTTGATGTCGCTGGAATTGGGTCAGGATGTTCTTCAGTTGGGCCCTTTCCACCGACAAAATGCTTGCTACATATGTAGGTGAATTTGGTAACTTTTTCCGGGTTGAAATGTTGTGTAGGCCGCCCGCACAAGTGTACCCAACGCACACACTTCTCCTTGGCACTCTTGAGTTTCGGGAAATTAATGAAGAAAACATCCTTCATATGCGGCCGATCAGCGTACCTCGAGTCGCTGTTGCACGTCCCATAGCAACAATGTTTATAAACCATGGTCTTAGATGTTGGAAAAAGCAGTCGTTTACCGATTAAAACCTAGGCTAACGCACGTCTCTTCCACACCAAAACAGCGGCGCGTTTGGGAGTTTGCCCTACTGCGTACCACGTGATGTGACGTCATCGTGACGTTGTGTTTCTAAAAATAGCTCGCGCGCGGTACCGCATTAGGATTGGCCCTGGTGCCCACAGCAAATGGAAAGATTGTGGTAAAAAGACGACATGAAGACGTACTTGTATAAAATGAAATGACAGAAACAGATCTGAATGTCACTCTCAGGTACAAAAACAGCCAGAGAGTACGAGCTATGAAAAACAAGTTGAAAAGTGTACACCGGCAACAATAACAGTGGATTACCTCTACTCGGATGCTCACAGCACCACGGTAGCAGGAATAATCTTGCAAAAAAAAACAAAAAAAAAACTAAGAGGTTTAACAGAATGCATTTCCCCTCACATGTCATTTTTAAAAAAAACAAAAAAAACAAAAAACAAACCCAGTGTGTAGAAACAGTTGGGACAGATAGTGTATCATGCACAAAGGGCAGAGGACTGGGGAAGCACGCCTGTACAGTTTGGAGTACATCTAGATGGAGAAACATCACAAACATGATCTATAATGAATTTAACGAAGGAAGAAGAGATTCTGTTAAAAGATCTACCACCTTCCCTCTGGTCCCAGGGTCCCACTGACGTAGGACTGGTTAAAGGAGCAGTACCAGTGCAAATAACACCCAAATCTGACTACAGACCCTGTATCAGACAATATCCTTTAAAGCCCGATGCACAACATATTACACTGTTGTCGACATCAGCAATGCATTCTTTTCTGGGCCAGAGCACAAATCAACAAAAACAAACTTCAACTATGCAAAACAGTGAGGAAAATATTTAGGTCATAACCTGAGTGTACAAGGCAGAACCGTCCTAGAGGCAAGGAAGACAGCTATAACAAAACCTGTAACGAAAGCGCAAATTATGTCCTTTTTTAGGCCTCACAAACTACTGAACCCAAATTACTCGGAAATAGCAGGGCCTCTACAAAAACTAATGTATTAACAAGAATTGAAAATGTCAACACAATTAAACCAGACGGCAGAAGCAGAAAAAGCCTTTTGTGATCTAAAAACAGGCCTTAGTTTCCAGCACCGCTCTAGCGTTGCCGAATTATTAGACTGCAAAGGCTGTTACATGACCTCGGTTTTAGTACAGCAGCACGGTGCAAAAATGAAGCCAATTGCTTACTTTTCATCTAAACTAGATAGTGTGGCCTGTAATCGCAGCCTGCAACAAACATGACTGTCAACAAATAGCTGAACAGTTGACTAAATCCAGACCAGATCTAAAAGATCAACCCTTGACCGAGGGACAAACTCTTTTCATAGATGGCTCATCAAGAAAAGACAACTATGTTAAAACACAGACAGGTTATGCTGTTGTTACAGCAACAAAAGTCTTAAAAGCAGAAAAACTGCCATCAAATACTCTGCAAAAGCTGCAGAACTGGTAGCCCTCACAGAGGCTTCAAATTAATGAAAGGAAAACGAACGACTATTTACAGTCAGTCAGTATGCATTTTCAACAGTTCACACTGTGAACTGAGGCAAGTTTCCATCTCCAAGCTACCCATTTCAAATAATTCACATGGACTTCATTGAATTAAATCAGAGTGAAGAGAAAAATTATTGTCTAGTGATAATAGATGCTTTTCTAAATGGAAAGGCAGTAACAGTAGCTAAAGCTTTGTGCAAAGACACTGTACCTAGATATGATATATATATTAAAAAAAAAAATCTACAGTGACAATAGCACTCATTTTGTAAATCAAGTGATTGAAAAGATGGGACAGTGCTTTCACATAGACTTAAAGAATAATTGTTAATATCACCCTCAAAGCTACGAGACATTGTTTGGCAGGCAATACAGGCTGCCATATTTTAAGAATGAATGGGAACTGAAAGAAGAAACTGAATTAACAGATTATATGAGAAAAATGTCATGGTGCAAACATAAAATAAGGATTCATAGATCACTGGGTGATTATAATTTAACGAACACAGATCCTAAATTTGTAAGAACGCAGAAAATGCAACAATAATGATAAGGGATAAATGAAAATGTAAGAAATCACTCAGAGTAATGTCTGCTTAAAGTTTTTAAGGGTAAACTAAACACATGAGAACCGAGAACAAGATACTTGTTAAAAGGTTGAATTAGATGAGGTTAAGATTGTATTGGGGAGTATTATCAATTAAACTAATGTTAGATGACTGAAAAAGGTCTAAAGACTCATAAAAAGTCTATCTAGAGCAGTATGGAGCAGTTAAATGATCAGGGGGAGATATTTTTAAAAGAAGACCAATGAATTACTGTTCACAGCATACCACAGTTTAAAGTTTTATTTATTTATTTATGTTTTCAAACAAGATTCAAATAGGGGACATAAAACACAACCAGGGTTGCTTACAAAAGCTGTCTGTTAAAACAAGCAGAAATGATAAAAAAAAAATAAGAGAATAATGGGGTTAGAATAGCTCTTCGCTTTGGGTGAAAGGCATATTCAACTAAGTCCTTTGGTTTGATGCATGTCAAGCTGAAACTGATTCACAGAACTACTTCCTGTCTCCGCCCTGGGCTACACCCACTTCCTGAATAGCAACCAATGGGGAGTTTTCAGGTGACGTCACGCTCACGTGACTACTCTGCGCGTCCGCCATATTGGGTGTCAGTCGTTTCGCACCGTTGACCTGCATTGTATGACGCCTTAGGCAGTATTGGAAGTGAACAATGGTGAAAACGTGTTTAATGGTTGGTTGCACGGCCCGTGGAGGTGGAGATCAACGCTCTTTCTATCGCCTACCAGCCGTAATAGTGAATCAGTGTGAAAAAACAAAACAGCTCTCTGAACAACGCCGTCACCTATGGCTGACACGGATATCCAGGTCCGATTTGGACGGTGTTAAGCTGGAATACGCCAGAGTCTGCGGTGCTCACTTTGTCACAGGTAATTAACTGTTAAGTATTTAAAACATGTAAACCGTTGCTGTATTGTGGGCTGTAACAGCGCAACACATGATCGCCATGGGAAAAACATAGAAACGGGTTAATTTTCCACCGCTTTCCTGCCTGGAGGTGCAACCACGGAGAACAACTGTTAGAGATAACAAAGAGTCGTCGGCTCGCTTGGATCGCGGCTGTAAGACGACCGAACATAACTTTCCACAGTATCCCGATGTCAATGAGAGTGTGTTCTAAACGTTTGAAACACATAGCAGCTAGTTAAAAGTACATTACATGCGTGAGTGGTTGTTAGCACTAACGGTTAGCATGTGCCATAGCCCGTCTGAGCACAGCTTACCTTTGAACGAGTTACTGTGTTCTCAATGTTTGCTGGCTTTATGATCTGCAGCTCCTACCGGCGTAAATACGGTAAATACAACTTAATTTTGCAATGGTCATTGTTCTGCTTAAATAATTAAAGCCGCGAGCGGCGTCGATCAGCCGTCAGCCACCGCAGAAGCATGCGTCGCATTTGCGTCGGATTGTTTACATTTTTACCATCTTATTAAAACTCACCCGTCCACGTATGATGGCGATTTCCTTGATGTACATAACTTCTACATCTCGTACCCAACCAGATGTGAACTGGTTGTGAACCTCTAGACCCTTGTAAGCTCTCATTTCCTCAAGAGTGTGCAGAGGGTTTTCACTGAACACCAGGTAATGCACTATGTCGCCGTGCTCTACATTTGGCCAATCATCTGGATTAATGCTAAACAAGGCACCGTGGAGGGCATAGGGGTCCATATGGTCGATCACGGAACATTTCCTCAGATATACGTCCTTATCTGGTCGCTCTAGCGTGCTGGCGTACTTATCCATTCGCGATACGAAAATACGTGTAGGACAACTAGAGATAAGGAAGTGTGACACCCAATATGGCGGACCGGAAGTTGGCCAGTGACGTCAGTGAAAACCCCCAATTACGACTTTCTGTGCGCTTGGGGTATGCACACACTTCCTTTTTCTCAAGATGAGCTTTTCAAAATAAGACAAAAGATACATGGGAATGCTTATGAGTAACATCACAACAATATTCTGGAAATATACATAGTGGAGCTTTCTTTTACAAATTTAAGGGTTTTCTGTTTGGGGTTTTTAGAAAAATGTGAAGTATTCTAAGGCTGGTTCAGCAAGAAGTTTTTGAAATGTTTTAATACAATTCTTTGTTGAGACTGTTAGAGAGTGTGTTAAATGAGTTGAGATGAACCTTGACACAGTAGCCATGAAACAGAAACTTCACCCAAGTGGGAAGGACCCCTTTAAGTGCTCCTTACCACCCCTACAGCAGTAAAAATAGCAGAAAGGTCCTACTGGATCCATTTATCTCATTTTAAAAAGGTCATTCAAGCTCAAAGCTCCGATAGGGGAAGTACTTATAAGTCCGATAATAGGGTGGACCCAGACATATAGAGTCGGCGAGATCCGAAAGTCGGCGAAGCAAAAGAGCATTACGGAACCAAGTAGAGGAATTCAGCTTGAATGACGCATTAAGCCGTATTGCACTAAAAGAGGCAAGATTAATACTCTTTTACTGCTGACTGTGTGCGTTTTCTTCAGTCTGGTAGAAACCACAATAGACTATTTTGACAAATCACCCGAATTATCAACAACCTGTTTAAAAACAGAACATAGAAGAACAGAAGATCTGTATTTCTGTCATAACAGTACAAGATTTCAGGCAGTTCTGGTACAAGACATCAGCAAAATAAAGATAGGAGGCTACAGCGGAGATTCCTGGAAAGGGTACGATTGGTACCTGGACAGCACCGGCCTAAAACAGTCAGGACATTGGGGAAATGTTTTTGCAACCACTGGCCGATGGCCAGAAAGATCATATGGCCACTTCAATAGAGCTAAAATATGGAAAAGAAGAATGACAATGCATCTAGCAGGAAAAGATTTATTTTTTACATTCAATACAACTAGTGAACTACTGCCAGAAAAACCTGAATCCTCCGGTCAATACATAGATCCTCCTTGTCATGTATTAATGCTTTGTATTTGGAGACAACACGAACAGGACCCTTGTGTTCATTTAGGATTTTGTCCTAATGTAACGGCCTTCAATGTAAACAAAACGAATAACAAAATCTCTGAAGAAGGAACATTCACACGGCGACCCAAGACAGATTCAGAGATGGTACCCTTAATAATAAACAGCCCCCTCACTACCAATGAATGGTTTCAGGTCACAACAGGAGTCTCAGGACAAACAAACAACTGGCTGTTAATGGTAGAGCAAGCTGCTAACATGGCTGGACAAAGCTGCGTAGTGTGCATGGGTCCCAGGCCGCTACTCCAAGTTGTTCCAGCAGTAATGGATGCTAAAAGTTTACTAGAGGTAATGAACAAAACTGTTCCAACTACCAACTGTTCACAATGGACAAAATTTACCCTTTGGCTACAGCACAAGAACAAAAATTTTGTTCTTGAATCAGCATTGAATCAGCATCATTGCTGGTGGTGTACTATCTACAAGAATATGGAAATCACATTCATTACAACGTGCAACAACTAGGGAATTGGACACAGAGTGTTTTTGAAGCAGTACATGGACAACTGGCTGCGACTTCACTCATGGCTTTTCAGAATAGAATTGCTCTAGACATGTTACTGGCAGAAAAAGGAGGAGTCTGCGCAATTTATGGTGAGCGATGTTGTACTCTTATTCCAAACAACACAGCCTCAGACGGCAGTCTCACTGTCGCCCTCGAAGGCCTACGGTCACTGAATGGTAAAATGAAGGAGCATTCCGGCGTGGACACGTCCATGTGGGACTCATGGTTGGATGGTTTTGGAGAATACCGCACCCTTATTTCACCAGTGCCTGTGTCCACAGCTGTGTTTGCCGCCATCTTCACCCTTTGTGGGTGCTGGTGCATCTCATTTCTTCGAGGTTTAACGCAGCAGTTAATAACTACTGCAATAGCTCCTCCGCAGGAACAGTATCCTCTTTTAGCTCCCAGTGACGATGCAGATGACCAGGAAGAAGAAGACAATTGTAACATAGAAACTTTATTTACCGACCATGTGTGAACTCACAACCCCTCCGAGTGTACGTGATAATGTTGCTGTTACTCCATGATCTAGCAGCCGAAAATCGTCGATGAAGTGGCTGTGTAGTGAAAATTGTAATAGTATTTTTCATCTGACATTATACACCATAAACAGGGGGGAATGTTGAGATTAATGTTTATACTTCATTAATCGATTTATCTTGTTATGATGTAGTAATGTAAGCTTCTGACATAATCATATTACTCACATGATAGCTTAATCATGTCCCTGTGAAGAAACAGAAGAGACTCTGTTTGTCCCTTCATGAAACAAGAGGACTCAGCTACAAGATTATGTGCTGACTGAACGTGATTACTCAGCTGTGTATCTTTGTGGACAACTGAGGCTGTAAACTATCTGTTCCCCACCCCTCAGTACAGCCTCAGTCATTGTACCTAGGGACACGCCCCTTTCTTAATAAAATCGAGGAGAACGCTGAGACCGACAGAGTGGGCAGGAGATTGTAACTGTGCGGTCTTCTTCCTACTCTCCTCGAGAACGAAACCAAACTAATTGCCTTTGTGTCTTTCTTTCCCTGTTTGTATGATGTTCTAGGTGTTTAGACCTGACAAAAAGTAACCTGATTACGCACATAAGAACTCATGGGGGGGGTGAAGCCATACACTTGTGAAATATGTGAAAAATCTTTCAGCATTGGTAGTCTTTTAGCTCGTCACATGAGAACTCATACTGGTGAAAAGCCTTTTTCCTGTCCAACATGTGGAAAAGGGTGTTCTCAAAAAGGTAACCTGAATATATAAGAACTCTCACAGGTGAGAAGCCTTATCGTTGTAAAGTGTGCGATAAATCTTTTAGGTCCTCTAGTAATAGGAGTAAACATATGAGAACTCACAGGTGAGAAGCTGTATGCTTCTAAAGCGTGTGCTAAGTCTTTCAGAAACAGTTGTCATCTGGCTGATCACATGCTAACCTACAGGTGAGAAGCCTTTCCTGTGTCTGATGTGTAGAAAATGTTTCTTCAAGCAAAGCAATCCAAGTGTCCACATGAGAATCCATGTTGACGAGAGGCCTCACTCTTTAGATACATATTAAAATCAATGACTGTTGTAAATTAGCTAAACACAACATACAGGTTTGTTTAATTACATTAGATCACAAGTTCCAACTTCTGCTTATTCATGGATTAATGGAGCCATCTACTGAACAATCATTAGTGTGTTATATAATTATTAGAGTGACTTAGATTGTTAGAGCCAGGTTTTAGGAGATAAATTGTTTTGTCATTCCTCTGTTGTTGATTTGGATAAATGATTGGGCTCATGTGACACTGAAATATGAAATTATCTACTCATCCTTCATAAAAGTTAAACTTCTTTACTATCAAAGCTGACTGGTTTTTAGCGCTGTTTTAGTTCAACCCACCCTGACAAAAACTATTTCCATAAAGAAAACCCCAGATCATGATGCTGCCAACACCAAGTTTCACTGTGGATGTAATGTGTGTTTTAATGATGTCTGAGGTTGATTTGTTGCAAACATGCCTTTTAGAGTTCAGTTTCATCTCAGGGATGTGAACGCCACCCATATTTGCTAAATTCCTGCATGAACTCAAAAAGTGCAACATGGTTACCGTTTGTTTACCTATTGTAACCCTGAAGATTTTTATGTTGAATTGTACAGAATGTATTTGTAATTTTATGAATGTTAAAGGTAGAAATGTGGAATTTTCTGTAGTCATAGCTTACCTAAAAACTCAGCGTTTGGGGCTTGTATGAGGTCTTGATGTTGTCTCACTGCTTGTAGGAGGTGATTTGACAGGGCGGCTCTTTTCAATGTGGTCTTGGCTCAGTTAATCAGCAGCCAACTGTTCATAGTTCAATAAGTCACCCCTTCAAGATAACTAGCACAACACAACAGAGTGTGATTATTGTTCTTATCCCGATCAATACTGTCATTCTTTACTTAAAACCTCCTTCAAGCAATTTCCCAACCAGATATTCTTTTCCACGTTTACTTTCAACTTAGCCTAGAAGTTCTGCAATGTAATAATCACATGCAAGCTAACAGACATATGAATGTATAGTCGGCAGTATTTCTCAGTATTAAAAACAATTCTCAAACGTGTCTTACCTTTCAATGCCTGGTAGTTCAATGTTATCTGTAACAGAATTTTATCCTGCTGATTCTATAGATGTTTCTACTCGTTACTATGTAGCTAAGCTCAAAATTATTGTATTCAATAGGGTGTTAGTTTAAATAAGGACATATATTTTGGGATCTTCTTGTGAAATTTGTTGTTAAACCTTTTATGAACTTCTAATTATGTTAAAGCTGTGTTTTTAAAGACCAAAAACACTAAAACTCAGTTTTAAAGGTGCAGTAATTTATAGATTTTTAAAATATTCTATTATCAGAAGCATTGCTACATGTGTAGTCTTTTTTTGAAAAGCTTAGTTGAGAAAATAGGAAGTGGATCTTTACTGACCAGTGATTGGTTAATTTTCAGGTTGTGGGAGTAGCATATGTCACACAGTTTGCATGGAAGCAGCCTATCAGCTGTTTCACAGACCTGTCAAGGGAAACTGGCAGAACACTTAAAGAGTGAGGAACACACTACAGGAGAAGAAGGGGGAAGCAGGCCATAACAGCCAGGTGTGGTGGGAGGAAAGACTAAGTGACCGCCAGGTATAAGCAGACTGATGGGCACGACGTGGACCATCTCTGCAGCAGGAACAGAGTGCAGTGGAAAACAGAGTGTTGGATTAGCAGCTGGGCAGAGGTGAAACTCTGCCCGCATCCGTGAGTAAACGTTTTCCACTGACATCTGCAGGGTTTTGCCACGTCGGAAGAGTTGCAGCAAAGATCAGTTGACTCCACAAACAACGCTTCTGGCCAGGGTGTGTTAGTATTCGCAGGAGTCCAGTGGCGAGTGAGAGGCGCTTGGGGCGGACCACAGCAAGGACGCGGTGTGACTGGACCAATCCCGAGACGGCTGCGGGGTGGAACTAAGAAACTGACTTTCTTTGAGGACTCTGCTGCTGTGATTCCATCCCTTTGAGTGTGTTTTAGTTCAAAATTAAGGACACATTTATCCTGGACTGGAAGCCTCCCATTTTTAGTTGTTTTACTGATTTTAGATTATTTAAAGAAAACATTTTATTGTGTTTTTAGCTTTTTAAGAAACCGGTTTTATGAGAATTAAAAACTGCATTCCAATCTGTTCTGTTCCCTGGGTTGTGACTCACTAGCTCCCTCTAATTGTTAAAGGACCTATTGTAGCACTAAGCTACCAACTTAGTGCTTACACATACATACAGTCATGGCCAAAAGTATTGAGAATGATTCAAATGTTAATATTTAGAAAGTCTACTGCTTCAGTTTTTATAACGGCAATTTGCATATACTCCAGAATGTTATAAAGAGTGATCAGCGTAACAGCAATTAATTGCAAAGTCAATATTTGCCTAGAAAATGAACTTTATCCCCCAAAACACATTTCAACGTCATTGCAGCCCTGCCTTAAAAGGACCAGCTAACATGGTTTCAGTGATTGCTCCATCAACGCAGGTGTGGGTGGTGATGAGGACAGGGCTGGAGATCAGTCTGTCATGATTAAGTAAGAATGAAACCACTGGACACAAAGAGGCTGGTGCTTGGCATCATTGTTTCTCTTCTGTGAACCATGGTTATCTCTAAAGAAACACGTGCAGTCATCATTGCACTGCACAAAAATGGCCTAACAGGAAAGAGAATCGCAGCTAGAAAGATTGCACCTCAGTCAACAATCTGGCATCATCAAGAACTTCAAGGAGAGACGTTCCATTGTTGCCAAAAAGGCTCCAGGGCGCCCAAGAAAGACCAGCAAGCACCAGGACCCTCTCTTAAAAGTGCTTCAGCTGCGGGATCGGGCTACCAGCAGTGCAGAGCTTGCTCAGGAATGGCAGCAGGCAGGTGTGAGTGCATCTGCACGCACTGTGAGGCGGAGAGTCTTGGAGCAAGGCCTGGTCTCAAGGAGGGCAGCAAAGAAGCCACTTCTCTCCAGGAAAAACATCAGGGACAGACTGATATTCTACAAAAGGTACAGGGAGTGGACTGCTGAGGACTGGGGTAAAGTCATTTCCTCTGATGAATCCCCTTTCCGATTGTTTGGGACATCTGGAAAACAGCTTGTTCGGAGAAGACGAACGCTACCACCAGTCTTGTCTCATGCCAACTGTAAAGCATCCTGAAACCATTCATGTGTGGGGTTGCTTCTCAGCCAAGGGAGTCAGTTCTCTCACAGTCTTACCTAAAAACACAGCTATGAATAAAGAACGGTACCAGAATGTCCTCCGAGAGCAACTTCTCCCAACCGTCCAAGAGCAGTTTGGTGATGAACAATGCCTTTTCCAGCATGATGGAGCACCTTGCCATAAAGCAAAGGTGATATCTAACTGGCTCAGGGAACAAAACATAGAGATTGTGGGTCCATGGCCTGGAAACTCCCCTGATCTTAATCCCATTGAAAACTTGTGGTCAATCATCAAGAGACGGGTGGAAAAACGAAAACCTAGGAATTCTGACAAAATGCAAGCATTGATTGTGCAAGAATGGACTGCTATCAGTCAGGATTTGGTCCAGAAGTTGATTGAGAGCATGCCATGGAGAATTGCAGAGGTCCTGAAGAAGATGGGTCAACACTGCAAATATTGACTTGCTGCATTAACTCATTCAGTCATTAAAAGCTTTTGTTACTCATAATATGATTGCAATGGGGGGGTTTTCAGGTGACGTCACGCTCACGTGACTACTCTGCGCGTCCGCCATATTGGGTGTCAGTCGTTTCGCACCGTTGACCTGCATTGTATGACGCCTTAGGCAGTATTGGAAGTGAACAATGGGGAAAACGTGTTTAATGGTTGGTTGCACGGCCTGTGGAGGTGGAGATCAACGCTCTTTCTATCGCCTACCAGCCGTAATAGTGAATCAGTGTGAAAAAACAAAACAGCTCTCTGAACAACGCCGTCACCTATGGCTGACACGGACATCCAGGTCCAATGCGGTACCGCGCACGTGACGTCACGGCCTTAAGAGTAACGCCCCTTTTGCCGCACCGGTAGGGCAAACAGTCGTAGAACGCACATACAAACCAGCCATTACAAGCGCAACAGAACCAGCGATATGTCCGACTTTGCAGCCATTAAACTTACCCAAGACGATGTCCCAGGCGCACGGTTTACTGGTCGAACTGCGGAAGAGCACACCAACCTTCAGCTGAAACGGTGGCTTGAGTGTCGAGGGCTCAAAAAAACCGGAAGACGGGCCGAGTTGATTCAACGGTAAGCTTTGTTTTTTTCCCTGCTCGGCGTTCATGCCTTTGTTATGATTTCCACCGTGCTCCGTTCACGTCGGCCTTTTTTGTTTGTTTGCAATCAACGTCCAGGAATCTGTATATCTTGCCAATAGGTAGCTACAAAACGATTGTTCACATCTCAGAATCTTTCGCTTAAGAGATTCAGGGCGTTTGTTTTTGAGTAAGCGATCCCGGTAGCAGGGTACCATGTTAGCGCCTGCTAACATGCTAGCCTATATGCTATCATCACCCTTTCCACCGACAAAATGCTTGCTACATATGTAGGTGAATTTGGTAACTTTTTCCGGGTTGAAATGTTGTGTAGGCCGCCCGCACAAGTGTACCCAACGCACACATTTCTCCTTGGCACTCTTGAGTTTCGGGAAATTAATGAAGAAAACATCCTTCATATGCGGCCGATCAGCGTACCTCGAGTCGCTGTTGCACGTCCCATAGCAACAATGTTTATAAACCATGGTCTTAGATGTTGGAAAAAGCAGTCGTTTACCGAGTAAAACCTAGGCTAACGCACGTCTCTTCCACAGCAAAACAGCGGCGCGTTTGGGAGTTTGCCCTACTGCGTACCACGTGATGTGACGTCATCGTGACGTTGTGTTTCTAAAAATAGCTCGCGCGCGGTACCGCATTTGGACGGTGTTAAGCTGGAATACGCCAGAGTCTGCGGTGCTCACTTTGTCACAGGTAATTAACTGTTAAGTATTTAAAACATGTAAACCGTTGCTGTAGCGCAACACATGATCGCCATGGGAAAAACATAGAAACGGGTTAATTTTCCACCGCTTTCCTGCCTGGAGGCGCAACCACGGAGAACTGTTAGAGATAACAAAGAGTCGTCGGCTCGCTTGGATCGCGGCTGTAAGACGACCGAACATAACTTTCCACAGTATCCCGATGTCAATGAGAGTGTGTTCTAAACGTTTGAAACACATAGCAGCTAGTTAAAAGTACATTACATGCGTGAGTGGTTGTTAGCACTAACAGTTAGCATGTGCCAGAGCCCGTCTGAGCGCAGCTTACCTTTGAACGCGTTGCTGTGTTCCCACTGTTTGCTGGCTTTATGATCTGCAGCTCCTGAACCCATCCATTCGTAAACTGCACATGAGACTCCAAGGACTTGTAGCTTCAGAACTGTTCTGAAGTATAGGCGCTCACACCACAAACAAGGTAGCCGAAGACGTCCGATATGGAAAGTGACGTCCGCGCTACTTCCGGGTTACGCCGGTAGGCTTTTGCCGGCGTAAATACGGTAAATACAACTTAATTTTGCACTGGTCATTGTTCTGCTTAAATAATTAAAGCCCGGAACGGCGTCGAGCGGCCCTGCAGCCAAGCGCCTTCGCGCACCGCCGGCCATCAGCCACCGCAGAAGCATGCAACGCATTTGCGTCGGATTGTTTACATTTTTACCATCTTATTAAAACTCACCCGTCCACGTATGATGGCGATTTCCTTCATGTACATAACTTCGACATCTCGTACCCAACCAGATGTGAACTGGTTGTGAGCCTCTAGACCCTTGTAAGCTCTCATTTCCTCAAGAGTGTGCAGAGGGTTTTCACTGAACCCCAGGTAATGCACTATGTCGCCGTGCTCTACATTTGGCCAATCATCTGGATTACGGCTAAACAAGGCACCGTGGAGGGCATAGGGGTCCATATGGTCGATCACGGAACATTTCCTCAGATATACGTCCTTATCTGGTCGCTCTAGCGTGCTGGCGTAGTTATCCATTCGCGATACGAAAATACGTGTACGACAACTAGAGATAAGGAAGTGTGACACCCAATATGGCGGACCGGAAGTTGGCCAGTGACGTCAGTGAAAACCCCCAATTGTATATCTGTACGTATGTGATGACAACATCTGAATTACACACATGAAAACCAGAGGGCAGCAGATCACGTGAAAATATAATATTTGTGTCATTCTCAATACTTTTGGCCATGACTGTAGACACATATTAAAGCTAGACCCCCACATATGCTGCCGAGGTGCAGGAATTGGGGCTGTCATCGTGGAAGTAGTCACCTCTCCTACTTCACTATAGCAAAACAAGAGAAGATGCTCCCTGCAGGATAGTCTTGTTCAAATCGACAGATTGTTGAAGTCAGGGCTCAGGCGATAGCCTTTCACATGTTAGATGAACATATTGTTTGCATATTGTAAAAAGAATAATATTGTCATGGTTTAAGTTTTGTCTGGCTTCTTTGTTAGTTTGTAGTTCACTTAGCTCTCCCTTGCTCAGCTTTAGTCACTCCTCTGGACACTAATTAGTTTTCATTCCCGTCACCTGTCAGGCTAACCTGACGCCGCCAGATAGATTTGCTCCGCATATCCATCTGGAAACCTTCCGTTGAAGTAATTTTGGGAAGGGGCGAAAATACTGGTTAGCTGATTGGCCTATGTTGGTGATAGACGGGCCAAATAAACCAATCAGATCAACGAAGCATATGACGTACTCGTCAACATGCTTCGTCGTCGCTCGTAACAGAGCGACGAAGAAAGCACAACCACAAGCCAGGCTACTCTTGCTGCTGCAGGTAAAGGCTCGTTAGCTCAGCAAAGAAATACTCTGTAATTCCGATAAAACTTGCTCGATAGCCATGCTAACGCTAGTTTTATCGGCTGAAGCCGCCATGTTCTTTAGACTGAACTGTCGCGCTTCTGGTTGCGTCACACCTCAACCCGCCTCAAAGCCAACGCTGATTGGACGATCGTTTGGTGAACGGCTCCAAATTTTCTTTAACGGAGAGTAGCCAGACTGATCTGCGAGTGAAACCTTGAAAGCTTGCGAGATCAGGATGGTCTCACGAGGCTACTGTCAGGCAGCAATTACCCCTGATCTGTTGCCACCTGTGTTCACCTCTTTATAATACTCACCTCATTCTGTTCTCGTCGCCGGTCCATAGCGTTCACTCCCGCTCACTCTCTGCCAGAATTCTTGTCAGCTCAGTTTTTTGTTACAGTCAGCCTGAAGACTTCCTTCAACTTGGTTTTTTGTTACAGTCAGCCAATAGACTTTCCGTCAGCTTTGTTTTGTTCCAGTCTCAGCCTAGATCCAGCTCAGCTCTGTTCCCACTCCTGTTCTCATCTCCTGGTGAGCTGTTCCGGTCTCAAGTCCACGGTTCAGAGGATCTGCTCTCCAGTGCACGGCTCAGATGTTCTGCTCCCCAGTGCACGGCTCAGATGTTCTGCTCTCCAGTGCACGGCTCAGATGTTCTGCTCTCCAGTGCACGGCTCAGTTGTTCTGCTCTCCAGTGCACGGCTCAGTTGTTCTGCTCCCCAGTGCACGGCTCAGATGTTCTGCTCTCCAGTGCATGGCTCAGTTGTTCTGCTCTCCAGTGCACGGCTCAGTTGTTCTGCTCTCCAGTGCACGGCTCAGATGATCTGGTCTCAAGTCCTCGGCTCTGATGTTCTGGTCTGAAGTCCTCAGCTCTGATGTTCTGGTCTGAAGTCCTCGGCTCTGATGTTCTGGTCTGAAGTCCTCGGCTCTGATGTCCTGGTCTCAAGTCCTCGGCTCTGATGTCCTGGTCTCAAGTCCTCGGCTCTGATGTCCTGGTCTCAAGTCCTCGGCTCTGATGTCCTGGTCTCAAGTCCTCGGCTCTGATGTCCTGGTCTCAAGTCCTCGGCTCAGATGCTCCGTCCTGGTCGCTATTCTTCGGCTCCAGAGTTCCTCCCGGTCAGTCTCTCAACACGCCTCCTGCCGGCCAGCTTCTGCACCCTACACCTCCGTCTGTTGAATGACTCTGGGTTCATTATCATTCATCTTCCACTCTATTCAATAAACTCACTCCTAAGAACTAGCTCTGTGTGTGTGTGCTGTGTCCGGGTTCATCCTCGAAAAATATCATAACAAATATAACATCAGTGTAATCAGCAGAAAAATACCAGTAAAGGTTTGTTATTGTATGTGGCTGGCTATGAAAGGTAACTAAGATTGTTATCTATTTAAAGTTTCAGTGATCCCCTAAATATTTTTAGATTAACCAACGCTACTGTAAAAGTAAAACAAATATTGCTGTTAATTCAGTTTTAATTCATGAAATATGTCATCTCAAGGTACTTTCCAAAGTCAAATTCAGCCATATTATACAGATTGGTCAAATATGTCCTATATAAGGGAACCAGTTGATTGCTTCCCGACAAGCAGCATTCACTCCTGGAGAAGCGTAGAGCCACAGGGAGGGTCGTCTGCATTGTACATGGCTTTGCAGCAATCCCTCATACTGAGCAAGCATGAAGCGACAGTGGAAAGAAAAACTCCCCATTAACGGGAAGGAAAACCTCCAGCAGAACCAGAACCAGGCTCAGTATGAACGGTCATCTGCCTCGACCCACTGGGGGTTACAGAAGACAGAGCAGAGACACAACAAAAGAGACAAAAAAGCACAGAAGCACACATTGATCCAGTAATCTGTTCTAAATTAGATGGTAATAGTCGGTGATCTGTCCTCCCTGGATGATGTCACAGCTAACAGAACGCCAGACCAGGTGTACCTACTATGAAGAGAAAAGAGAGAGAACAAAAAGTTAAAAGCTGAAATGATGACAAGCAATGCAAAACTGGAGAACAGTAGAACTCAGTAGAGTGAGAGAAATAGACCCTGATGTCCTCCAGTAGCCTAAGCCTATAGCAGCATAACTATAGAGGTAGCTCAGGGTAACATGAGCCACTCTATAAACTTTGTCAAAAAGCGAAGTTTTAAGCTTAGTCTTAAAAGACAGATGTGCAATTACACACCGTTTAAAGTTAATTAATGTTAATTAAAAAAAATAACCCTCTGTTAAGTATAGACCCCTTGCAACCACGTGACTCCGTTACCCAGAACCCCTTGCGTGGCGGCCATATTGGTTGGCATGCCATTTTCTACACAACGCACAATATTCAAGAGCCGGGCGAGTTTTTCCCCTTTTCGGGCCGATTCTTCAGCCGTGCAAGCATGTTTTGAATCGGGCCGAATTTCAGCTTGATCGTACAGGGGGGGAGGAGGAGGGACTGGCTTCTCACGACTACCAGGAATTGGACGATCGGTAAAAATCAAACATGTTTGAAATTCAGTCGGCTGCCGTGAGCGCATCCTGCTGTTCAAGCAGAGCTACGAGGGAGCGCCCTCCCCTCCTCTCCGTCCCCGCCAGGGGAGGGAGGTGAGCGGGCGTCCCTGAAGCGACCTCCGCCCGGCCCGCTCGCGGGGGAGTTGGGAAGGGAGAGCGCTTCGGTCCGCGCAACGCGCTGGCCGCCTGTTTCGGCACTCCTCCGCTCGCGGGGGGCCGGGCCGGGCCGGGCGGCCGCCGGTGCGTCTCGTCCCTCCTCTCTCCCCTCCATTCCCCCGGTGCCTCCTGCGGGCCTCGCCAGAGCTGGGCTCGACCCCCTGCTCTGGGTCCCTTTCACCCACCGTCGCTCGCCTGCCTCTGCCACCACAGCGAGCGTTGCGCCGCACAGATCGTGAGCGGTGAACTTTTTAAACCCCGCGGTTCCGTCGCACAGTTTTTAGATGTATGTAAGTACCACGACTGAAAAACTCGTACAGTGTATGTATGCCCGGTATTTGCGGACCCTTTGGCTCTTCCTGATAAGGATTTTTCTAGCAATCCCGATGATTGGCCATCAGTTTGTTGTGCGGATCTGGTGAACTACCTTGTGTTGTCACCCACCCCAACGTACAGTGGCGATCAGATGAAGGCGTACAAGAGTTTGGGAGCGCACAAACAGTTCACTGCCGGATGGATACGTGAACTGTCTGTTTTTTACCTGAATGATGTAGCAGTTGTCCGTGGAAGGGTGAGTTTAATGTTGTTTATTCTCATAACTTGGCTGCATATAGTCCGATAACATCTGACCCTAAACTGTAAACATTGCTTTGGCAACAGAGATGCAGTCTGTTTGCACCATATTGAACAATCAGTGAATAGTCTTTTGTATACATGCGAGTAATGAGGTAACTGGGCCAGTGCAGTGGTGGGCTGTCACGCTAGCCTGCCCACCAAGATGGAGGCTCGCACCCCCGATCACGTGACTGTGACGTCAGATGCAAGGGGTCTATTGTCTGTCTATAGGCTATATGCCTATACTTTGCGTGGGTGGGTCCCTCAAATGCTTTGCCTCTATACTGTTGCTTGTATTGGGACCAAGCAACTTGCAATGTCCAAACATTCAGACACACCGCTTCCATGCCAGGATGGTCTGTGATACAGCCAGGGATTTCTCCATCCATATCCTCTCTGGCTTCTTCCATTTTAGCAACAACCAAGTCGATTTCCTGGCAACAGATGCACTTTCTTGCAGAATCCATTATTGGCAGTGAGAACAGGAACACCTAAAAAATAAGATTGATTAATTGTATATTTGTATATGAATTACACACTATAACTGATTTGCTAAATTCAATATTAATGCATTTATGGTAAGTTGGAAATGGATTTACATTTCAGGAAATATTTTATCCTTACTATTACTCTGTGTATATTTTTGACTTTTGTGATGTAAGTATGTAGGCTAAATATTAATGAACCTATACTGTTTATAAATTGTTGTCAAGTAATTCTTTATGATAACTGGCACCTCATCATTGGGCCTAACTAGGCAAGGGAATAGATTCATTTTGAGTTGTGAATAACTGCTCATTCTTTTTAGTGACTTTATTGATCTTACAGTGGAGAAATACATTTGTCATGTCAGCTCAATAATCAAAAGAAGGTGCCAAAAGGAGTAAAAGGTGCATGAGGTATATACAGTGCTTCCACATATATACAGTGGATCGAGGAAAACAATATATACTTTGAATTGTTTCTTATATCATGCCAATTACATTTGATGATCAAATATCAGATGCTGGATTCCTAAAAAGCTTAATGCCAACAATACCAGACAGAACACGCCTGCCCGATTTTTAACAAGCACGTCTAGACGTGAACACATTACCCCTGTGCTGTCATCACTCCACTGGCTTCCAGTCCGTTTTAGAATTGATTTTAAACTGCTGCTGTTTATTTTTAACGCCATTTATGGCTTGGCCCCCTTTTACTTGTCTGAGATTTTAACCTTTCGCAATTGTGGCAGAGCCTTGCGCTCCTCCTCCTAATCATTGGTAAACTGGCATTTTAGCCATTAAATGTCTATGGTCCTAAAAGAAAATGATGTCAACATACGAAAAAATATTTGAACTGTGTAGTTAAAAGAAAAAACGTGTCCTACCATTCATCTAATCTCCCGACGTCCAATCTCCACTCCTTGTCCGACAATTAATACATTCCCCCCCCCGCCCCCCCACTGGGTGAAGTTGATTCTGACTTCCTTAACAGACTAACTTCTTTGGGAGGTTTGAGGCACTAAACAGCCCTCCAGCAGTGAAGGTTGTTCCCCACCAGGAAGAGGAGGTCCTCTGCCTTGACACCGCCGACGTGTGGAAGACTCTGAGGAGAGTCAACCCGCGGAAGGCCCCAGGCCCCGACAACATACCTGGGCGGGTGTTCAAGGAGTGTGCAGGTCAGCTGGCTGGTGTCCTCACAGACATTTTTAACACCTTGCTGGACCAAGCCACAGTGCCAGCATGCTTTAAGTCTGCCTCCATCATTCCGGTGCCAAAGAAACCTCAAGTCACTTGTTTTAACAACTACCGGCCTGTTGCACTGACTCCCATCATGATGAAGTGCTTTGAAAGGCTGGTAAAACAACACATCGTCTCCAGTCTTCCCCCAACATTTGACCCGTTCGTTTGCCTACCAGCGGAACCGCTCCACTGAGGACGCCATCTCCTCCGCTCTCCACCTGAGCCGGGAACACCTGGAGGAGAAGAACATCTAGGTGTGGATGCTTTTCCTGGACTTCAGTTCAGCGTTCAACACCATCATCCCACAGCAGCTGGTGGGAAAACTGGAACATCTGGGCTTCAGCTCACCCCTTCGCAACTGGCTGGTCATGAGGGCACAGAAGCACTTGTACTTCCTGCAGAGGATGAGGAGAGCCCACCTGCCCCCGCCTATCCTCTTGACCTTCTACAGAAGCACCATAGAGAGCATTCTGACCAGCTCTCTGTGTTTTGTGGAGGCTGCAGTGCCTCCGACTGGAAGAACGTGAGGAGCGTGGTGAGGACAGCAGAGAGGATCATCGGGCTCCTCTTCCCTCCATTAAGGACATTTCATCCCAGCGCTGCGTGTCCCGAAACCGTAACATCATCAGTGACCCCTCACACCCCCACCATGAACTGTTCTCCCTGCTGCCTTCTGGGAAGAGGTTCCGCAGCAGGTCGACCAGGCTCTGCAACAGCTTTTTCCCCACTTCCATCAGACTGTTGAACTCTAAACTGGACTCTGCGTCACACAAGCATCATTATTTGGTAATACCAACTTTGCAGAACTTTTACAATCCATTTAAATAGTACAAAACTCAACGTTTACTGCATTTTTGCACCATATTATTTTGCACTGCACTGAACTTTTTCATAAATATCCCTTTTTGCACCACCTGTTTTTCTCCTGCATTGTTACATTCTGATCAATGCTGCACTTTATATTGTAATGTTGCATATTCCACCTGCGATCTCTTTACACTGTCGTAAGCTGTATGCAACAAAGTTTTGTTCTAGATTGTACTCAGCTTGTGCGACTATCCCGGAAGGCCGGGCTGTCTCCAGGGAAATGTGACTATCAGGATTATGATTCATAACCAACCAATCTTAATTGCACAACATCATTTTGGAATCCAGTGACTTGATATTATACAGTACACCAAGAATGATTTCATTTTTTTATAAAATATTACATGACTTAACAAGCCCTCAGTTGAAGTATTCTGTATCTTTACAATCATTTTTTTACAGTAAATTTTAAAGTTGCCAGAGAAATAACATGAACAACAAATAGAATTATTTATATAATAGTTTAAAATAGTCAAAACATAAAAAGATCAAAGTCATTTTATGCAGCACATCTCTAATGCTGAGGGGGAAACACAATAAAAAAAAACTTTAGTTCAAAGACTTTTATGTTAATGTTGTGGCTATCCATCCATCCATTTTCAATATTGGGGTCGTGAGGGGTGCCGGTGTCTATCTCCAGCTGTCAATGGGTGAGAGACGGGGTACACCTTGGACAGGTCGCCAGTCCACGCAGAAAGACACAGGTAGAACTTGAGCCCAGGACCTTATGGCTGCAAGGAAACAGCGCTACCCACTGCGTCACTGTGCAGCCCAAGTTGTGGGTAAACTTTTCGTATGAAACATTTTTCAAGAGGCAAGTTCCAAACTGCTTTACATAAAAAAAGATGAACAGAAAACAAGCAATCAATGATGTTTCTTTGTTTTCACTGGTCCCGTCATCTCATACAAAAAGCTGGTTTCCAACTTTTGTGAGGGTAGTCTTGCTTGGCAAAAGGGGAAATCTGAGATAGTTGCCCTATAGACCAGTTCCTTGTTATTGTTTTGATCCGGGGTTTTCGCGCCTTATAAACACGCAGGCCAGTACAGACGAGAGAGCATGGAAGCATGAAACCACTGTACGGCTACAATTATTTCATATTGGGACATAGACAGCAACCCCCGCGACGCCATGAGGGATTAAGCGGGTCAGAAAATGGATGGATGGATGTTCAGACATGTTTGTGTAACATACAAAGCGGAGTCGGACACACAGCGCTTCAGCAGAGAGGAAGACCCACCACTGGTAGGTTAAAAAAACATTGTTCACTACGGATTATTTTGGAGTTTTTGTCTTATTAAAATTGGTGGGGGTGTCGGCGACGTTGCAGCGTAAACAGGGGTGTAATGCAGCCGCTGTCTGGTGAACATTATTGCACACTGATTGCACGAAGAAAACTAAAATGATGCGGCGTGCTGCTGCTGCAGCGCATCGACTCTGCTTCTCCTGGCCCCGTCTAGCGATCGCCACCTCCCCTCCGCCGCTATTTAAGTAGAACAATGACCAGTGCAAAATTAAGTTGTATTTACCGGAGATGAAATGTAGACTGCACATTCTGTCGGGGTATGATGGCTCCCCCAGTCCACTGAGATTGTCTGCCTGCATCCTTTTCATTGAAATTATCCATTTCGTTCTTCTTTCCTCGTCATTCGGGAAACGACAGAAACGTACATCCGACGATTTTGGAATGCCTCTGTGTGCAACCGGGAGCACAACAAGTCGTAGACATTGTTTAGATTCCAAAAATAAACTAACTAAAAGTAAGCTCTAAATCACCCGTTTTGTAATGATAGTAGACGGGAACAGTTCTGCTTTTGCCTACACGAGGGACCCGGATGTAGCGCGGACGTCACGCGTGAACTGATCTATAGCATACTTAACATTGATTACATGGGAATGATTTTGTCTGACATCAAAGTTAATAGAAAATAGAGAAACTACAATAGACCCAGTGACCAAAGACCCAACCAGGCACCAGCAACAAGGAGATAGAACAACCCTAGCGTTGAAAAAAAAAAAATTGGTCTATGGAGAAATATATATATATTATCTAAATGTGATTTAGTTCAGAAGGCAGTGAATACACATAATAAGGGAACATAAGGTGTTGGTGTTTTGAAGCAAAGCTTTAGACTGTATGCGGGAAAGAGTGCCATTATTAAAATTATTCCAAGTATATAAAGGTTTTAATGCTTTCTTTTATCATACAAGTGATCCCATTTTTGCCCTGTCCACAGTATATATTCTACTTGCTCACGTCCACAGAACCCTTTTTAAATAAAAACACGTTCCTTCTCCTGTTTTTAGTCAGTTTACATCTGACAGTAAATGGTTTACAAATAATTCACAAGATCACCTGTGTGAGTCATCATTTACAGCTTGATTGCTGAAACACTGTCCTCAACTCAAAATGAGTCGGGCTTCTCACCAGTGTGAGTTCTGAGGTGACGGGTCAGAATACTACTTTGTCGAAATGATTTATCACAAAGTTCACAAGAATAAGGCTTCTCACCTGTATGAGTTCTAAGGTGACGAACCAAATCACTACGCTGCATGAAAAATTTATCACACAATTCACAAGGATATGGCTTCTCGCCTGTGTGAGTTCTTATGTGATTGGTAAGATAATAAGAGTGTTGGAAGAATTTGCCGCATAGATGACAAGAGTAGGGTTTCCTACCTGTGTGAGTTGCAAGGTGACGAGCCAAGTTGCTATTGTCTCTAAAAGATTTACCACACAAATCACAAGGATATGGCTTCTCGCCTGTATGCGCTCTCATGTGCACATTTAAGGCAGATTGCCTTGGGAAACCTTTTCCACAAGTTAGACATGAGAAAGGTTTCTCCCCTGTGTGGATTCTAAGATGACGAACCAAATCACTACTCTGTCTGAAAGATTTATCACACAATTTACAGGAATTTTTGTCACCCATGTGAGTTCTGATATGACGAACCAAATTGCCCCGGTCTCTAAAAGATTTCCGACACAAATCACAAGGATACAGCTTTTTACCTGTGTGAGCTCTTATGTGACGAGCTAAATTACTATGGTCTCCAAAAGACTTATTGCATTTGTCACAAGTATATGGTTTTTCACCTGTGTGAGTTCTCATATGCATAGTTAGAGCACATTTCCTGATGAAACCTTTTCCACATGTCAGACATGAGAACGGCTTCTCACTTGTGTGAGTCTTAAGGTGACGACCCAACTCATTTCGCTCTTTGAAAGCTTTTCCACACACTTCACAAGAATATAGCTTCTTGTCTGTGTGAGTTCTCACATGTCTGGTCATACTACTCCAGTCACTAAAGGCTTTACCACATAGTTCACAGTGATACGGCTTTTCCCCTGTGTGTGTTCTCTTGTGAATAGTCAAATGTCCACCATATCTGAAAGACTTGCCACACACTTCACAAGAAAACGGTTTCTCTCCAGTGTGAGTTCTTTCATGCCGAATCAAATTACTACTATTTCTAAATGATTTTTCACACATTTGACATGGGTATGGCTTCTCCCCTGAATGAATTCTCATGTGCAAACTCAAGTGCTGGTGGGTTGTTAAACATTTACCACATAATTCACAGCAGGGCATATCTGTTTTTATTTCTGAGTTATCCTTGTTGTCCCAGTATTTTCTAGAGTCCTGACGTCTCTTCTCTGACTTCAGATTTTCATCTCTACTTGATCCTGTTTCTTCCCGATTGCTTCCTTGTTGATGTTGGTTGTCAGCTTCAAGGTGGTTTGCAGAGAGAAGCTGGTTCTTGCTTGGTTCAGATTCAATCTTGCCTTTTTGCTCATAAATTGGAGTCGCCATAATGGTTTCAGTCTCCTGCTTCACTACAAGCTGATCTACATCGTGATCACTGAAGAAGTTCTCCTGTTCCTCTTTAATTTGTGCAGGTTCTGGTTCCCCCTCTTCCTCTTTAATGTGCACAGGTTCGGGTTCTTCTTTCACCCGTACAGGCACTGGTTCCCCTGTTGTCATTTTCTGCAGTTCTGATCCATTGTGGAATATTTCTTCATAAGCAAAAGTCATCAAAGAAGTGATGGTCTCCTGTTTTACTGGAGGCCACCCTTCATTCTGATTGATCCACTGCTCAGCCTGTTCTTCTTTGATTGGTTGAGGTTCTGGTTCCTCTTTTGTGTCAGTCAACTGTTGATGTTCTTGTTCTTCTTGTTGCACTTTTATTTTGATAGTGTTCGATGTATTGTGGACAATGGAGTTCCTCTCTTCGGTCATGAGAACACCATCAGTAAAAAGCCTCCTTGTAGTGACAGACATGAGGCTGTGGAAATAAGAAACAGTAGAACCTTAAGTATGTTTGTCAGACCAAGCACAATAAGATCAAAATTTAAACGGATTACAGGATTACAGAAAACAAAAGTTAACTGAAAAATTACATTGGCACAAAACTCAAACTGAACCAAAAGAAACCCCGGCCAAGGAATTAAAGGGGTCATGACAACAAATTTTATTTTTCTGTGGTTTTAGGGGCATAATATGATCTGTTGTGAACTGATGAGGCCATGTGAATGTCAAGAGCAGGTACCAACGGACCTGCTCATGGGGGGGGGGGGGGGGCAGCTTTGTTTCTTTGCTGGTTAAATCAGAGAATAGTTTAACTTTCTATGAGGCAAACAGCCTTCCCCCTCCCCTCTTTTTCCCCCTCCTCCCTCCAGCTGAAACACCAGCCATGGTGTGCCTCATAATGCCATGAGTCGCGCTAGCATGTCTGACTACTACACTCAAGCAGAGAATGACTACTGGAAACAGAGATGTTACATCTGAGGGTGTTAAAAAAAGGAAGTTCCCACTTACTCCTAGAGGATGAGAGATTCACAGAAGAGCGTCAAAAGTTAATTTAAGTGGAACACACTTTATCAAAGACCTTTCAGTCTCCTGAACATGGGTGAGTTCAAGTCATGGTTTTTAACCAAACGGATTTTGGAAAGAAAAAAAAACTCTGTACCAACACAAAAGGTGGTGACCACAACACTGTAATTTCCCACAAGTTAATTTAATTTCTAAATGCTGAAGGTGCATTTGTAACTGAAAAATCAGGTTGACTGAGTGACCAGCTAAACAGCTGGCTCTGCTGCCAGATGCATGACTTTCTTGCAGCAGCTGGCAGTGAGCTCTCTGCAGCGGCCCTGTTAACTTAAGAAACTTAAAGGGGAGTTTTCCTCTCCACTGTCGCTTCATGCATGCTCAGTATGAGGGATTGCTGCAAAGCCATCAACAATGCAGACGACTGTCCACTGTGGCTCTACGCTCTTTCAGGAGGAGTGAATGCTGCTTGGAGAGACTTGATGCAACCTGCTGGGTTTCCTTAGAGAGGAAACTTTCTGACCAACCTGGAGGATCTGATGGAGTCTGACTTTAGAAAGATCCTTGAGATGATGTGTTGTGAATAGGTGCTATAGAAATAAAATTGAGCCGTTGCTGTTTTGTTTAAACTAGTAGAGCTAGCCAAGTTGGAATGAAACCCACAACCTTCTGATTGGAAGACAACCATCCTGTGAGGTTTGAGTCCTGACCCGGAGACCTTTGCTGCATGTCATTCCCCTTCTCTCTTAATTTGTTTCCTGTCTGAACCACAATAAAAAAAAGAATATCTGCAACAGAAGAGCAGTAATCCCACAAGGATGTTAAAAGTAATTTAACGTACAGGCGTCCCCCAGAAAATTGGGTAATCCCGACGATAGTTGTCGTGGAGGGTTGTTGAAGGTGCGCGTGGAACCGGGGATGGGGTGTAATGGTGGAAGCCTGCGAGGAACGTAATGTGATGCAGCTCGAAAGAAGAAAGCAGCCAATTAGCCGGGTGCTGTAGAGTGTGTCAAGCCTGTAAGGCTTATAATACAGTGGGGGAACCCTGGTGTAGTTTAGTTTCAATCTATGGACTTTTTATTTTCAAGTGGGCAATGTAAAATTTTCCATACTATTGGCAAGTGCTCAGTATGCTGACCTCGTTCTACAAAAAAAGGGTTCCTTTTTTTAAATGTAGATAAATCATTTTGTTAAATCTAAAAATAGAAGTTCTTATTTATTTCAAACTACAATATATTAAGTACACGTTTGACATCCAACAGAAACTAAATGAGGTTTTAAACATATGGAACATTTTGTAGCAGCGGGTGGGGCTGTTGGCTCCCTCCAAATACCCTTAATAACAGCTCCTAGCTCCTGTTCCATAACCTTTCTCTTGGTCAACATTAAAAACACTATTGTGGAGAAGAAAGGAGCTTCAAACTGCTGTGCCAATTTCGGAGAACCTTTAACTCCGACGTCGTTACGTGGCAGAAACGCCCATGGATGATGCAAGTTAGATCCGGGCCTACAGTCTTCTGAAAATAACTACAAAGCGCACGCTCTCTGTACATTTTTGTATATTTCCGTTAGGTGGACTGTGTTCATACGTCATGTCACGCAAAGGATTGTCGTCACGAGGGGGATTTAAGCTGCGCCTTCAACGGTCAGAGTTTTGTGCCCTGCTGCTATTAAGCATTACTGTGTGGCATCAACTCTGAACAATTATGAGAAACGGTAGAAAAAAGAGAGGGTAGAAGAGACTGATCAGTTCCAAACCGCCTTAAAGAATTGAAATTTAGAGCTTTTTGTTTTTATAGTATGGATGTTGCTCCAATGTCGGCCCACTCACAGCCAATCACTGACTAGCAGTCTACTCACATAAGAGCTCTACTCTACTCGACGACCACCGTACCACCTTATGAGTAGGGTTGAGAAAATCCAGTCATGAAGGAAAAATTTGCAGAAAATCTCAACGCACGCAGAGTTGAGTTGAGTGCGGCTCAGTAGAGTCCGTGGAAAAGTCCCATAACTGTATAATATAGAATTATATCCTTTTTGTCTTTTAAAATAATTAGATCTTTCTGATTTAAACCGAGTTGGCACAAGTTTTCTTAACGAAAACCAAAATAGTCATAAAATATTGCTTGCTTAAGTAGCTACTTTGTTATTTAATTTCCTCATATTTCTAAGAGGGCAATCAATGTGCAAGCCCAGAAGCAGTTTACCCTCTAAACTATAAACAATATACTGGATATAAAGGTGTGTAAAATAGTAAATAGTAAGGTTGTCAGAAGTATCGAAACCCAAATGTGCTATCCGGATCAGAGGTGTGTAGTAACTAGTTACATTTACTCAGTTACATTTACTTGAGTAACGCTTTGAGCTAAATTTACTTTTAAAAGTAGTTTTTACTGTTTGACTTTTACTTGAGTAAAATGGTCTGGCCACTGTGCCTACTGTGAGTAACTTTATGAATAAAGAAAGACTTGTTTTATCTCAACGCAAAAGATAAACGACGTGGGCTACATTGATAACTGGCGAACTTTCTGGGGAAAACCTGGTCTGATCCGGAGAGACGGCATCCATCCCACTTTGGATGGTGCAGCTCTTCTTTCTAGGAATCTGGCCGGATTTATTAGTTCTCCTAAATGCTGACAACCCAGGGTCCAGACCAGGAAGCAGAGCCGTAGTTTAACACACCTCTCTGCAGCTTCTGTACTGTTACCCACCCATTATCCTATTGAGACGGTGTCTTTCCCACGGCCAAAACTTAACAGATCAAAAACTGATCTAAAAGGAACAAACCATAAAAATCTAATAAAAATCAATACGGCTCACCTTGAACCAAAAAATAAAAGAATTAAATGTGGTCTATTAAATATAAGGTCTCTCCCTCCAAAGACTTTGTTAGTTAATGAATTGATTTCTGATAATCAGATTGATTTGTTTTGTCTCACAGAAACCTGGCTACAACAGGACTACGTTAGTATAAATGAGTCAACTCCCTCCAATTATTCAAATTTCCACATTCCTAGATCTGTGGGAAGAGGAGGAGGAGTGGCAACCATCTTTCAGTCTGATTTATTAATTAGTCCCAGGCCAATTAATAACTACAGTTCTTTTGAGCATTTAACCCTCAGTTTCCCTCATCCAAACTGCAAAGCAATTAAACCTCTTCTGTTTATTGTTTTGTATCGTCCACCAGGCCCTTACACTCAGTTTCTGGATCAGCTGTCAGACTTCTTATCTGATTTGGTGTTAAATACTGACAAGGTTATTATAGTGGGTGATTTTAACATCCATGTTGACACTGAATGTGATAACCTTAGTGTAGCCTTTAAAACTATCCTAGATTCAATTGGTTTTGCTCAAAATGTGCATAAACCGACGCACTCTTGGCTCCATACTTTAGACCTTGTGCTGACATATGGCATTGATTGTGAGGTATTAACAGTATTTCCTCACAACCCTGTCCTATCTGATAATTTTTTAATAACATTTGAGTTTAATCTAACTGAGTTCTCCACCCCCAAAAGAGGGTTCCATTATAGTAGATCTCTATCGGATAATGCTGCATCAAACTTTAAAGAGTCTGTCCCCCTTTTAATATCCTCAGTATTGCAGAAATGCCCTGTAGATGGCAGCAATGTTGTTTCTTCCCATTCACAAATCGATACCTTTGCTAACAATGTGACTTCGTCATTGTGTTCTGCATTGGACAATGTAGCTCCCTTGAAGAAGAAGGTGATTATTCACAGGAAGCTGGCTCCCTGGTTTAATTCAGAGCTGGGTTCCTTGAAGCACAATGTTAGGAAATTGGAGAGAAAATGGCGCTCTACACACCAAGAGGAATCCTACCTAATCTGGAGGGACAGTCTATTGTTGTATAACAAGACCATTCGCAGAGTTAGAGCAGCATATTTTTCATCATTAATTGAAGAGAATAAAAATAATCCTAGATTTCTCTTTAGTACAGTTGCCAAACTTACAAAGAGTCATAGCTCCGTTGATCCATCCATTCCCTTAGCTCTTAGCAGTAATGATTTTATGGGATTCTTCATAAATAAAATTGATTCCATTAAAAATAAAATAATTGGCATCCTCCCAACCATGATTACCTCGTCCTCAGTAAGTGAGGCAGCGTTGGAGGAATCTTTAGAAACTGCGCTGTGTCTGAACTGTCTAGAAGCAGTAGAGCTTTCTGAGCTATCTAAAATATTAGCTTCATCTAAACCTTCTACCTGTATGTTAGACCCAATCCCAACCAAGTTGTTTAAGGAGATATTCCCTTTGATCAGTGGTCCTATTTTAGACATGATTAATCTATCCTTAGTAAATGGATATGTACCACAGGCTTTTAAAGTAGCTGTTATTAAACCTTTACTTAAGAAACCATCTCTTGATCAAGATGAGTTAGTAAATTACAGACCTATATCTAATCTTCTTTTCTTATCTAAAATTCTCGAGAAAGTAGTTGCTAATCAACTTTGTGAACATTTACAAAGTAATGACCTACTTGAGGAGTTTCAGTCAGGCTTCAGAGCTCATCATAGCACTGAAACGGCTCTGGTGAAGGTCACTAATGATATTCTTCTGGGCCATAAATTCTCATGGCCTCAGATAATGGACTTGTGTCTGTACTTGTCCTGTTAGATCTCAGTGCTGCATTTGATACAGTTGATCACAATATTCTCCTACAAAGAATTGAGCATACTGTAGGGATTAAGGGGAAAGCATTAGGCTGGTTTAAATCTTATCTGTCGGACAGATTCCAGTTTGTTCATGTTAATAATAAATCTTCTTCAAGCTCTAGGGTCACTTGTGGAGTACCACAGGGTTCAGTCCTTGGACCAATTCTCTTTACTATATATATGCTTCCCATTGGCAAAATTATCAGACAGCATGGGATTAATTTCCACTGTTATGCTGATGACACTCAGCTATATTTATCCATAAATCCTGATGAATCCAATCAATTACTTCGACTGCAGTCATGTCTTGATGACATCAAAAGCTGGATGACTTTAAATTTCCTGCACTTAAATTCTGACAAGACAGAAGTTATAATCTTTGGACCAGAGTCCTCAAAAAATAAACTTCTTAATCATTCACTGAATCTGGATGGCATTAACTTGGTCTCTGGTGGTAAAGTAAAAAATCTTGGTGTTATTTTCGACCAAGACATGTCATTTAAATCCCATATTAAACAGGTTTCCAGAGTTTCCTTTTTTCACCTCCGGAATATCGCCAAAATGAGAAACATTCTGTCCAGGGGTGATGCTGAAAAACTAGTCCATGCATTTGTTACTTCAAGGCTGGACTATTGTAATTCTTTACTATCAGGAAGTCCACAAAATGCAGTTCAAAGTCTTCAGCTGATCCAAAATGCTGCAGCGAGAGTTCTGATGAAAATCAACAAGAGGGATCATATTTCTCCAATTTTAGCTTCCCTTCATTGGCTTCCTGTTAAATCAAGAATAGAATTTAAAATTCTTCTAACGTATAAAGCCCTTAATAATCAAGCTCCATCATATATCAGAGCTCTGATTACCCCGTATGTTCCTAACAGAGCACTTCGCTCTCAGACTGCAGGTCTGCTGGTGGTTCCTAGAGTCTCTAAAAGTAGAATGGGAGGCAGATCCTTTAGCTATCAGGCTCCTCTCCTGTGGAACCAACTCCCAGTTTTGGTCCGTGAAGCAGACACCCCGTCTACTTTTAAGACTAATCTTAAAACTTTCCTTTTTGACAAAGCTTATAGTTAGAGTGGCTCATGTTACCCTGAGCTACCTCTATAGTTATGCTGCTATAGGCTTAGGCTACTGGAGGACATCAGGGCCTATTTTTCTCACTCTACTGATTTCTACTGTTCTCCAGTCTACTGTTCTCCAGATTTGCATTGCATTACATTGAAATGACTGTTGTCATTTCAGCTTTTAACTTTTTGTTCTCTCTCTTTTTTCTTCATAGTAGGTACACCTGGTCTGACGTTCTGTTGATTGTGAATTCATCCAGGGAGGACAGATCACCGACTATTACCATCTAATGTAGAACAGATTACTAGATCAATGTGTGCTTCTGTGCTTTTTGTCTCTCTTGTTGTGTCTCTGCTCTGTCTTCTGTAACCCCCAGTCAGTCGAGGCAGATGACCGTTCATACTGAGCCTGGTTCTGCTAGAGGTTTTTCCTTCCCGCTAACGGGTGTTTTTTCTTTCCACTGTCGCTTCATGCTTGCTCAGTATGAGGGATTGCTGCAAAGCCATGTACAATGCAGACGACTCTCCCTGTAGCTCTACGCTTCTCCAGGAGTGAATGCTGCTTGTCGGGACTTTGAAGCAATCAACTGGTTTCCTTATATAGGACATTTTTTGACCAATCTGTATAATATGATTGAACCTAACTTGTAAAGTGCCTTGAGATGACATGTTTCATGAATTGGCGCTATATAAATAAAATTGAATTGAATTGAATTGTTTTAACCAAAAATGTACCAAAGAGACAAAAATGTTAAAATGACACTTCTTGTTTACACCAGCTTTGTTATTTTCTATCTGCTGAGGTCATTGAGCCATTTGGAGGTCAGATGAACATGCAGTAAACAGTAGTAAACGTTTAAGTTTAATGTTCTCTTGAACTCACTCTACTGATTTCTATTGTTCTCCAGTTTTGCATTGCATTACATTGAAATGGCATTTCAGTTTTTAACTTTTTGTTCTCTCTCTTTTTTTCTTCATAGTAGGTACACCTGGTCTGACGTTCTGTTAACTGTGACATCATCCAGGGAGGACAGATCACCGACTATTACCATCTAATGTAGAACAGATTACTGGATCAATGTGTGCTTCTGTGCTTTTTTGTCTGTCTTGTTGTGTCTCTGCTCTGTCTCCTGTAACCCCCAGTCGGTCGAGGCAGATGACCGTTCATACTGAGCCTGGTTCTGGTTCTACTGGAGGTTTTTCCTTCCCGTTAATGGGGATTTTTCCTCTCCACTGTCGCTGCATGCTTGCTCAGTATGAGGGATTGCTGCAAAGCCATGGACAATGCAGACGACTCTCCCTGTGGCTCTACGCTTCTCCAGGAGTGAATGCTGCTTGTCGGGACTTTGAAGCAATCAACTGGTTCCCTTATATAGGAAATTTTTGACCAATCTGTATAATCTGATTAAATTTGACTTTGTAAAGTGCTCCAAGATGTATATAAATTAAACTGAATTGAATTGAATTGTTGAGAAAAAAATTATTTAGAAAAGTGTTTGTCTTTACTGTATCCTTTGTCTTTAAAATAGCAGAATTTCCACATAACCTTAGTTTTTGTCTGTCCAATTACATAACTTTTAAATATTAAATCATCAGCTGCTATAATTACTTAGTGTTTGAGTAGCATTCTAACTAAATACTTTTCACTCTTCAGTAATTTCTTGGGTGACCAAATTGTACTTTTGTAACAATATGTTGAACTAGTGCTACTTTTACTTGAGTACAATTTTTGGCTCTCTACCCACATGATGTTAGCGTGACCGGTGGTCCGCATCAATGTTGTGTGATTAGCTGTGGCTAGCATGCAATCAGGCATGTGTTACATTTGGGTTATTTATTTAGCATTTATTTTCACACTCGTTTGAAGCATGTTCTGTGTAACGTGCCTTCAGATGACGTATTGTGAATTGGTGCTATATAAATAAAAGTGAACAGAATTTTTAGATTGAAAAAGCTGTTTTTCGTGTTACTAAAATATTTTTTTATGCCTTCAATTATGTGTCTTTTTTTAATCCCTGAGGGGTTTAAAATGGTATCGAGCATTGAACATTTTCCTGTGTATTGATGTTGAATTTGAAATTTTAGTATTGTTACAACCAAATTAAATAGTAGTTCTATCTAGGTCTGAGTTGTCTATGGTGAGCTAAACCTCTTCTAAGGTGGTCTTGGTATGAAAATGCCTTAATATCTTGGGTTGCCGAGATACTGAGGTATATTAAGGTCACCATATGGATAAAGGTTTCAAAACTGGTGTTACATCATATTTTGTGACTATGGGAGCTGCTGTTGCTTTTCATAGCGTGACTTGGCCTAAACTAAAGTAGAATATGTTACAGCAAAAGTTACGCCAGCAGTTCGAACATCCATCCGTCCATTTTCCGTCACGCTTATCCCTCATAGGGTCACGAGGGTCGCTGGTGCCTATCTCCAGCATCCAGTGTGTGAGAGGCGGGGTTCATCCTGAACAGGTCGCCAGTCTGTCGCAGGGCAACACAGAGACAGACAGGACAAACAACCATTCTCACACACACTCACACCTAAGGAGAATTTTAGAGGCCAATTAACCTAACAGTCATGTTTTTGGACTGTGGGAGGAAGCCGGAGTACCCGGAGAGAACACACGCATGCACAGGGAGAACATGCAGACTCCATGCAGAAAGACCCCATGGTCAGACTCGAACCCAGGACCTTCTTGGTGCAATAGAAAATATAGACGTCACAGAATATGATGGCTGCTACCATACTTCTTACATTGCTTATCCAGGAAATGCCTTTGTCTCATTTTCTGGAATTCTCCCAAACTGTGAAAGGGTAAAGGTCATCTTTTTGGTGGACCATAGTTTAATCGATGGCCTCCTACTTAGAATCTTTCCATTTTACACACTTTCCCTAATAAAATCCCTGAGACTTTAATACAATTGTCTTGTTCGTCCTCATTTTCTTATCTTCTTATTGTCATCTTCATTCTTCCTGGCCTACCACTGCATCATCAGCATTTGCATTGGAGGTTTTCATTGACGTTTAGAAATTGTAAAATTAACTCTTACATTTTTATAATAACAGTTTATTTTTAAATAATTTCAAACCATTTGGAGATAGTTTTATTTGATTTTATTTTCTACTTTATCCAGATTAGGTAAATCATCAAAAGCCCACCTAGCGTTCCCATATGTGGGATTTCACTTTTGTCAGGACTTACCTTCACGGACACAAATGTTTTACAAATGACATTCTGTGTTTTATTTCATCCTTCGTAAGCATAAAGCATCTCAAGTCTGGACAATGTTTTGGACTAAATCAGTAGTAGTTGAGATTAATTAAAGGCAGAGAAATTAGCCCAGTAGTCAAGATAACAATCGGTAGCGAACTTTAGCCTCGATCAGACAGAACATACCTGGAGGTTCTGACCCGGTTCGGGTTCTCCAGCTGCTATCCAGCAGTCTGAGCTGATGCTCGGTCTCTTCCTCCTCCTGGACGATGGTTCTGAATATTTCTTCAGCAGTTAGTCGCTCTCTGGTGATGAAGCGAAGATATTGTTGCTGCAGACGCTGAAATATTCAGTTTACAGCAAAAACAGACTTCTGACCGACGATAAACAAGCAAACCTGGAAGCTAACGCTGATAGCGCCTTGTTGTTTACTTCCGCCGGAAGTCTAGCATGGAGACCCCAGAAACAGATACCGCACTTAGAGTTCCGCTGTTGCAACTTATTCTGTGAACCACCGTATTTATGACTCAAAGTGGCGCTGTTGCTTTTTCATACCAAAACTTGGCCTCAGATATGAACATGTTACTCCAAACGTTACGCTGCATGGGAGTCATCTTGTAAAAGTTGATATTAACGCGTAGTTTTCGAAGAGATTAGGGACTTTTTTGCCAAAAACCTGGTATTGGATAGGAGGTTATTTATTGTGCGACAAAACCGCTCAATACATATACTGTAATCATGTTCAACTAACAATAGAAAGCTGTCACTTCAATGAGAGTAAAATGATTTGTTATCACACAAAAGCTAAGGAACAAGATTATAATAATAAAACTAATCGGTTTAAAATATTAATTAAAACGACCATAAGCACATCACATGATACTTTATGATAAAGTTTAGAAAACATTCTCTGAACTCACAACATAAATACTTTACCTAACATACAAGCAACAACAGTTAACCTGAGCAGTCAGTAATATAACAAAATAATCCAACAGTGAAAAAATGTAAAAAAATAAATTAATAAGAAGAATGATAATATAAAAAATGTTCAGGAACTATTTTAAAAGATTATGAGTTTCCATTCTTGCCTCTAGAGCACAGTGAATGTAACAATCACATGTTTTTTTTTATTTTGGAGACAGACAAGAAGAGGCTGATCAGAATATATTGGATGTTTCAAATGGGTGTAAAAATAAAAAATAAAATGAACTGAATATTTAACCTTTCATAGGAAATCATATTATAATTAAACCCAAGAAGTATATAACAATTAAAGTTTTTGTCTCTAACATTTTAAATATTGACTTCACTATATAAGCATACAACTTTCTGATTTATAGTTGAAAAAAAACGTCACACATGGCTAACTTTTTACCTTTAGTTTGTGATTCTTATGTTTAGTTGCCTCGTTTGCTTCCTTTACACATAACAGTGATTGAAGCACAAGACTGGAAAAAAGATCAGTGTATTTAATTTGTTCTCAAATAATATTAATAATATTAATTGTCATATTGTCAACATACATTCCAATGATAAGTGTCCTCTGTATTTAATTTATCTTTCAGGGAGCCGTTAGCTGCCACTGTGCCCAGGAAGCGTTCTGGGGCTAAGGATCTTGCTCAGGGACCCAGAGTGGCAGTCTACAGGAATTTAACCAGGAACCTTGCAGCCTCTCCAGGCTGTAAGCACTATGCTCTCTAACCACTGGGCCACCAGCCCCAACATACTTTGGGCTACAGAAGCCCTGTTAGCTTTACAAGACAGCATATGGCTGTGATGTTTAGTGTAATCTACAAATATAACTGGTTGTGATTACATCTAATTTGTTTTTTTGTTTCTTTAATTATTGTTTGTGGAACACAAAAACACACATAGAGAGTACTACCTCTATCTGCTTATTAAAGAAACCAGAAAGCATCACCTGGCCTGGTCATTGGGTTTGGGGGTCATACAGAAATTTAACAAGTGCCTATGCTCTGCAATCACCACCATAGTAGGAAATCAGTTTTAGAAATCATCACTACAGTTTGAAAGAAGCCATCTTGGTCAAAAGAGAAAAGCCAACAGTGAACTGAGGGGGAAAACTGCACTTCCAACTCCCCAGTGTTTACAGCTCGGACCTCCAACTCATTCCAGATAGATTACATCAGCAAGCTTGTCATGATTCAGGTGACCAAGTACTCCGCTCACACCAAGCAATAGCTTCTAATGGCCCAGGAGAGTGACAGTGGGTCATTTGATTTGCATCTGACTTGTAATGTGCTTAGGAGGATGGGCCTCCATGTCCTTAAAAACAGCAGCACTCTACTAGTTGCTCAAGTGCAAGCCACCAGAAGGGGACATTTCTCAAATGACGTCACATTTTTCCCGAGAAAGCCGGTTTCCCAGCTGGTCAGACAGGAAAAGTTTAAATTACATTGGCAACAACCGCAGTACTAATCCTTGTGGAAGATGACGACATCCCAGGAGCTTCATTTCAACCTGCTTCAGTGGAGGAACCCAGCATAGCACAGCTGAAAAGTTGGCTGAAATGTAGAGGACTCAAAATGAAAGAAATCAGTATTAGTAGAAAAGGAGAGGCTGTCCTCTCCTCTCTCACAACGGCTCAAAGAAACCGAGGAAGAAACCCACTGAATTCATGTAGAATTACAGCTCATACTAAGAAAACAATACGTGTTATTGCAGGCCTGTGTTTTCATTTATTATAGAGCTCATTGCAGAAAATAGACTTAAAAACAGTCATCCCCTTGTAATCGGATACTCAGGTACCATCTCACCTTCACACACACAGACAAACACTATGAGAGAAACATCGACTTTATTCATGAAAAGAAGCGGACGACCGGAAAGAAAACCACCACATGGCATTGCGGGTAGTGCCTCATGGTGGCGCTGCAGCCCCACGTCTAAGCGGATTAAAGTGGAAGCTGGCCAAGATTGTGGGTGAGTTTTTAAAGAATGGGGGTTATACCATTTTTTATTTGCTTTGATAATCATTTTGTCTGTTTCTTTGTTAGGGGATCATGTGGTTTTAGACCAAGCTGTGTGTTTGGGGAGTTGAGTGTGGGCTCACAACACACAGGTATTTTTATTCTGGGTTTTTTAAATTGGTTATTAAAAAGTATACATTGTGTTGTTTGGAATTTGGTATTGTCTGCTTGAGATTATGAAATTACAGAGACTGGACTGCAAAGGTGGTTACCATGGAAATTACAAATAAACAGACTCTAGAGGCCAGAGCCTGACATACTTGGATTTGACAGAATGACTGTTTATGGGAAAATGTGTCAGCAAGGACACGTCTGCATTAAGGCATGATCTTCTCCACCAATGTGATGAACAGAACACTGATATATTGTTACATGCCCCTGAATGGGTGGACACAATGTTTCCTATTTAATGTCTGTGTGAGAGAACAAACGGGGTTCTCAGGTACCGGTGGCGTTGTTATGAGAACCCAGTACTGAAACTGTGAACATCCTTCTGCCTTTTAGATTAAATATGGTAAAGTATAGTTATGGTTTGAAGAGTCTCTTTATAATTATAGAAGTCTACAATAGAAACACCACATTATCAGATAAAAGAACCTGAGGAGACAGAGAACAGGTCTATTGTTGTTTTTTGGAGATTTTTCATGGCTTTAGTGGCTTGCTTTTTAACACAGTAGGCTGACAGGAAGGGGGTGAGAGATATGCAGCAAAGGACCACAGGTTGGAGTCGAACCTGGGTCAACCATATCGAGGACCCATACATGGGTCGCGCCACCAGCGCACCCAACAGGTCTATTGTTCACATAACCAGTGGTGTCTCTGGCATGAGAAGCTAAGTGGTGCGTAAAAACTCAACACCTATTAGCAGCAACTATTTTTCTGTGGTGCATACAACCTGACTGATACATTTTAAATGAAACAGATAAATTAGCATAAACCAACATACTAGAAATGTCATTTTATATAAGCTGTGTAATTAAATTTTTATACATAAAATTACAAATATAGGCTCACTAATGTTAATTTACTTTACAGAAAAGATTCACATCAATCCTTCAATGACCCAGCAAGGACAACCATCACTAGATTGTTGCACACTTTCCGGTAGAACATAAACTTAACGTGTGCATTTCCACTATTTTGATTAGATGATCCAAGCTTAGGGCCGTAGTGTTTGTGTTTGTGACGGCTGTCTACTGAGAGCATGTTGGCGCACTGCGATTTCAATTATTCATTATTTAAACAATCGTTGGTGGGCCGGCCATAATATCAAGGCGGCTCAAGAGGATTTAGCTACTGAGCTTGTCAGTTTTCTGACAGAATTAGATATATAGACACAAACAGAATTGTATTGTATGGGAATTGGTCTTTTTTACAATATTACTCTATAAAGAACGATCCTGTTCCTACTGATTATTGTGAACATAGAGCTCCACAGTGACATCTGGTGGGGACTGGCCCCAAATGCAGAGACGCCACAGTTGTTTACAGTGATGGTCTTTGTTGCTCTTGCTTTCCTTGTTAGTTTGTGTTCTGAGTTCTTTTCAGTTAGTTCGTCCCCGTTTAGTGTCCTTGGCCCGTTGCTCACTTGTAAGGGTGGACTGTTTCTTTTTTCCCCTTGGTCACTCCCTTAGTAATCCTGTTAAAGGACTTTTACAGATTCCTGTGAAGACTGGAATGAGACCGAATGTCCTCCATTCTGGTGCCAACTAGCTGCCATATTAAAGGACCATATGGTTAAATTTGTTAGTGAATGGGTCAAGAGATGATCTCTAAACATGCTTGTTTGTTACCAGAACAAAATAGCTAATTATTCTCAACTAAGAGGGAAATAATTACAACTGTTAAATAAAAATGCTAAAGTAGTATAAAAGAAAAACTACAAGTAGGATCCTAGGAGAGAAATTACTTTAATGTAGAAATAATATTTCACCATTACAACAACATAAATACAATTGCCATAATGCCGGTAAAATCTGACAAATGTCATAACTTTCTGGATATTTAGCGAGATCTAAGTTTGCTTTTTGCAAGATATGATAGTAATTCCTCTATTGTCCCACAATGCGGAAATTCATCTGAAACTTTACACAATAACTTTTGAAAAATGTTTTATTCTGTCGACCAGTCTCTTAATCTTGGCTGCATGCTACAATTGTAAATATAGATTAATGCAGGAATGACAACATTTAGACAACGGGATTGGGGGATAATGTTTTGGAATACATTTTTACCCACTGATTTCTTTTTTCCACATCTTTAAAATAATGAAGAAAAAAAGACATCTCTGACTTGGTTCAAGAGTCTCATTTATAAAAGGTACACCTAAAATGAGACCTGAAACCTGTGTACTGTGTCACTTTCCACACAAAGGTTGTGCTCTGTAAAAAACTAGCTTGATGGGAGAATGTGCTGGCCCTCACGCAAAATCTGACTCTGCGCACGCTTGTTTTGGAGACAGGAAACTAGCAATGCAGATGGTGAAGTGAAGAATTGCAACCACACTGCATCATGATTCCTCTCATACATTTCACTTCATATCAAACTTTAATCATACAGCGTTCGAAATCGGGCCCAATGGGCTTAAAGAGTTGTGAAGGCTGTCCGAATTCGACGCAGCAGTCGAAAGCTCTTTTCCTCCCCACGATAGTTGTAACAATTGACCTTATGAAAGGTCAAGGAACAGGAGATAGCGGTTTATAACTGGAACATTTCAGATGAACCCCTGTCTTTGCGGTGGAGCTGGAAATGCAATTGGTTGGAACTAATCTTTGTACAGGCCTTTTTACTTAATGAACATGAATTACCACCTCTGCCTTCTACCATGAGCTGTTGCTTGTGAAGGCATCAGCTCGGTTTTTTTAAGCTGCAGACACCTTACCCAAATACACTTCAGGCAATATCAGGAGTTAACAATGCCTCAGTTCCTATTAAACGGCCAACATTTCAACATTGTCGGCTGCTCTAACTGAACAATCTAAATGTTGGACTTGTTTACTGCATATGCCAGTTCCACCTTCATAGCAAGATCAAATCTTGGCATATCAGATCACAATCTTGTTTTGCTCTGCTCAGAGTATTAACCCTTTGTTTAGAGCAGCAACCTGTGATGAAAATAACTGGTGACTGGAAGCTGTGGAGGATTGTTTTGAAGCTACAACCTGGAATGCATTCTACCATTATCATTGAGATGACTAAACATCTGGGTGAAAGATACGATTAAGCCTGATTTACTTTGTCAGAAACACCAGAAGAGACAGGCGCCAGTATCAATGACAACCTGACAACCCTAACACAATTAGTGACAATGAAGGACTGTGTGTGACCTGGTGGGCAGATGCGTGTGTAATTCTTGGACTTTAGACTGACTATGGCTTCCTTATGTTACACAAAATAACCATTTAGCAGCATCAGAGAATGGTTCTTTAAGGAGCCTGATGTATAAATGAAAACAAGGACACAAATGTAAGATTTCAATTGAAATTATATTAAATATTAACAAGCAACATAAGGGGAAAACATACAAAATAAACAGAATTTACAGGGTTATTGTAGACTTGTATTCCATTCTTGAATTCAATTAATTAAATTTTCAAAACTTCTCCCCAAAAGGAATATTCTCAATCCATTCAACGGGAAGGAGGAAAAGGGGAAAAGAAATTGTCTAAGATCCACTTGATGGAAGCTGTTCAATTCAAGGAAAAGTAAACAGTCCCAAAAAATGCAAGTCCCCCTCCAATACTCTGGAGAAAAATACCAGCAGGTTTCATAACTACCCCACAAGTAGTACAGGGTACCTTGCCATCTTGAATTGTTTCAGTCCATGCAAAAAAAAAAAAAACTGACCTAAAAAAAGTAGGGGGCCTCTAAATTAAGGGGGCCTGAATTTAGCCTCTATCCTTTAACCACAAATATTAGTGTTTATCAACTAAACATTCATGTTAAATAAATTAAAGCAATTCAAATGAATGCATAATTATCAATGCAACATACAACCAAGAAGACAATTGAATAATTAATCCAATCAATTCCATTTATATAGCTCAGTAACCTCGATTATATGTTACCAAAAAAATCATTAAGTGCACTTAAGTTCAAGCCAGTACTTAACATATTAAAGTACTTATCCAAATACTCATGAATAAACTAAAAGTTGAAAAGTGTTGCGCAACAATTATATGTATCTACATTAATTTCAATTGAGTTCCCATGTACAAAAGCAAGCTGTTAGGTGCTAAAACATTTTTAGCACCTAACAGGAAAAGTTTCAAGAATAAAGTATCAAAAATAGCTCAATAGCTTCATTAATTCGATTAGTAACTACTGTTTGGCTCATGAAATGGCAAACAAGTCAAGAGCAAAACCAAAAAATGATTTGTTTGGTCAGACTCCAAACACAAGCAGCCAGCTAAAATTAGCAATTAGTGGTATGAAGTTTTGAGTGGTGGCAACATCAGTGATTTAAGACCACTAAAAAAATTTAAACGGTTGCCACCAACCAACAAATAAATAAACATATAAAGCCAAAGACTCACCGCTGAAATATTGTTGCAACTGCAGAGATTATCCAAATTTGAGATTTGTTTGGTTGCCAACAGATCCTTTCCACAGCCACAGTCGAGGGAGAGAAAGAGGAAGTGACACGCTGTAACCCCATGACATATAGGAAGCAACCTTAGAAGGAAGTTGGCCCAAAAAATAAAATACTTTTAGGACACATGGGTTACACGTGGAATCACCAGGGGACTGTACTCTCACTATTCCCTTTAATTGTACACCCCCATATAGGTCCACTGATGTAGGGCTTTGACTATCTACTAAACCAGTCAAGGGTCGTAACGAAATTGGGGAGATGTGTGAACAAATCACTTCAGTGGACGTTTCACTAAACACAAGGAAAGGGAAAACAAGAGCTTTAAGTATTTTTGGAATAGGTGCTGGGGTCACTGTATGCAGGAAAAAGATAAATGGCTTAAAGTCCTGCTCTTACCATAGTGTACTACTATAGTTTCCTTTATATCGGTATCTCTTAATCGTCTCTCAACAGGCTTGAATTGGTCCAAAATGCAGCTTCACATCTTTTAAGTGACACTTCCAGACACGACCACATCACCCACATCAGAGGGTTAAACATTTAATGTTTTTTTTTTTAAAGCTCTTAATGATCTGGACCAATTCTACGCTTCTGATTTATTTTGTCCATGCAGTCCCGCTCTTCTTGGAGATTCCCAAAACTAAATATAAACACTGGAGTGACCCCACCATCTCAGTTGCATCACCCAGACTCTGGAACCAGCTCCCTCTGGATATCTGCTCAATTATTGACCTGGACGTGGCTTCTTACCTGTATGTGTTCTCAAGTGTAAATTCAAGTTTGATTGCCTTGATAAATCTTTTCCACAAGTCAGACATGAAAAAGGTTTCTCACCTGTGTGAGTTGGAATATGAATAGTCAAATGATGGCCATATCTAAAAGTATTACCACAAATTTGGCAAGACTATGACTTCTCACCTGTGTGAGTTTTCATGTGCTCAATCAAGGTACTTTGCCAGGTGAAATCTTTTCCACATCTCAAACACGAGAAAGGCTTCTCCCCTGTATGAGTTCTCATGTGGTCAATCAAGGTACTTTGCCTGGTGAAATCTTTTCCACATCTTAAACACGAGAAAGGCTTCTCACCTGTATGAGTTCTCATGTGCTCCATTAAGGTTCTTTGCCTGGTGAAATCTTTTCCACATCTTAAACAAGAGAAAGGCTTCTCACCTGTATGAGTTCTCATGTGCACAGTTAGGTTAAATTGCTGGGTGAAATCTTTCCCACAGGTCAAACATGAGAACGGCTTCACTCCTGTGTGAGTTCTTAAGTGGTGAGCCAACTGGTTAGACTGTCTAAAAGATTTACCACACAGTTCACAGGGATATGGTTTTACCCCTGTGTGAGTTCTCATGTGTCTGGCTCTTGCACCATGGTTAGTAAAACATTTACCACACAATTTACAAGAATACGGCTTCTCTCCTGTGTGAGTTCTCATGTGAACAGTCAAGCACTTGGTCTTTTTGAAACATTTACCACATACTTCACACGAGACCGTATTCGTTTCAAACACTGTTGCATGTGAATTGTACCCAACATCCTTGTAATTTTTGGTATCCTGCTGTCTGTCCTCTGGCCTCAGTTCTATATTTCTACTTAATCCAGAATCTTCATGATTACTACCGCACTTATGCTGGTTCTCAGATTTAGATGAGTGTACAAAGAGGAGTTGGTTCTTGTGCGCCTCTAATTCATTGTTGGCTTTTTCTCCATAATTAAGAGTCAAGTTAAAGGTGTCAGCTTCCTGCTTCACTACACGCTGATTTTCATCTTCTGGTTCACCTTTAACCTGTACAAATTCTGGTTCCTCCGGTTCGCTTTTAATCCGTAGAGTTTCTGGTTCCTTCTGTTCTTCTTTAATCTTAGCAGGTTCTGGCACCTCTGGTTTCTCTCTAATCTGGACACAATCTGGTTTCTCCTTTATTTCACTCATACTTTGCAGTTCTGGTACTTCGGAGGGTATTTCTGCATAAACAGGAACCCCCATTAAAGTACTCATCTCCTCCTTCATTGAAAGCTGCCTTTCTTCCTGGAAGATGCACAACTCAACTTGTTCTCCTTTAATTGATTGAGGTTCAGCTTCATCTTTTGTCTCAGTCGTTTGCTGTCGATCTGTTTCCTCCTGCCCCTCTTTTAGATCCATAGTATTTTGTATCTTGTGATCAAGACTGGAGTTCATCTCTTCAGTTATGAGATCATGATTAGCAAGAACCTCCCATGGAGTAACAGACATGAAGCTTTGGAAGACCTGAAGGAATAAACAGTGGAAAAGGAATTATATTTTTTTAAATAAAATGAAAATAAAGATACTCTATTAAAACATTGGACATATTGTTTATTGTTTGTTAATTTTACTGGTGAAGATTCTCAGTCATCCAGCTCATGGTCATTCAAAAAAAAAAGTAAAAAACAAAGCAACTGGGCTTGTTTACCGTAGTTGAAGACGTATCGGAAGCTTTCTCAATTCAAAAAATGCCTTTGTTTGGCAGTAGTATAAAGCTTGGTACTCCACATTACTCCAGACTTTTTGAATGAAAGCTTCCTGGAGAGGAAGCGAAACGACTTCACAAGATAGGCTTTTTTGAGAAATTCACTTGCCACATTGAAACAAGCTTAGTTGGATAACCGGAAATCGGAAGTTACCGGGGCTAATAGCATTTTGGCCAGTGGACTTACGGCGCTAACTTTAAAAGATTCGGCCTTATTTTTCGTCATAATGAGTGAATCGGATAACATTACCATTAATATCCCATCAAGCAGTGTTGTTTTTGGCAGCCATCTTAGTTTTAGTCTTCAGGACGAAAATGATTGTTAGTTTTAGTCACATTTTAGTCATTACTAAACGAAATAGTTTTAGTCCAGTTTAGACGACTAAAATTCTAAAAGGTTTTAGTCTAGTTTTAGTCAGTCTTGTGTTGCAATTCATAAAGCAACACTTAACCTCAACAATTTTGAACAATAACCAGATTCCTTACCAGACTGACAACTTTTTTTAACTTAAACAAGTGATTTAAATGAATAAACTAATGATGATGAAATAATTTATTTAATATGTTTTATGACAGTTTGTATTCAGAAGTTTTAATAAAAGACTGAAGTATTTTAAGTATCGTTTATTTATTTTGTATTAATACATAACCTCACTGTATTGTTTATAATATTCGCTATAACATGATAGCGTGACATTTGTGTCAATAATCTTCTAGCATAGGTTATTCTGCATGGTGGGAGGGGGGCCCCCAAAAGGCTCGGGCCGGCCCTGCACAGGAGGGAAGTGGGGAGAGCGGCTGCCAGATAAATCCTTCATTCAGAACCAGTCATGGCTGAATGCTGGATCAGAAAACAGATCCACTAACCAGATCCAGCCTAAAAAGCCTCTTATTCTGTTTATAATTTTCGTTCTTATAAACGGGCATGCTGCCTTGTGCTTGAATTCAGGTGCGCAAAATTACGTTACATGTAATTTAGGTGCGCACTTTTAAGGGTCATTTTAAGGAACTTGTAACATCAGGGGCTTCAGCTCAGATCCATTCATCCTGTTCCCTCTAAAGGAGCCCTTTACAGTCTTTATTTATGCATTTTTCCCACCGCACAGCGAACCAATCGGGGGAAATTCCGCCCACCTCACCGCCGCAATCCGGTATCATTAAGTATAAATTATGCTGATACCATATGTTACCAAAAAAGTGTTTTTTTCCACCGTCACTTAGCGAAAAAGGAGGATTGCCAGTGCCACGCATTAGTACCACAGGGTTCAGTCCCTGGACCAATTCTCTTTACTATATATATATGCTTCCAATCGGCAAAATTATCAGACAGCATGGGATTAATTTCCACTGTTATGCTGATGACACTCAGCTATATTTATCCATAAATCCTGATGAATCCAATCAATTACTTCGACTGCAGTCATGTCTTGATGACATCAAAAGCTGGATGACTTTAAATTTCCTGCATCTAAATTCTGACAAGACCGAAGTTGTAATCTTTGGGCCAGAGTCCTCAAAAAATAAACTTCTTAATCATTCACTTAATCTGGGTGGCATTAACTTGGCCTCTGGTAATAAAGTAAAAAATCTTGGTGTTATTTTTGACCAAGATGTGTCATTTAAATCCCATATTAAACAGGTTTCCAGAGTTTCCTTTTTTCACCTCAGGAATATCGCCAAAATTAGAAACATTCTGTCCAGGAGTGATGCTGAAAAACTAGTCCATGCATTTGTTACTTCAAGGCTGGACTATTGTAATTCTTTACTATCAGGAAGTCCACAAAATGCAATTCAAAGTCTTCAGCTGATCCAAAATGCTGCAGCAAGAGTTCTGATGAAAATCAACAAGAGGGATCATATTTCTCCTATTTTAGCTTCCCTTCATTGGCTTCCTGTTAAATCAAGAATAGAATTTAAAATTCTTCTTCTAACGTATAAAGCCCTTAATAATCAAGCTCCATCATATATCAGAGCTCTGATTACCCCGTATGTTCCTAACAGAGCACTTCGCTCTCAGACTGCAGGTCTGCTGGTGGTTCCTAGAGTCTCTAAAAGTAGAATGGGAGGCAGATCCTTTAGCTATCAGGCTCCTCTCCTGTGGAACCAACTCCCAGTTTTGGTCCGTGAGGCAGACACCCCGTCTACTTTTAAGACTAATCTTAAAACCTTCCTTTTTGACAAAGCTTATAACTAGAGTGGCTCATGTTACTCTGAGCTACCTCTATAGTTTTGCTGCTATAGGCTTAGGCTGCTGGAGGACATCAGGGTCTAATTTTCTCACTCTATAGAGTTCTACTGTTCTTCAATTATGCATTACGTGTTATCATTTCTGCTTTAACTTTCTGTTCTCTCTCTTTTTTTTCTTCATAGTAGGTACACCTGGTCTGGCGTTCTGTTAACTGTGACATCATCCAGTGAAGACGGCTCACCCTCTATTACCATCTAATGTAGAACAGATTACTGGATCAATGCTTGCTTCTGTGCTTGTTTGTCTCTCTTGTTGTGTCTCTGCTCTGTCTTCTGTAACCCCCAGTGGGTCGAGGCAGATGACCGTTCATACTGAGCCTGGTTCTGGTTCTGCCGGAGGTTTTCCTTCCCGTTAATGGGGAGTTTTTCTTCCCACTGTCGCTTCATGCTTGCTCAGTATGAGGGATTGCAGCAAAGCCATGGACAATGCAGACGACTCTCCCTGTAGCTCTATGCTTCTCCAGGAGTGAATGCTGCTTGTCGGGACTTTGATGCAATCAACTGGTTTCCTTATATAGGACATTTTGACCAATCTGTATAATATGACCCAATCTGTATAATATGATTGAACTTAACTTTGTAAAGTGCCTCGAGATGACATGTTTCATGAATTGGCGCTATATAAATAAAATTGAATTGAATCAATTAGGTAAATTTCTCTTTCATCCTTATATTTAGTATCTGCACTGCTCTTCTCTGTATATTCTTTAAAATCAGCACCATGCTCTCCTCCACAGCTTTTTATTTGTGTTCCTTCTGTACATTTGCCATATTCATTCATCCAGGCCCTAGCTCTACAGGCTGCAGACCAGAACGCTGGCATTTGTAACATCTTGATGGAGGAATGTGTGACCTTATTGTGTAACTGAAACAACTGAACTTCAGTTAACTTCCGTTTTCCGGTACTCCTTATCATATACCTGCTGTCACTGGTTTAGCTCCATGTCACTGCAATCATTAGCTATATAAGCAGATGAAGATTATATTAATGAAAATAATACCCTTTCCTGTGGTCGAGCAGCGGTACTTCACCGGAGCTTTCCATTAAATCACTGCAGGTAGATGAGGAGTACCGGAAAAACGGTGGGTCCATGAGGGGCCTTCAGGTTAGCCCCGCCCCCGACAGCAAAACAGTGCCATCTTTTAGTGACGTCATAGCTGCATACTCTGCAATGACAATGAAAGCATCTCATTAAAAAAAGCTGCAGCATAAAATGAGAATATAATCATAAGTTTTTACTTTCTAATAAAGTTTGACTTTTCAGTGTCTAATTTTTCAATGCCAAATCGCTTTTCGATGTCATTGCAAGTGATTTTTCAATGTTTGATTTATCAATGTTTGATTTTACAATGTTTGATTTTTGAAATGCCAAAACTCTTTTCAATGTCGCTGCAAACTGTCAGTGTTTTAGCGCCATAACTTCCCGGTTTTCGTCCTTATGAATTTTGGGACCCCAGCCAGATATAACGCGCCAAAAGACCGCGGTGAAGTTAGTTTGATATTGGACATTCAAGCTCCGCGGAGTCAGCGGGATCTAGCTCACGGTTGATCCGGTTGAAGGACTCCGTTTTCGGCCAGCGTCTCTCAGCTGCTCCCTCCTCCCACACGGTGGTGCAGTTAGGGACCGTCAAAAAAGTTTTGAACCAAGCACTCTTGAGAAATAAAAATCAATAAATCCCTTATCTAGTGACTAGCTAATACAAAACTAATAGGAAATCATGCCACTAAATAACATATGTAAGGCACACTAATTTTTATCCCATTTTAAGGCTTTGTTTATTTTTAAAGAATTTTTATTATAGAAAAATGTGATATTTCTTCAATAGCTTCCAGGTCATGTGACCCACTGATTCCAAATCTGTGTCAAATTGTTCTACTACTTTACCTTGATGGGGCACACTCATTTTTATCCCATTTTAAGCTTTTTTCTATTTTTAAAGAATTTTTTATTATAAAAATAATTGATATTTCTTCAATAGCTTCCAGGTCATGTGACCCACTGACTCCAAATCTGTGTCAAATTGTTCTACTACTTTACCTTGATGGGGCACACTCATGTTTATCCCATTTTAAAACTTTGTTTATTTTTAAAGAATTTTTATTATAGAAAAATTTGATATTTCTTCAATAGCTTCCAGGTCATGTGACCCACTGACTCCAAATCTATGTCAAATTGTTCTACTACTTTAGCCAGAAGAGGCACAGCCTTTGTTGTTGAAACAAAGGACAGTTTTATTGACAACATATAACTGTAACGTATTTATTTTGAACAGTGTTGAAAAACTCCCCATTAATGGGAAGGAAAAACCTCCAGCAGAACCTGAACCAGAGTTAGTATGAACGGTCATCTGCCTCGACTGACTGGCGGTTAGCGACGACAGAGCAGAGACACAACAAGAGAGACAAACAAGCACAGAAGCACACATTGATCCAGTAATCTGTTCTACATTAGATGGTAATAGTGGTGATCTGTCTTCCCTGGATGATGTCACAGATAACAGAGCGTCAGACCAGGTGTACCTACTATGAAGAAAAAAGAGAGAGAGCAAAAAGTTAAAAGCTGAAATGAAGGCAAGCAATGCAAAACTGGAGAACAGTAGAACTCAGTAGAGTGAAAAAAATAGTCCCTGATTTCCTCCAGCAGCCTAAGCCTATAGCAGCATAACTATAGAGGTAGCTCAGAGTAACATGAGCCACTCTAGTTATAAGCTTTGTCAAAAAGGAAGGTTTTAAGATTAGTCTTAAAAGTAGACGGGGTGTCTGCCTCACGGACCAAAACTGGGAGTTGGTTCCACAGGAGAGGAGCCTGATAGCTAAAGGATCTGCCTCCCATTCTACTTTTAGAGACTCTAGGAACCACCAGCAGACCTGCAGTCTGAGAGCGAAGTGCTCTGTTAGGAACATACGGGGTAATCAGAGCTCTGATATATGATGGAGCTTGATTATTAAGGGCTTTATACGTTAGAAAAATATTTTTTATTCTATTGTATAAATTACAACTTCAAGACTATCTACAGTTAGTCCCTATTTATGCATACTCTCACCCAGTCTGTAATTGGAGGTACAGCAAATGGTGGCTGGCAGGCAGCACATCAAACACTAATAAAGAAAGGAAACAACCATAAATATACAATCCCTGGAAAAAATTATGGAATCACCGGCCTTGGAGGATGTTCATTCAGTTGTTGAATTTTGTGGAAAAAAAACAGATCACAAACATGACACAAAACTAAAGACATTTCAAATGCCAACTGTCTGGCTTTAAGAAACACTAAAAAAAATCAAGAAAAGAAATTTGGTAGTCGGTAATGGTTACTTTTTTAGACCAAGCAGAGGGAGAAATAATATGTAATCACTCAATTCTGAGGAAAAATTATGGAAACACCCTGTAAATTTCCAACCCCAAAACTAAAACCCGCATCAAATTAGACCTGCTCGTTAGTCTGCAATAAAAAGGAGTGATGACACCTTGGAGAGCTGCTGCACCAAGTGGACTGACATGAAAAATGGCTCCAACACGAGAGATGTCAGCTGAAACAAAGGAGAGGATTATCAAACTCTTAAAAGACTGTAAATCATCACGCAATGTTGCAAAAGATGTTGGTTGTTCACAGTCAGCTGTGTCTAAAATCTAGACCAAATACAAATGACATGGGAAGGCTGTTAAAGACAAACACACTGGTAGACCAAGGAAGACATCACAGCCTCAAGACAGAAAACTTAAAGCAATGTGTCTCAAAAACCGAAAATTCACAACAAAACAAATGAGGAACGAATGGGAGGAAACTGGACTCAACGTCTGTGACAGAACTGTAAGAAACAGCCTAAAGGAAATGGATTTACATACAGGAAAGCTAAAAGTAAGCCATCATTAACATCTAAACAAAAAAACAAGGTTTCAAGGAAAGCAATCGTGGACTGTGGATGACTGGATGAAAGTGATATTCAGTGATGAATCTCGACTCTGCATTGGGCAAGGAGATGATGCTGGAACTTTTGTTTGGTGCCGTTCCAATGAGACTTGTAAAGATGACTGCCTGAAGAGAACATACACATTTCAACAGTCATTTATGATATGGGGCTGCATGTCAGGTAAAGGCACTGGGGAGATGGCTGTCATTACATCTTCAATAAATGCAGGAGTTTACATAGAGATTTTGGACACTTTTCTTATCCCATCAATTGAAATGATGTTTGGGGATGATGAAATAATTTTTCAAGATGATAACGCAGCTTGCCATAGAGCAAAAACTGTGAAAACATCCTTGAAAAAAGACACAAGGTCAATGTCATGCCTTGCAAATAGTCCGGATCTTAATCCAATTGAAAATCTTTGGTGGAATGTGAAGAAAATGGTCCATGACGAGGCTCCAACCTGCAAAGCTGATCTAGCAACAGCAATCAGAGAAAGTTGGAGCCAGATTGATGAAGAGTACTGTTTGTCACTCATTAAGTCCATGCCTCAGAGACTGCAAGCTGTTATAAAAGCCAGAGGTGGTGCTGGCTTTTTTTGTGTTGGAGCGTTCTTTTGTTTTTCATGATTCCATAATTTTTTCCTCAGAATTGAGTGATTCCATATTATTTTTCCCTCTGCTTGGTCTAAAAAAGAAACCGTTACTGACTACCAATTTTTTTTTCTTGATTTCTTTTAGTATTTCTTAAAGTCAGACAGTTGCCATTTGAAATGACATTAGTTTTGTCATGTTTGTGATCTGTTTTTTTTCTACAACTGAATGAACATCCTCCAAGGCCGGTGATTCCATAATTTTTGCCAGGGGTTTTGTGTGTATGTATATATACATATATACATACATTTGTGTGTGTGTGTGTGTGTGTGTGTGTGTGTGTGTGTGTGTGTGTGTGTGTGTGTGTGTGTGTGTGTGTGTGTGTGTGTGTAAATGTGCAACAACGTTTACACAATGTGTAAATTTGAAGCATAAATATAGACAAACTCCAGGTATTGTTGAAGTTGTAATTTATAGATGACAAGCAAATAACCTCCCTAATTTGTGACAGGAGAGGAGCGTTTACTGTATTACTATAAAACTGAAACGGTATCTTTTCTGTTGTATTTTAACAGATCCAGTGTGACAACTGTGACAGATGGTTCCATGCCATGTGCCTTTACATAAAGAGCACAGAAGATGAAAATGCTAAGAAAGGCAGCTGGAACTGTCCATTGTGCAACTAATATGCAAACTTTGTACTCGGTTAAACACTGTTAAAAATAAATAATTTACAGTAATATGTTGCCAATAAAACTGTACTTTGTTTCAAGAACATCAAAGCTGTACTTCGTCTAGCTAATGTAATAGAACAATTTCACACAGATTTGAAGTCAGTAAAAATCTTTAAAAATAATCAAAGGCTTAAAGGCTTAAAGGCAAATTTATTTGTATAGCACTTTCCAGTACAGAGACAATGCAAAGTGCTTTACATGATTAAAATATAGGAAAATAAAACAGAAAAAAAGCAAGCAGGAATAAAATGAAGAAAATAGAACATGGGAGAATAGAAATTAAAAGCAAACAAGTAAAAACAGTTGGACTACAAAGTGAACTAATGATGTTTCAGTAATACAGTTTAACTAGAACAGTCAAAGGCAATCCTAAACAAATGTGTTTTTAATCTTGATTTAAAGGAACTCGGGCTTTCAGCACTTTTACAGTTTTCTGGAAGTTTGTTCCAGATAAGTGGAGCATAGGAACTAAATGCTGCTTCTCCATGTCTGGTTCTGGTTCTGGTTCTGCAGAGCAGGCTGGAGCCAGAAGACCTGAGTGGTCTGGAGGGTTGATGCTCTGATAACAAGTCTGTGATGTATTTAGGTGCTAATTCAGGGATTTATAGACTAACAGAAGGATTTTAAAGTCTATTCTCTGAGATAGAGGAAGCCAGTGTAAGGACTTTAGAACTGGGGTGATGTGTTCTATTTTCTTAGTCTTAGTGAGGACTTCAGAACCGGGTCCATGTTCTCTACGTTCTTAGTCTTAGTGAGGACGCGGGCAGCAGCGTTCTGGATCAGCTGCAGCTGTCTGATCCACTTTTTTTTTTAGGCAGACCTGTGAAAACACCGTTGCAGTGATCAATTCTACTAAAGATAAACGCATGGATTAGTTTTTCCAGATCATGCTGAGACATTAGTCCTTTAATCCTGGAAATGTTCTTCAGGTGATAGAAAGCCGACCTTGTAATTGTCTTTAGATGCTTTTGGAGGTTCAGGTCCGAGTCCATCACTACTCCCAGATTTCGGGCCTGATTAGTGGTTTCTAGCTGAAGCGACTGAAGCTGTGAGCTAACTTTTGATCTCTCCTCTATTGGTCCATAGATTATTACTTCTGTTTTGTTTTTATTCAATTGAAGAAAATTCTTAAAGGCTAAAAATGGAATAAAAATGAGTGTGCCCCATCACACTAAAGTAGTAGAACAATTTGAGATCATTTTGGAGTCAGTGGGTCACATGACCTGGAAGCTATTGAAGAAATATCACATTTTTCTATAATAAAAATTCTTTAAAAATAAACAGTCTTAAAATGGGATACACATGAGTGTGCCCCATCAAGGTAAAGTAGTAGAACAATTTGACACAGATTTTGAGTCAGTGGGTCACATGACCTGGAAGCTATTGAAGAAATATCAATTATTTTTATAATAAAAATTCTTTAAAAATAGAAAAAAGCTTAAAATGGGATAAAAATGAGTGTGCCCCATCAAGGTAAAATAGTAGAACAATTTGACATAGATTTTGAGTCAGTGGGTCACATGACCTGGAAGCTATTGAAGAAATATCAATTATTTTTATAATAAAAATTCTTTAAAAATAGAAAAAAGCTTAAAATGGGATAAAAATGAGTGTGCCCCATCAAGGTAAAATAGTAGAACAATTTGACATAGATTTTGAGTCAGTGGGTCACATGACCTGGAAGCTATTGAAGAAATATCAATTATTTTTATAATAAAAATTCTTTAAAAATAGAAAAAAGCTTAAATGGGATAAAAATGAGTGTGCCCCATCAAGGTAAAATAGTAGAACAATTTGACACAGATTTGGAATCAGTGGGTCACATGACCTGGAAGCTATTGAAGAAATATCACATTTTTCTATAATAAAAATTCTTTAAAAATAAACAAAGCCTTAAAATGGGATAAAAATTAGTGTGCCTTACAGATGTTATTTATTGGCATGATTTCCTATTAGTTTTGTATTAGCTAGTCACTAGATAAGGGATTTATTGATTTTTATTTCTCAAGAGTGCTTGGTTCAAAACTTCTTTGACGGTCCCTAACTGCACCACCGCATGTGGGAGGAGGGAGCAGCTGAGAGACGCTGGCCGAAAACGGAGTCCTTCAACCGGATCAACCGTGAGCTAGATCCCGCTGACTCCGCGGAGCTTGAATGTCCAATGTCCAATATCAAACTAACTTCACCGCGGTCGCCAAAAGTTGGTGATGCGTCACAAAAGTCACGCGCTCCTTCTCCCGTCCGCGTGCAGCTCCGTTAGTTCAGACCAGCGTCCAGTTAACATACCTGGAGGTTCTGACCCGGTTCGGGTTCTCCAGCTGCTATCCAGCAGTCTGAGCTGATGCTCGGTCTCTTCCTCCTCCTGGACGATGGTTCTGAATATTTCTTCAGCAGTTAGTCGCTCTCTGCTGATGAAGCGAAGATATTGTTGCTGCAGACGCTGAAATATTCAGTTTACAGCAAAAACAGACTCCTAACCGACGAGAAGCATTAAAATCAAAGCGGAGGCTGCTAACGTTTTGTTTACTTCCGCCGGAAGTATCACACGGACATTTGCACTAGAAACAGTGACCACTCTCCTCTCTCTGTTCCGCTTCAGTCTATATATATATATATATATATATATATATATATATATATATATATTTTAAATCAAATTTATTTATTTTTTTACTCCTGCTCCACATGTGCAGATAAATTACACTTATAATAAATACGTTTAATTATTGAGAGCAATCTGCATAAGATGTAATATTATTTAATTTACACAAATGTCCCATTACATGGGGGCTGAAATTTAGGTTCAAGCTTAAGAAAGTCTCCTGGAAGTGTCGGACTTAGTTAAATCTTACCTCTGCTTTTGGGAATTAATTCGAGAACATCTTTTACTCATGTTACAGGATTGTATTAATAAGCAAAAAACAAAAAATGACAACAACCGTGAAACAAGGTCTAATAACTTACCCAAGGCAAACAAAGATCTTTTAAAAATAGAAAATTGGAGCCCAGTCTCACCTTTAAAGATAGATTATGAAAATTTGGCAGTGGTTATCCCAAGTGACTGAAAATATATTTAGGAGAGATAAGTGAAAAGTGGATTTATGCCCAAACATCACGTTAGTTCTAATGGATTGGTGTTGGATTTAACTGATTACTCAAATGTTATAAATTCAGATGCATTGATGATTTTTCTTGACTTTTATAAGGCATTCGACTAAATTGAGCATTTCTTCATTATGCAAACACATAAAATTGGGTTAATAAAGTAGTTTATTACGATAATTATATGGTTTACAATAATATAAATAGAACAAGTGTTCTGTATCTCCGAATGTTTGGTAAGTTTCTCGTACCGAGGCTTGTAATGCAGTGCTGTCCTATTTCTTGCTTCCAGTTTTTGAGTTTTTATTTTAAAATTTTGTATGACTTGAATATTCATAGTCTAACCATTTTTAATAAGGAAATTAAGATGACAGTGAAGATGAGATAAATCACAGACACCAGATGCGGTGGAAGCAAATTCTCAGAAGCTTCAGGTCTTAAACTTAACATTGCTAAAAGTGCCAGCGCCAGAATTGATAAAAACTCCTAGATAGGTATCGAAACGTTTTCAAAAGCTGAGCGCAAGTCCGGCTGTCTCCATTCTAAGCCTGTTTGCTGGTAACATTGCCAAAAGCGATGTCAAGATTTTATGTTTTCATGAACCCAATAAATGCCTTATGTTTAATATTCTGGCCAAGCAAAGGGTTAAAGATTTGAAAACTCATAACAAAAGATAATCCTATTAGGCAACAATTCAACTTACAAACTAAGATTTAAAAAGCTTAATTAATTTTCAATATGTGGCTCCAAAGGGATCTTTGTATTTTAGCAGCGATCTGGTCAAAAACTGAGTGTATATCAAGGTTTGTTTATCCCACTCTGTCCTTTTATATTAATGATGCACTCTGTAAAGAAATTAACAGTTTATTTGTAAACTTTGTTTTGGAGGAACGAACACCTCCTAAAAAAGACATGCTTTACCTAGAAAAAGAAAAGGGGTGTTAAAAGAACATTTCTTCCCCTTAATTACAACTTTAAAATAAAATGGATCAGAAAATGTTTGAAAACACTTGAGTCTTTATGCAATTTTATGCCACATAATTTCTTTATATGGTGGATGGTTTATTTTTTTTGCTAAGTTACAATTTGATTGTCTCCAAAGCTACCAATAGTATTGCTTTTCGTGCTCGTTTTATTTTGCACCAAAGGGAGTTGTGCTCAAATTTTGTTGTATCCTGTACAATGACAATAAAGTCTGTTCTACTCTATTCTGTTATATTCTATATATTGCTATATTCTCTTTTGTGGAATATTGTTTGGGTTCGTGCTAATGCCAGTCTGTTTTATTTGTCTTTGTCTGTAACAAAAAAAAATAAAATAAAATAGTTTATTTATTAATAAGTTTATCTATTAATACAATTGTGAAAAAAAAATATGAAAATGTCTGGAGAGAAGAGATCCGCTAGTGTAACAGTGTAAGAGTAAAGTTTTCAATCAAAGGAATAATTAAATCGCTAGCTGTAATGAAAAATAATGTATACATGCGTACATATGTTTTGATATGAACTCTGATAATTTATGTTGTACACATCGTTTATTTTGCATATATCTTTGTGTAACTTGTGTGATTTGTAGTTAATTTTCAGATGGCTGTAGGCCCGGATTTGACTAGAATCATCCATGTCATGTAATGACGTTGAAGTTGAAGACTGTCTGAAATCAGCACAGCAGTCTGAAACTCCTTTCCTTCCCACAATAACGTTCTTACCGTTGACCACATTAAAGGTCAAGGAATAGAAGCGAGGAGCTGTATTTAGAAAATATCGGATGCAGCCTTTGTTCACTGGTGGTTAGCAAACAGTGAAAATTTCCACCAAAAACTGGTGAGGAGATTTGGTCAGAATGGCAATTTTATTCAAGTAGGTTAAATAAAACTAACTCTAATTTTGCCCGTCATTATTAGAGATTGGAATAAACACTGATAACCTTTTTTTAAATTCTTGCATAAGATGTAAACAAAGTGAAATTTATCTTTCCCCTTGCTGAGACTTTTCTTTTTTCTCTTTCTTCCTCATACTGCTGACAGTGTACTACATGTTCCACCAATTTAAAATGTCCACATTAGTCACATCTATGTTTTCCTAACAGTGTACCATCTAAACCAGTGTCCAAGTTTGTCTTGAAATAATTGCGTCCTCGATTTTTCTTTCTGTAATACTTTTCTAACTTTCTTCAACTAGGAATTCTTTTAAACCAATCTCCTTTCCTCTCTTCTTCCCACGGCTCTTCACACGCTACCTTTCATCTTTATTTAAACGGTTATTCTTTTTTGCCAAAAAAAGAAGACCAGGTGTACCTAGTATGAAGAGAAAAAAGACAGATAACAAAAGATTCAAAGTTGAAATAGCAACAAAAAATGCAAATTGGAGAACAGTAGGAGAACTCAGCAGAGTGAGAAAATGAGCAGCAGGCTAAACTTATAGCAGCAAAACTATAGAGACATCTCAGGATAACTTAAGCCACTCTGATTATACGCTTTATCAAACAGGGAAGTTTGAAGCCTGGTCTTAAAAGTAGACGGGGTGTCTGCCTCATGGACCAAAGCTGGGAGTTGGTTCCACAGGAGAGGAGCCTGATAGCTAAAGGATCTGCCTCCCATTCTACTTTTAGAGACTCTAGGAACCACCATTCTGTCTGAGAACAAAGTTCTCTGTTAGGGACATATGGGGTAATTGGCTGCTAAATTGGCCTCTTGTAATAAAGTAAAAAACATTGGTGTTATTTTTGAAATCCCATATTAAACAGGTTTCCAGTGTTTCCTTTTTTTCACCTCCGGAAAACATGTAAATGTTAAAAATCCTCCTGCTTTTCCTTTGTACTTGTGGTCATTTATGCTTTATTTCAAAGCACGGCATTCTTTCTTATTTCTTTTTGTTATGCTGTACTTCATGTTCCCTTCCAAGCACAACATGACAGCGTGAGATCCTGAAGGAATCAGAGGGAAAGCTTTTAAATAGTGTCTGCGGAAAGCAGAATAAGGTATAAATATACTTAAATAAATTTTGTAATTAGAAAGGTAATGTTTTTATTAAAGAAGAGAGGTAATATCATTGTTTTCATTTGTTCATACAAGTAAAACTGCACAGGCTACGTAGTGCAAGATACTGCATATGTTTTGTGAACATTACTCTGATTTGTTTTATTTAAAGAAACATTTAATACATTCTTGTGTTTCATATTTGTTCTAAGGCTTTTAAAGAGGCATTTTACTTACATTTCATTGTGAAAAATCATCTTAAATGCTTTAAACTGGGTCAAACAGGACCAACAACCTTGACTATTTTCTGTTTTTGGTTTTCACTGTTTATGGCATGCAAAGAACATTAAACTGCACCTGTTTGGAACTCCCTGCATCTGGTTTTAATTGGTCCCTGTTGCTCCAAGTGACCAACATGGTATAATCAAACCTTTGATATATGATGGAGCATGATTATTAAGGGCTTTATATGTTAGAAGAGGAACTTTAAATTCTATCCTTGATTTAACAAGAAGCCAATGAAAGGAAGCTAAAATATGAGAAATATGATCCCGCTTGTTGATTTTCATCAGAACTCTCGCTGCAGCATTTTGGATCAGCTGAAGACTTTGAACTGTATTTTGTGGACTTCCTGATAGTAAAGAATTACAATAGTCCAGCCTTGAAGTAACAAATGCATGGACTAGTTTTTCAGCATCACTCCTGGACAGAATGTTTCTAATTTTGGCGATATTCCTGAGGTGAAAAAAGGAAACTCTGGAAACCTGTTTAATATGGGATTTAAATGACATGTCTTGGTCAAAAATAACACCAAGGTTTTTTACTTTATTACCAGAGGCCAATTTAATGCCGTTCAAATTAAGTGATTGATTAAGAAGTTTATTTTTGAAGAGTCTGGTCCAAAGATGACAACTTCTGCCCTGTCAGAATTTAAAGACAGAAATGTTTTTAAACATTTCCCAGAAATTGGGAAACAAGCGATCCAACAACGCGATTTAAAACGTTGCCACGTCCCGTGTGTTATGTCTTTACCATGTTGCTGATGAAAGCCGTTCGTTGCTGTAATTGGTCGCTCCCTGTGTGTCAAGCCCATTACAGGCATCCTATTTTAAATGTACAAATAATTAGCAGTTGCTGATTCTACATTTTTCTTTTTGGAGAATCTTACGACTTGAAGATCCTCTTCTTCTTGTCCTCAGGACAATATTTCTGACCAGGGCACCAAAAGCATCACATGCAGGTCATATTGACATCTATCTGCATATGGAAATTGCAGCGAGCAAAGGAGAAGACCAGTATTCACATTGCTGGGTTGTTTGGGAGGTACAACGGAAACTTCCTTGTATTTATTTACAATCTCATACATCTGGATTTTTTTCCCTGAACAGTTTTTGAATTTAGATGAAGAGTATATTTATTTTGGAATCCACACAAGTTTTCCAAAAAGGTCCTTTATTATCACTATCATGATGATGTAACTGCAAATACAGAGCTTGGAATGATTGCTTTAGTAATAAAATAATGACTTTTGTCCTTGCCAAATACTGAGTGTTTTTAAATTTGTAGAACATACTAAAGACTTAAATCTTTGTGTTTGATAAGCATCTGACGAAAAATTCATCATATAATTCTCGACACATTGGCCTCTTACCTGTGAGTTCTCATGTGCCGATTGAGAACATTTCTCCACCTGAACGATTTCTCACACAATTCACAGGTATATGGCTTCTCACCCGTGTGGGTCCTCATATGACAAGTCAAATCATTATTCTCCCTAAAAGATTTCTCACATATTTCACAAGAGTATGGTTTCTCCCCTGTGTGAGTTCTCATGTGCACAGTTAAGGTACTTTGCTTGTTGAAAGCTTTTCCACAGGTAAGACACGAGAAAGGCTTCTCACCTGTGTGGGTTGTTATGTGATATGTCAACTGACTACTGCCGCTGTAAGATTTACCACATACTTTACAAGAATATGGCTTCTCACCTGTGTGAGTTCTCATGTGTCGCACCAAATTACTACGATCTCGATAAGATTTTTCACACAACTCACAAGGATACGGTTTTTCACCTGTGTGAGTTCTCATATGAGCAGTCAAGGCAGGTTGTCTGGGGAAACCTTTCCCACAGGTCAAACATGAGAAAGGCTTCTCGCCTGTGTGGGTTCGCATGTGACAAATCAAATTACTGCTGTTAATGAAAGATTTATCACAGAGTTTGCAAGCAAACGGCTTTTCTCCTGTATGAGTTCTCATATGCACGGTTAATATTTGTCTAGTAGTGAAACACCTGCCACATACTTCACATAAGGGTAATTTCTTTTTAGGCCTTATTAATTTTGAGCTGTCCACATTGTCACCTTGTTTTTTGGTTTTTTTGCATATCTCCTCTGGCTTTAGTTCTGTCTCTTTATTTGATCTGGAGTCCTGCTCATTGCTTCCTTGTTGATGTTGGTTTTCAGCCTCAGGGCAGGTTGAACAGATTAGATTATTCTTGATTCTTTCTGGTTCATTGAAGTCTTCTTGATCAACAGTAGGTGTCAGAATTAAGGGATCTGTCGTATTCTTCACTAAAAGTTGCCCTTCAGAAATTTCAGGTTGGTGTTCTTCTTTAATTGCCCACGATTTTGGTTCTTCTTTGGTCTCAATCTTCTGCTTTGGTTTTGGTTCCTCTTGTTCAGTCTTTACAAGTTCTGGTTCTCTTTGAAATATACCCTCGTATGCAGGAGTCACCTTAAAGGTGTCGCTCTCCTGCTTGACTAAAAGCTGCCCATCAAGATTACTGCAGAGGTCCTCCTGTTCCTCCTTAATCTGAACAATTTTCAGTTCTGGTCCATTATGGAATATTTCTTCACAAGCAGGAGTCACCATAGAGGTTTTGCTCTCCTGCTTCACTAAAAGCTGCCCTTCATCCTGAAATAAACACAGTTCAGTCTGTTTTTCATTAATTGATTTAGGTTCTGCTTCCTGGGCCGTCTGGGCCTCCCTACTGAAGCTGCTACCCCCGCGACCCGACCCCGGATAAGCGGAAGACAACAGACGGACGGACGGTTCTGCTTCCTCTTTTGTCTCCATCATCTTCTTTGGTTCTGGTTCCTCCCATTCCTCTTTCAATCCTGTAATGTCTGATATCTTTTGATCAAGAACAGAGTTCCTCTCTTCAGTTATGAGAAACTGATCAGCGACAACCTTCCATGTAGTAAAAGACATGATGATGATAAAGATCTGAGGGAATGAAGAAAAGCAGAACAATGTTAAGAGTTTTTAGAGAGGTGGAAAACACAGGACACAGACATTTTGATTCATATTTTTACAGGAATGTATAAAAGTTAGTGTTATAATGGGTCATGTAGAGCAGAAAGATAAATATTTGAAACATTAAGTTGCTTTAAAAAAAATCACATTTTCAAAATGATCAGACAGAAAATATGAAGTCTTCAACATGCATGAGTCTGAAAAAGCCAGAGGGTCACACATCCCGTGTGCTGTCTTATATCCACGTCTGCACTGATGCTGTCTCACCCACAAAGACAATAAGAACGCTCCTTAACCAGAAGCCATGGATGGACAGCACATAGGGCTGGGAGATATGGCTTAAAAAATATAACCGAATCAGATTAATTGATTTTCTTCCCTTTTGTTTCATAACAACAAATTGCTGGAATTATTTTTAAACACGTTTTATTATTTAATATTATTATTTCAATAACTGAACCTGTGAGTTGACCTGAATTTAAAGCGCAACTTATTACGGGCTTTAAAACATGCATATAAAACAAGATGGTAGGCCCTCCATAGTAAATAATGAAAATATTACACAAAATGTTTGCTGCTAGTTGTATTACACATCAAGCAACAGGCTTCACTTCACTTGTGTAACTTCATACCATTTTAACATTGTTACATTTAATGCGGTACCGCGCGCGAGCTATTTTTAGAAACACAACGTCACGATGACGTCACATCACGTGGTACGCAGTAGGGCAAACTCCCAAACGCGCCGCTGTTTTGCTGTGGAAGAGACGTGCGTTAGCCTAGGTTTTACTCTGTAAACGACTGCTTTTTCCAACATCTAAGACCATGGTTTATAAACATTGTTGCTATGGGACGTGCAACAGCGACTCGAGGTACGCTGATCGGCCGCATATGAAGGATGTTTTCTTCATTAATTTCCCGAAACTCAAGAGTGCCAAGGAGAAGTGTGTGCGTTGGGTACACTTGTGCGGGCGGCCTACACAACATTTCAACCCGGAAAAAGTTACCAAATTCACCTACATATGTAGCAAGCATTTTGTCGGTGGAAAGGGTGATGATAGCATATAGGCTAGCATGTTAGCAGGCGCTAACATGGTACCCTGCTACCGGGATAGCTTACTCAAAAACAAACGCCCTGAATCTCTTAAGCGAAAGATTCTGAGATGTGAACAATCGTTTTGTAGCTACCTATTGGCAAGATATACAGATTCCTGGACGGTGATTGCAAACAAACAAAAAAGGCCGACGTGAACGGAGCACGGTGGAAATCATAACAAAGGCATGAACGCCGAGCAGGGAAAAAAACAAAGCTTACCGTTGAATCAACTCGGCCCGTCTTCCGGTTTTTTTGAGCCCTCGACACTCAAGCCACCGTTTCAGCTGAAGGTTGGTGTGTTCTTCCACAGTGCGACCAGTAAACCGTGCGCCTGGGACATCGTCTTGGGTAAGTTTAATGGCTGCAAAGTCGGACATATCGCTGGTTCTGTTGCGCTTGTAATGGCTGGTTTGTATGTGCGTTCTACGACTGTTTGCCCTACCGGTGCGGCAAAAGGGGCGTTACTCTTAAGGCCGTGACGTCACGTGCGCGGTACCGCATTGCTTTATCGTCCCCTGTGGGGGAAATTAGGTTTGAGTACAACCCATCAAGAGAAAGACAAACATGGGTAACTGTGGCCTTGCTGCCCTGTTCAAGGTGCTGCTTCTTCACAGAATATAGAGAAGGAAGACATAGGGATGGTTGAGGGTAGGGCTGCACCTAACGATTATTTTAATATTCGATTAATCGGTCAATTTTTTTAATTATGAATCGGACGACAAAAAAAAAGGTCTACTTCCATGTCTTTTTTCCAAAATAGAACAGTTGGACTGAAAGAGCAAATAAGCTCACAAAAGAACAAGATGCAACTTAGGAGTTGTGTTTCAATAATATCCGAATATCCACTGAGTGGAGCGGCTCTGTTGCTGACCAAAGTCGTACTTACACATTTTAAAAGATATTGGAGCGCATTGTACCACTTAAAATCAGTCAATAAGCACAACGTTAATCATATATAAGGTGCACCATCAATTATTGAGAAAATCTAAAGATTTTAAGTGTGCCTTATAATCCTACAAATAAGGTAAAACCAAAGTTTCTGATCTGATGAAAATATTTCATACTGTCTCTCACTTGCAAATGTGTATATGCACACTTCAATCTCTCAGGGTCTTTTTGCAAATTGAACAATTTTATAACTAAATGTATTGCACAGTATTGTAGACTCTTATTCTGACTTTAAAATGAGTCCATTAGCTGCTAAGGACCGTATGCACGCCTAAAACCCCCAGGGAAATGAGGGAGTAATAAGTAATTTCCCTCTGGGATTATTAAAGTATGTCTGATTCTGATAGTGTTGATGAGCAGTGAAATCAACGGTTAAAAAAGCAAACATGCTGTCATGTTGTGTCTGCGTGTTATGTATAATTATATGAATCCCACTGGTTTAACCCGTCCATCAGGGCAGTGTGCCGCCACACTTGCTCCCGGACTTAGTGACAGAACGAGTTTTGAACCGGCAAACTTTGCAGCCAAACACCTCTTCCCCATTTAACACATGAAATCATCTAAAGAAACTCTTCTTTCGGGAAAAAGAAAACCTCCAAGGAGGTAAATACTTTACCTTCAGACTACCTAAAACACCTCCAGGCTATAAAATGCATATAATGACCTAACACACCGCTAGCAATGTTGTATTTATAAAACTTTATTAGAGAGAACATAATGAGATATACCATATGTGTTATTCACATTGAGGACTTTGTACTTCAGATATCGGGATAAACTTTTAAACTGGCTTAAAATATTCCGCTGGAAGTCTGTGAAAGTAACCTGTAGTTCATCCAGACCAGCGTCCAGTTAACATACCTGGAGGTTCTGACCCGGTTCGGGTTCTCCAGCTGCTATCCTGCAGTCTGAGCTGATGCTCGGTCTCTTCCTCCTCCTGGACGATGGTTCTGAATATTTCTTCAGCAGTTAGTCGCTCTCTGCTGATGAAGCGAAGATATTGTTGCTGCAGACGCTGAAATATTCAGTTTACAGCAAAAACAGACTTCTGACCGACGATAAACAAGCAATCTGGAAGCTAACGCTGCTAGCTACTTGTTCTTCTTCTTTGTGATGTTTAACGGCGGTTGACAACTAGAATGAGCATTACCGCCACCTACTGGTATGGAATATGAAACAAAACGGCTGTATTCTATCTAATAAGATAAGATAAGATAGTCTTTATTGATCTCACAATGGAGAAATTCACTCGTCACATCGGCTCATACAAGAAGGTGCAGAGTAGGGGAGGTGCATTCAGTTATATACAGTGATTTTCATATCTACAATGGATCAAAAAAAAAAATACCAAAGAAAAAATACAAAAAAGGAAATAGGAATGTAAATGTCTCATTTACATTCTTAGTGGTCTATATATATATATATATATATATATATATATATATATATATATATATATATATATATATATATATATATATAACATATCTATATACTTAAATATATACATATATCTATGCGCCTACTTACATACGCACCTACGCGTATGTAAGTGCATATACATTGTATACATTTGTACATACATACATACATGTGTACTGACATATGTTCAGGTGGTGATAGCAGCAGAAGTCACTACATCAGGATTATTGCACGGGTTGTAGGACAGTGTATTAAATTGATTATTGCACATTGGTTATTGCACATTAAATATTACAGTTATGGTCACAGTTGCAGTTACAGTGCAGCATTGTATAATCTGATAGCAGCAGGAATAAATGACCTGCGGTAACGCTCCTTTTTCCAGACAGGATGTCTAAGTCTGTCACTAAAGGAGCTGCTCAGCTCCTCTACAGTCTGGTGCAGGGGGTGGAAGGTGTTGTCCATGATGGATGTGAGCTTGGACAACACCCTCCTCTCAGCTACTTCCTCCACAGAGTCCAGAGAGCAGCCCAGGACAGAAGTGGCCTTCCTCACCAGCTTATTCAGCCTCATTCTGTCCCTCTCTGCGCTGCCTGGGGCCCAGCAGACGACAGCGTAGAGGAGGGCTGAGGCCACCACAGAGTCATAGAAGGTCTTAAGCAGAGGCCTGCTCACTCCAAAGGACCTCAGCCTCCTCAGGAGGTGGAGCCGGCTCTGGCCCTTCTTATACAGAGCGTCTGTGTTGTGAGTCCAGTCCAGTTTATTGTTGACGTGAACACCCAGGTATCTGAAACTCTCCACAGTTTCTATGTCCTGCCCCTGGATGTTCACAGGTGAGTGAGGTGGGGGTCTTCTCCTGAAGTCCATCACCATCTCCTTGGTCTTACTGGTGTTTAAGCACAGATGTTTTTTCTCACACCAGTCCACAAATTTCATGATGACCGACCGGTACTCCAGTTCGTTCCCCTCAGACACACAGCCCACAATGGCCGAGTCATCAGAGAACTTCTGAAGATGGCAGCTGTCCGTGTTGTAGGTGAAGTCTGAGGTGTAGAGGGTGAAGAGAAATGGAGACAGGACGGTGCCCTGGGGGGCCCCGGTGCTGCAGAGTGCCACCTCTGACTGACAGCCGTGCAGCCGCTATACTGTTTTACAATAATTATTATTAATGCTGTGATAATAATTATTTTATCTACTATTTTAATTGCTATTTATTATTCATGAAACTATTCTCCTTCCTAAACTTTTGTTTACATCCTTATTTAATAAAGATATCACCCCCCCCCCAACTATCTCTTTTTAAGTTTATTTTCTAATCTATCAATATATTCCCTGAATCTCTATCCATTGGCTATTAAACATTCTTTTGAATCATTAACATCTGGTTTTAATTACCAGATGTTCCTGATCTTCCATCTGTCCCCAACCTCTTAATCTTTTCCCAAAGTTACTTCTTAAAGTCCTCAGCTCCTCTTGAATAAAATTCTTATTTTCTTGGCTTGATCAGTGCAGTTGATGACATACGCTATGAATTTAATTACTTTCTCTGGAGTGAAGTTTTCTTCTGTTTCTCTACTACTATTTCTGTTTTCATTTGTTATTGGACTGTCCTCACTGCTTCTGTGTAGCTTCTATTTTTAGTCATTTTAATTTGTTGTATTTCCACTGCTTTTTTCTCACCTCACATCCTCCATAGTTAACTCTGTGCTGGCCTCCACAGCTGCAACACCTTTGTTCTGCTTCTTCCTTGCACTCCTTGAATCTGTGCTCTTCACCACATTTTGAGCACCTTGGCTTTCCTCTGCAAACTGCTGCCAGGTGTCCTTAGCGCTGACACCTGTAGCATCTGAGTGGAGGCGGAATAAAAGGCCTGACTGGGAACCTCATCAATCCAATTTTAACTCTTTCCTGCAAAACTTGCTCTGAAAATCAGAAGTGACACGCTTGGCATCCTTTTATCTTGTATATTTTTATAGAATCTCTGTATATCGTTAACCTTGCCTCCATCAATGTTTATTTTTAACCTATCTAGATCCTCATTGGTATTCCTGTAATCACTCCTTTAACGGTTTTGTTCTCTCCTATGACTTTTCTCTCCAGCATAGGGCTGGACGATAATTCAGTAACAATATATATCGATCGATAATCGTATATCAATTTGATAGAAAAAAAAAGATCAATAAAGTTCAACAGAATAACAGTTTTCCTTCCTTTGCATTCTATCATGTAGGTTAATATTACAGTCATTACATCTTCCCAACCAATCACAACGCAGACCCAGAAACCTCCGTCACCAAGCTCCGCCCCCTTCAAAGAGTTCAGAGAGCAAATGTTCTTTTTTTAATAGTTGCAGTTAAAATGTGGGTTCAATGAAAGTTTGAGTTTGAATTCAGTGTTTGTGTGTTCTGTATATAAAAATAGGTTGCTAAGCAACAGCATAAAATGTCCGGGGCTGCACTGCAAATATGTTTTGAATTTGTTGATAATTATCGATATTTCTATTTTATTGATATGCTTTTTTTCTATATCGTCCAGCCCTACTCTAGCAACTCTTTTTTCCATGTGTCCAACATGTAACGCCTTATTTTTTTGCTCCTAAGTTTCGCAAATTACCATTACAACTTTTCCAATCTTCTCTTTTATTTCTCTAGTAATCATAATGGGGCTCATGTGACCCTGTTCTTCCTTATTTCTGAATCTAAGTATTATTTTGAACTCTTCTCTCTCAGCTTTCCAATGAACAACCCTTTCCTCATCCAAACTACTTTCTTCTAATTACCGTTTACTTCCTTGACTGTCAAACCCACTCCTATCCTCCTTTTTTCTCCTCCTCAACATCTACCTCTTCCTTTCCCATTCAAAATTGTCCCTTCTTCCTCTTCCTCATCTACCTGAGTATCCAGTCTGGTCCATTCACATACCCCGCTGGAAGTCTCATTCCCACGGAGATCTCCACCAGAAACAGCGACCGTCCCCTTGTTCCGCCAGAACTACTAGCTGTTTTCTTCTCTCCAGATAATTGTTATTTCCTGTAACTTGTAATGTGCAACTTTAATGTTATTTATGGGTCCTGGATAAACTCAATCTAATCCAAAAATTAATATAATATGGTAAAAATGAAACCTGATTAGCGCCATGCAAATATGGAAATCTTGGGTTAAATTGTGAGGCAACCGGACTTTTACTCAGTTTTTCTGAAAACGTTTCAACACCTATGCAGGAATCTTTGTCAGGTTTGACAAAACTGTAACGTTTAAGATAGGCCTATATAAAAATTAATGGTAAACAGATCAATAACTCAAATACTTTTGAACCTCAATACACAAGATAATATTTTTTAATAAATGTTAATACGTTTCCTAGAGAACAATGGTGGAAAACAGGAAATATAAAGGATTCATACACCGTAAGTTTTCAATCAGAAAAAGGTTCACTGGGCAAGGCAGGTTTACTTATATAGCACTTTTCAGTAAAGATGATTCAAAGGCCACTACCTTCAGTCAAATTGGTACAAAATTAAAAACGATGCAAAATACAAAATAATATATAATATAAATATTTTAATCATCCAAACATAACAGATTTGAGTCATCTGAAGTAGGATACGTCTCATTAAAAGAGAGAACAAGTCAATAATAAAAATAATTAAAAAAAATTAAAACACAAAACACTTGATTCATCAACACATAAAGCTATAAGCTTTATTTATAGAGAAGTTTTTTTAAACTCAAGTTGTGATGTGCTTTAAATAACATGCAAACTAGAAAATAAGAACCCAGTCATAAAATGCAGCTATCAGTAAAACAGAAATTCAGTAATAAAACAACAGGAAACCCAAGCAGAATAAACTATGAATTTTCTTTAAAAATGTGTTTATATGCGAGTTAAAATGTTGAATACAGCTTTCGTCTTCACATTTAGTGCATTGCTTTTACTCTTAGTGGGGAATGATAAATATTAGACATATTTCTACATCCCATATCTATATATAAGTGTTATATTTATATGTAAATATTTAAATCTATATCATAATAAACTTTATTCACTAGGAAATAAGAAATTTGACTTCGGATTCCAGCAACTGCAATCCGAATAACACACACACACACACATATATATATATATATATATATATATATATATATATATATATATATATATATATATATATATATATATATATATACATACATACATACACAAGAGGTAAAAATCCTGCCAAGTATGCTTATTGTCTCAGAGTTACTAGCCACCCTGGCTGTAAGGTGTTCATCAGAGAGACAGCCTTTTTTTGTACATATCCACAAATATATCTTGGTAACAGTCAAATACCAGCAACAAGTAAGGCGGGTTCTAAGTCAAGAACAAGGTCCAGGAGATCAACAGCTATACCTTGCCAATAATCAGATACCCTGCTGGGGTAGCAAATTGGCCAGAGGAGGAAATCCAGACCACTGATGTTAAAACATAAAAGATACTCATCATCCATGGTGGATTCCAACCTAAATCCAGTGTCCATGGCCTTTACACTAAGCGCAGAGAAGGAGGCAGAGGCCTGGTGAGCATCAGAGTCATCATTGAAGATGAGACCTCCAAGCTCCAAGAATATATCAGGAAGATGACCCCAAGGGGGGAAGTGGTCAGTGAATGTCTCAGACAATAGAAGCTGGAAGAGAAGGAATGAAGGAACCATTGTGGGATGAAAAACCCCTGCAGGGGATATACCACCGACAGATAGATAAAGTGGCTGATATAACTAAATCCTACCATTGGCCAGAGAGGGCTGGACTGAAGGACAGCACTGAAACACTGATCATGGCAGCACAGGAGCACACCTTCAGCACCAGAACAGTAGAGGCCCAGATCTACCAGACCAGGCAAGATCCCAGGTGTAGGCTATGCAGAGAATACCCAGGAACCATCCAGCGTCTCACAGCAGGGTGTCAGATAATTGCAGGGAAGGAATACATGGAATGCCATAACCAAGTGGCTGGTATAGTGTACAGAAACATCTGTTCAGAATACCAACTGGAGACCTCCAGGTCAAAATGGGGGTCACCTCCCAAGGTGGTAGAGAACAACAGAGCTAAGATCCTGTGGGACTTCCAGATACAAACAGAAAAAATGGTAACGGCCAACCAACCGGACATTGTGATCATTGATAAGCAGCAGAGGACAGCCATTGTGATCGATGTGGCTGTCCCAAATGATGGAACATCAGGAAAAAAGAGAACCTGAGAAACACCAAGAGGTCAGGGAAGAACTAGAAAAAGCCTGGAAGGTGAAGACAACAGTGGTGGCCGTGGTCAACGCAGAACTTGGGGCAGTAACCCCCACTCTGCATCAAAATGTCACTTAAATATACATTGTGAACTTACAGTTGAATGACAGAGTCAAAGTCTAAAATATATTTAGAAAAAATATTTAGATAAAACACATATTTAGAAATAGATTTAACATTTAAATACAGAAATAGGATGTAGAAATAGTGTGCCAAATAACAGAAATGTTACAGTGGATTTATTTTGCTAAACTTTTTACATTTGGTTAGATCTGGGTTTTTACTGGAAATAAGAAGATGGAAATCCCAAAAGTAACATCCTGATTATTTAACTGATGACTGTATACATCATCTCTCCTTTGATCAGAAGCCTATGAAAGCACGTAAGAATTGATGTAATATGGGCAAAGAACTGGATTTTGAAGCTTCTGGAAACAGAAAGTTACGTTTAACACTGTTGTAAATGACAAAACTAAGAATTACTGTTTGTAAAAAGAAAACAAATAAAAAAGAACAAAATTTCTAAGGACCTGACAGTTCACCATTTCGAAGCTCTGTCCTTATTTTTGCTAGTGTCCAGTAGATGGCGCTGTGTAACAACTATAGAGACGTTTAAACACTTCCATCATTGATTAATAACCTTTACCCCTAGTTTGTTAAACAAATAAAGAGCTTTATTGTCAGAGATCTTCCTAGTTATTATTTTTGCATTTGTGTCTAGTCAAACTAAATTTGACAGTGAACGATTCACCACATAATTCACAGGAATAAGGCTTCTCACCTGTGTGAATTCTCATGTGCACAGTCAAATTATTCTGCTTGGTGAATCCTTTTCCACAGGTCCCACATGAGAATGGCTTCTCCCCTGTGTGAGTTCTAATATGACGAGCCAGATCACTACTCTGTCTGAAAGATTTATCGCATAATTCACAAGAGTACGGCTTCTCACCTGTGTGAGTTCTAAGGTGACGAGCCAGATCGCTGCTTTGTATGAAAGATTTATCACACATGTCACATGGAAAAGGCTTCTCTCCTGTGTGAGTTCTCATATGATAACTCAGGGTAGTTTTCTGGATAAAACCTTTACCACAAACCACACAAGTGAAAGGCTTCTCACCCGTGTGGGTTCTCATGTGGACAGTTAGGTCAGATTGTGCGGTGAAGCCTTTTCCACAAACTAGGCATGGAAAAGGCTTTTCGGCTGCGTGAGTTCTCATGTGTTTTATCAAATGACTGCTGTCTGTCAAAGATTTGCCACAAACGTCACAGGAGTAGGGTTTCTCACCCGTGTGGGTTCTCAGGTGAATAGTCAAATGACTGTTGTCATTAAAGGACTTACCACAAAACTGACAAGAATATGGCGTCTCACCTGTGTGAGTTCTGATGTGACGGGCCAAATCATTACTCCTTCGGAAAGATTTATCACATAGTTCACAAGGATACGGCTTCTCACCTGTGTGAGTTCTCATGTGCACAGTCAGGTTATACTGTTTGTTAAAACCTCTGCCACAAGTTAGGCATGAGAAAGGTTTCTCATCTGTATGATTCATTATTATGTCACTATGCTGTATCAAAGAATTATCACTAAATTCAAAGACATGAGGCTGTTCTCCATCCTGAATACCGCAGAGCTCCTCCTGTTCCTGTTTCAGCTGTACTGGTTCTGGTTCCTCCTTTGTCTCCATCATCTGCTGCTGTTCGGGTCCATCCTGGAATATTTCCTCATGATCAGGACTCACCATAGAGGTGTTGGTCTCCTGCTTTACCAAAACCTGCCCTTCGTCTTGAAAGATGCACAGTTCAATCTGTTCTTCTTTAATCACTTGATGTTTTGGTTCTTCTGTGTCGATTATCTGCTGTGGTTCTGGTTCCTCCTGTTCCTCCTTTACATCCACACCATTTGTAATCTCCTGGTCTAGAAGGGGGCTCCTCTGTTTGTTGATGAGAATGCGATCCGCATCAACCTCCCACGTAATAACCGACATGATGCTCTGGAAAGCCTGGATGAATCAAGAACAGTAGAACAACATTATTAACAGTTTTATGTCTTTGTGTGTTAAAACAAATTCTATACTAGTAAAGCTGTGTCTGGAGGCGAACTTTGTAAGTTTTCTTGTCTCCTCTCCTATCTCAACTCGGTGGCACTGAAAACAATAAACTGGGTCCTCAATAGACCCCTTGCAACCACGTGACTCCGTTACCCAGAACCCCTTGCGTGGCGGCCATATTGGTTGGCATGCCATTTGACGAAATGACGAGTTCTCCAGGTATTTTTCTCCTTTAGATAACGTATCACAAGATCGTTTTAAGACTAAGTTGGTGGTTGATGGTATCAGATTGCCAGATCCACACAGCAAAAGCCTGAAGGGACGGAGCGAGTCTGTGAAATGCTGGCCAAGGGTTTCGTACCGCGACATATACAGCTGCTTTATAAACACGCAGGCCAGTACGGACAAGAGAGCACGAAAGCCCCTGAAACCACTGGACGGCTGCAATTATTTTATATCAGGAAAAAGGCTCCAGCAACGCCCGCGACGCCATGAGGGATTAAGCGGGTCAGAAAATGGATGGATAGATGGATGTTGTTCACACATGTTTGTGCAACAGCACAAAGCAGAGAGGAAGACCCGCCGGTAGGTTAAAAAAACATCACTCACTACGGATTATTTTGGTGTTTTTGTCTTGTTAAAATGGGTGGGGGTGTCGGCGACATTGCAGCGTAAACACAGAAGTACTAGCGCCCGTGAACGGGCGGAGGGGAGGTGGCGATCGTTACATGGGCCGGAGAGCCGCCGCTGTGTGGAGCAGCAGGAAGCGGCTGCTGCTTCAGACAGCGGCGGCTACGGCGGCTGCGGCGGCTGCTGTAGCGATCGCTACACGGGCCGCTTCTCCGGTCCGTGTAGCGATCGCCACCTCCCCTCCGCCGCTATTTAAGTATAACAATGACTAGAGCAGAATTAAGTTGTATTTACCGGAGATGAAGTGTAGACTGCAAATTCTCTCGTAGTATGATGGCTCCCCCAGTCCATTGGGAGTGTCTGCCTGCGCTCTTTTCATTGAAAATATCCATTTCTTTCTTCTTTCCTCATCCTTTGGTAAACGACAGAAACGTACATCCAACGATTTGGAATGCCTCTGTGTGCAACCGGGAGCACAACAAGTCGTAGGCATTGTTTAGATTCCAAAAATAAACTAACTAAAAGTACGCTCTAAATCACCCGTTTTGTCATGTAGTAGACGGGCTGTCAGGCTAGCGTGCCCACCAAGATGGAGGCGCGCACCCCCGATCACGTGACTGTGACGTCAGATGCAAGGGGTCTATAGCGCTCCGCGCTCGTGACGTCGCCATCTCATTAATATTCATGAGCTGAACATATTAAAGATCCAGTCCTAATTATTATGTATTCTTACTGTAATTATGCTGCTGGTTAAACTAGTTTGCTATACTGAATGCTTACAACCCAGCTGGTTCTCCAATAGTCCTCCCTAAAGGCTTAAACCTTCTGAACACTATTATAGACCCGTCACCATCTGGTCCATTTCTCTCTCTCTCTGCTGAGTTCTCCTACTGTTCTCCAATTTGCATTGTTTGCTATTATTTCAGATTTTAACTTTTTGTTCTCTCTCTTTTTTCTTCATAGAAGGTACACCTGGTCTGGCGTTCTGTTAGCTGTGACATCATCCAGGGAAGACAGATCACCTCTATTACCATCTAATGTAGAACAGATTACTGGATCAATGTGAGCTTCTGTGCTTTCTGTGTCTCTGCTCTGTCTTCTCTAAGCCCCAGTGGGTCGAGGCAGATGAGCGTTCACACTGAGCCTGGTTCTGGTTCTGCTGGAGGTTCTCCTCCCTGTTAAAGGGGAGTTTTCCTCTCCACTGTCGCTTCATGCATGCTCAGTATGAGGGATTGCTGAAAAGCCATCAACAATGCAGACGACTGTCCACTGTGGCTCTACGCTCTTTCAGGAGGAGTGAATGCTGCTTGGAGAGACTTGATGCAACCTGCTGGGTTTCCTTAGAGAGGAAACTTTCTGACCAACCTGGAGGATCTGATGGAGTCTGACTTTGGAAAGAGCCTTGAGATGATGTGTGTTGTGAATTGGCGCTATATAAATAAAATTGAATTTAACTGAATCTGGTAAATTATCACTTTCTTCTCGTGAAAAGATTATTAATGCATTTTGTGAAGAGATGGACTTTATGAAAGTGTGCTTTAAGGAATATACATTCTTTTTGAATGTTGTTAGATATTATACTAGAATTGATTATGTTTTGCTTCCTAATGCTATTTTAAGTTTAGTAACTCAGCTACATAGGCTTGATAACTTCAAAATGTCAAAGTACTTAAAGTGTAAAATGACACAGGCACTCTTACACATTTGTTCCACTCTTGAATTAAAGTCAAGCAAGTTTGGCAGATCATTGGTGGAGAAATGAACTAAATTCTGGATTTTAAATTAAACAACAATCCCTTATTTTTATCTATGGGAACATCTGACCCAAATATTAAACTACAACCTGATCAACATATGGGAACCCTTTGTGTCATACACTGGACCAAATATCACTGCAATCCTAATGGGAATTCTGTATTATAATGACTGTGTCCAAGGCTGAGTCTAAATGCTATATATTTTGTTTCTTCTATATGCAGCTAGTACCTGATGGGTATTAGAACATGTAGTGAATGGTTCAAATGTTTCTTCTTGTTTTTCCAAGTGTTTTTTTGGGGGGGTTTTGTCAGTGTTAGTGCAATAAGTACAAAACTAGCCAAAGTGATCGGTATACTGGGAAAAATCCGCCACCTGATTAACAAAAAAGTTGCAATTATGTTATATTATTCAATGTTACATCCATATATTAATTACTGTAATGTTGTTTGGGCTAGCACCCACCCAACTAAATTGGAATCTGTTTTTCGACTTCAGAAGCGAGCTTTAAGGTTAATATTTTGTGTAAATCGTAGACACCCCTCACAACCACTGTTTGCTCAGGCAAGTATTCTTAGTGTTTACCAAGTGAATCAATTTCAAATAGCTCTATTCGTTTATAGCTCCATAAAAAAGTTACTTCCTCAACATTTTTGTAATATTTTTACTTTTAATAACGAATTTCACCAGTATCCAACTCGTAGTAGTTGTCTTATCAGGCCTCCTTACTCTCGCACAACTCAAACACAGTTTAGTGTATTATACAGAGGACCAAAGATATGGAACAGTCTTCCCACATCATTGACAGATCTTTCTAAAGAACAATTTAAACGGAGAGTAAAATTGCTGCTACTTAGTTGTCTGAACTTTCCATATGGATTTATGGTCTAAATGATATTTTTAACTGTTTTATATATTGAAATGTTGTTGTTTTTGAAACATATTTGTTATTATGGAGACTGCCACTCATTAAGCCCCTTGAGGGTTTTTTAGCAGTTGTCCATCACATTTTCTTCTTTTTTAATGAAACACGATTCTGTTTTTATGTTTTGTTGTTAAAATAAATAACAAAAAAAAATAACAAAAAGTGTTCTATATAACGGTTGAAATAGCTTAATAAATATGTTGAAGGGAAAATAAACCTGATGACATCCAGAGGTAGAGAATAGAATAGAATGTTTTTCTTCCTGCTTCTTGATGAAGCTCTTCTTTTCTCTCCTCTCTCTTCCCCTCCACGTTTCCCTGCCTGCTTCTATCAATCTTCTTTGGAGCCTCTTTCTTCCAAACTATAAATTATAGATCGGGTCAGCTGGGCTCTCAATGTAATTGATCACATTTTCTCAACGAGAAGACTGGGCGAAGGAGAGCTCTTGTGCCCAACGGGACATGTGCATCTGGACACACGGTGGGAAGAGGATCGTGTGACCGTCCATTTAGTCAGTCAAGGATGTTGAAAATGTGTTCAAAATTGGATTTATGATAACAGGATTTCTGCTTTTTGGAGCTGCCGGTTACCTGGATAATTGAGAAATTGTGAAAACGTCGGCAGCTATTTCGGCTTACGTACAGGCTGCCTGAATTATGTGAGCGATATGTCCCCTACCAGCACTCATACTGAAATGCTGTGTAAGCAGAACTGCAGGCCAGATGTGGTTTCTGAACTTGCTGGCAGAATGGGAACGATCTTGGAGAAAGCTGGACTCTGGATGAATGACCACAATTTTGTCTGTTTTGTAATCACCATTGAGAAATACCAGTGAAACTTTAAGGCAGACAGAAAAACAAGAGTCTGCCTGCCCAAAACAAATGCTGCTATCCAAACTGGCTCCCCTGGAATCTTAATTTCTCCTGGATGTCATGTAAACAAGACGCTCTGTGACATCTGTGAGTTGAACAGAGCACTAGTGGACTGCTTGATAACGTCATCACTATCAGACTTCTGCCGTAGTTCACAGTCTCACACACACACACACACACACACACACACACACACACACACACACACACACACACACACACACACACACACACACACACACACACACACACACACACACACCCTCTACTGTGCTTTCTTCCCTTACTCTGCTGATTCCTCTTTTAGCTGTAGGGTCAGAAAGGTCAGATCAGAGACCTCAAGCTTTAGCTGTATGAATATAGACAATTAACCTTTGAATTTTTAGTGATGAAGCTCGTTCCAGTACAACAATAAAACAGAATAAGTTATTCTATTTGTAACTTCGGAAAGGTTGGACAAAATTACTTTAGATCAGAAATCACCAAGAATATACTTATCTTATTTATTTTTTTTAATAGAAACAATTAAGTTTTTCTGTATGTTTGTTAATGTATTAAAGAAGTCTAGTCAAGGATTTACTTAGCTTATTCCTTTGTTTTTCCTATGTCTGTAATGTTTTTCTGTTCATGTGCAGCACTTTGAATCGTCTTGTTATTCAAAAGTGCTAAATAAATAAACTTGCCTTGTAATAGGTAATGTGAGTAAAAGTTTATTTATATGGCACCTTTTAAGATATAAAATTACAAAATGCTTCAAAAGAGCCAAGAATACACAATAAAACAAGAGAAATTCATAAAAAGCAGATTTTATAAGATATGATTGAATGGCTTGTATTTGTACAGCACTTTATCAAGTCTGACGACCCAAAAGCGCTTTACACTAGTCAGTCATTCACACCATGACAGTGGTGAGTTATGTTAGTAGCCACAGCTGCCCTGGGGCTGGATACACTCACCCCTGGCTGTAGGTCAGGACATAAACTGGAGATGGGCTATTCTTTGGCTCTTATTTAGAAATTAGAGCAGGTGAACAGATGAGATGAAGATGGAGGGATATGTAGTTTGGTTTAAATCACAACAGAAACAAAATCATATTGATTAACCAAAGTAATACTTAATAGATACAAAGTACAGCAGTGCCTCACTGTGGCTGCTTATTTATCTGCTACCATATAAAAATGGAAAAAATTATTATAAGTAATATCAAACGAGCATTTCACACTCAAATGATTACTAATAAAGTACAGCAAGGCAACAGTAAAAATAACAGAAATACCCCACCAATTAAACCAGATATGCCCACTGATGAGAAGGCTAGCAAGGTACAGCATGCTAATATCACCAGTCTAAATATCAGCATTCCTAACCATGGTAAGAAGAAACTACCTTCTTATTCTAAACTAATTATTTTGCACAAAATATTGAATGATTACTTAGAGTTACTCAGTAATGCATATTAACTACAGAGGGAACAGTCACACTTCCGCTCATTGAAATACGTTCCTCAGAACACTTTCTAAACAACAACAGAGTCTCACCTCTAGGTGGCAGCCTTACTCCACGCAGCCTCAACTATCATCATAAACAGTGTTTTTAAAACAGCAACTTTGTGCAATGTCCAAACCCAGCAACAAATGTGAGCCTTTCTAACAGAACTCAAGTCCAACGGAACAACGCGGTGTGTCCTCGGTATGGGGAACCAACAGAAGACAGAAACAGGTGTCTCTTTAAAACAGTTTAAGGTTTTTTGTTTGTTTGTCCTGAGCGTTGTGCAAGCAGGCTGCAAGTGACAGTGGCTCTGTGTTTTTCTAAGTTTTTACTATAGTTTTCTATACTTTAAGGCATTCTATCAATCTAGTTGTGTGCATGTTTCCCTTTTTCTCTTCACTTTTTTTCGATTATGGATGTAACCGTGGACTATTTTGATGCTACTCCTCTACATGGAATTTGCTCAAGGGGATGACAGAGGCTACCAGCGCAGATCCAGTGTTTACACCAGGGAACAACTATTAGCTCTGGTTAGCAGCCACTCCAGGAATCCTGGAACTTGACCAGACATACCCAAAGAATTAGGAAGGAAGAACCGAGGCAAGCGAGCGGGGGAAAGCCGTCATACACGGAAGAGGAGATACAGAGCCGCACTTTCTTCTATCGTCATGGGAAATGTTTGATCCCTGGCTAACAAAGCGGAGGAATTTTCTGCTCTTATGCAAAATCGGAAGCTGTTCAGGGAGGCTAGCCTGCTATTGCTAACAGAAACATGGCTGACAAAGCTGATCCTGGACGCTAATGAGATTTTAATCATGCGCCTCTGTCCTCCACCCTCCTCACATTTAAACAATATGTTAGATGCAAAACAAGAGACAATAAAATTCTGGATTTATCATATGCTAACCGCAAAGAAGCACACAGTTCCTCAGCCCTTCCTCCTCCAAGTTCTTCTGATCACAATTTAATCTACTTAAAAACAGTTTACAAGCCCTTGGTGATCAGGGACCAGTGGTAACTCGCACATTGAGGAGATGGTCAGAGGAGGCAGAAGAATCCCTTGCACATGCTTTAGCTAGGATGTTGCTGGACTATGATACATAGTGCACTTTGTATAAGCTTTGTACATATGGAAATATTGCATATTCTATTATTGTGTATCGGTATATAGGCTTGACTTGAATTTAAAATGCTCCTTCTAACGTATAAAGCCCTTAATAATCAAGCTCCATCATATATCAGAGCTCTGATTACCCCGTATGTTCCTAACAGAGCACTTCACTCTCAGACTGCAGGTCTGCTGGTGGTTCCTAGAGTCTCTAAAAGTAGAATGGGAGGCAGATCCTTTAGCTATCAGGCTCCTCTCCTGTGGAACCAACTCCCAGTTTTGGTCCGTGAGGCAGACACCCTGTCTATTTTTAAGACTAATCTTAAAACTTTCCTTTTTGACAAAGCTTATAACTAGAGTGGCTCATGTTACCCTGAGCTACCTCTATAGTTTTACTGCTATAGGCTTAGGCTGCTGGAGGACATCAGGGTCTATTTCTCTCACTCTGCTGATTTCTACTGTTCTCCAGTTTTGCATTGCATTACATTGAAATGACTGTTGTCATTTCAGCTTATAACTTTTTGCTCTCTCTCTCTCTTATCTTCATAGTAGGTACACCTGGTCTGACGTTCTGTTAACTGTGACATCATCCAGGGAAGACAGATCACCCGTTATTACCATCTAATGTAGAACAGATTACTAGATCAATGTGTGCTTCTGTGCTTTTTGTCTCTCTTGTTGTGTCTCTGCTCTGTCTTCTGTAACCCCCAGTTGGTCGAGGCAGATGACCGTTCATACTGAGCCTGGTTCTGGTTCTGCTAGAGGTTTTTTTTTCCCGTTAATGGGTGTTTTTTCTTTCCACTGTCGCTTCATGCTTGCTCAGTATGAGGGATTGCAGCAAAGCCATGTACAATGCAGACGACTCTCCCTGTGGCTCTACGGTTCCCCAGGAGTGAATGCTGCTTGTCAGGACTTTGATGCAATCAACTGGTTTCCTTATATAGGACATTTTGACCAATCTGTATAATCTGACCCAATCTGTATAATATGATTGAACTTAACTTTGTAAAGTGCCTTGAGATGACATGTTTCATGAATTGGCGCTATATAAATAAAATTGAATTGAAATGGAATTGAACTTATTTTTTTTCCACTACCAAATAATTTTGTTTTTCCTTTGGTCAATATTTGGTCTGATATCTATCCTCATTCTACTTTTGATGTTCTTTTCTCTAGAGCTAACTGTAGATTAGGCAGTTTACTTTTCTTGTATTGTTCTTTTTCCCCCCCTTTCTAAATCACTAATAATTTCCCCATTGTGGGACATTAAAGGAATTCTTATCTTAAGTTACCGATTAGTGATGTCCCAACTATACGCCACCAGAGAGTTGCGTATAGAGAGTTATAGGTGGAGAAATGTGTTTGCTGATGACGGCGTGGATGGTTTTTAATGTCCTTAACACAAAACTTTGCAGGGTTGATGGACACGTCCCACCGGGCTTATGTAAGGTTGATGAACCGTATGTTTAATTTAAGGAAAAACACTGTGGGATCCCGGTAATAGTGCATAATAGTGAGTTTTTGACTGTCCAGGAAAAGCTCACACCCAGCCAGTAAAACATTTTAAATTATGCTCTGAAATAAACTGGAGGCCAGAGTAGCACCATCAACATTGGAGTCAGAAGCTGCATTTTCAACAACTTGCAACTTGTTCTAAGGAGGTTTTGCTAAGACATGTATCATGAATTGTAATTGTCCCACAGATAAAAGCAGGAATAATTATCTCCAGTTAGGAGCTTAGTTTGACAATATTTCTCAGAAGATAAAAATGGGAACAAACTAAAGATCTGACGTGTGAATCCAAATCATGAACCGTATGTTTAATTTAAGGAAGTTATAGGTGGAGACACATTTATTTATTTCATTTTGCATTTAATTACACATTTATTGGTTCAATGGGGCATTTAATGGTGCATTTATTTATTTCATGGTATATTTATTTATTTAATATTGTCCCCTTTAACTCTCCATATATTCAATGCACCATTGCTTTATTATCTCAGTCTGTTCTGTTTTGTTTATGGCGTGTTCGTATGTTTTCTGTACTGCAGACTGTTTGATTTTATTACTGCAGACTGTGTTATTGCAGACTAATACTGTATAAGTAAGCACATTGTGAGCATCCGGTGCAATCCAGTCAAATGTGTACAGAGACAAGGCAAAGGAAGCTGATCATGAAGGAGAGCGTGCCAGTCACAATATGGCGGACCCACTGACGTCAAACTCAAGACGGGGCAACGAAGCCGACAGGGTGTCTGTCCATGGAAAAATCTGACGAGATGTTAGATTTATCCGATGTCGATCGTCAGTTACCAGGAAAACGCGTCCATCTGTAGCACCGACGCATCTAAACACCGCCTCCCGACGGGATGAAGCTGAAATATTCCCCTTTGGCTCCTTCTACTTCAAAAGCCTCTGATATATTATTTGTTCTGATCTTCTATTTTATCTCACTTAAATGCGTTATACATAAAACACAAAGCAATAAACCAAAAGAAATAACCGCGTTTTGACCTCCCTTTACTCCGTCAACTGGATCCAAACCATCCACTATTTCTTCCAGCATTTGTTCATTCATCGTAAGTTCACATACCAGGAGCCTTTGAGTTGATTATGGTCTTCCAGGTGATCTTCAGCAGTCCCACCGATGGTGAAACGAAGATATTATTGCAAAAGACAATGAAAAGTTCCGCTCAGACAACAGAAACTGCCTTACAAACAACTAGAAACAGAAGGCAAGCCGTCAGCTAACGCTGCTAGCGCCTGACTGCTTACTTCCGCCGGATGTATCACGATGACATTTACACCGGAAGCAGAGAGAGCCCTTTGCGACGCGCCTCCGACCATAGACATTATATATATATATATATATATATATATATATATATATATATATATATATATATATATATATATATATATATATACACACACACACACACACGTGTGTGTGTGTGTGTGTGTGTGTGTGTGTCTCCGACTACAAAGCAAGCCTTTTCCTACAGATTTTTTTTTTTTGGCTCCCAACATTACTCTCACACTAACATCATACACAATCATAAATTATGCTTCAATTTGCAAGTTTTAAACGACTTTTACGTTAACATTTTATCCTCATGGTGTACAAGGGAACATTCCACACAAACACTTCACAAGGATGGCCCGAGGTTAACTTTGAAGTAATGTAGCTATTTTCCTACATCTTCTTCAAAATTTATAAACAGTAAAGTGTAATCTAATCCATTACTTATCCTTAAACACATTTACATAAGATTAAAATCCCAAACCCTGATAGTTCTGACTTGTGATTTAAAAAAAAAAAAAAAACTCACAAGATTGTCTTGTTTTATTAATGTTCTTCAAACGCAAACAAGGTGCATGAGCAAAATAGCAATTGGAAGGTCTCTAAAACTTATAATTTAAAAACCACAGAAGCCCTAAACATTTGCAACAGTAAAATGTAAAATACAAATAAAAATATCAAGTAAATTCATGTCTGATTGAGGTTCTGTTCCTCACCCGTCTTCCTCCAAACCCTTGGACCTTGATACCTGAATGAAAGGCACACTTTAGTTTCATCAGAAAAGAGGACCTCGGACCGCTGGACAACAGTCCAGTCCTTCCTCTCCTTGGCCCAGTTGAGACGCTTCCCACGTTGGCTCAGGTTTAGAAGTGGCTTGACCCGACAGTTGTAGCACATCTCCTCGATGCGTCTGAATGTGGTGGTTTATGAAGCTGTTACTCCTGCCTCTCTCCAGCTTTTCTGGATCTCTGTCATATTCTTGAATCTTCTCTGTTTGATAATGCGCTGGAGCCCACAGTCTTCTCCTGCCACAGTTTGTCCTTCCACCAGACCTTCCATTGATCTGCTTGGACACAGCACTTTGTGAATAGCCAGCCTCCTTAGCTATGAATCTTTGTGGCTTACCCATTCTATGGGGGGTATCTGTGATGGTCTTCTAGCCAGTTGTCATGTCTCTAATCTTCCCCATATTGAACCGAACTGAGACAATTTAATGACACTTGGGGAAGCCTGTGCAGGTCCTTTGAGTTTAGCAGATTATTAGTGAGTGAGACTCAGATTAAAACATTCATACCCTGCAAAATTTGGGCTGATATCTTCAAAGTATTTCTAATTTTTTGAATTCCTGTTTTTATTAGTTTTATGAGCTGGAAGCCCAAATAATTCAATTCAATTCAATTTTATTTATATAGTACCAATTCATGAAACATCTCATCTCAAGACACTTTCCAAAGTCAGATTCCATCAGATCCTCCAGGTTGGTCAGAAAGTTTCCTCTCTAAGGAAACCCAGCAGGTTGCATCAAGTCTCTCCAAGCAGCATTCACTCCTCCTGAAAGAGCGTAGAGCCACAGTGGACAGTCGTCTGCATTGTTGATGGCTTTGCAGCAATCCCTCATACTGAGCATGCATGAAGCGACAGTGGAGAGGAAAACTCCCCTTTAACAGGGAGGAGAACCTCCAGCAGAACCAGAACCAGGCTCAGTGTGAACGCTCATCTGCCTCGACCCACTGGGGCTTAGAGAAGACAGAGCAGAGACACAGAAAGCACAGAAGCTCACATTGACCCAGGAATCTATTCTATGTTAGATGGTAATAGAGGATGATCTGATCCCCAAGATGGCATCATAGCTAAACAGAGCGCCAGGCTTGATGTACTTACTATGAAGAGGAAAAAAAGAGAGAACAGAAGGTTAAAAATTGAAATGACAACAAACAATGCAGATTGGAGAACAGTAGGAGAACTCAGCAGAGTGAGAAAAATAGATCTTCATGTCCTGCAGCAGCCTAAGCCTATAGCAGCATAACTATAGAGGTAGCTCAGGATAACCTAAGTCACTCTAACTATAAGCTTTGTCAAAAAGGAAAGTTTTAAGATTAGTCTTAAAAGTAGACAGGGTGTCTGCCTGACGGACCAAAACTGGGAGTTGGTTCCACAGGAGAGGAGCCTGATAGCTAAAGGATCTGCCTCCCATTCTACTTTTAGAGACTCTAGGAACCACCAGCAGACCTGCAGTCTGAGAGCGAAGTGCTCTGTCGGGGATATATGGGGAAATCAGATCTCTGATGGATAACAGAGCTTGATTTTTAAGGGCTTTATATGTGAGAAGGAGAATTTTCTATTCTAGTCTGGATTAAACAATAAACCAATGAAGGGAAACTAAGCATTATTACTAGGGTCCAATTTAATGCCATCCAGATTAAGTGATTGATTAAAAAGTTTATTTTTAACTTCTGTCATGATCTCTCTTTTAAATTTACAACAGTCCAGCCTTGAAGTAACAAATGCATGGACTAATTTTTCAGCGTCACCCCTGGACAAAATATTTCTAATTTTGGCGATATTCCGCAGGTGAAAGAAGCAAACTCTGGAAACCTGTTTAATATGGGATTTAAATGACATGTCTTGGTAAAAAATAACACCAAGATTTTTTACTTTATTACCAGAGGCCAAGTTAATGCCATCCAGATTAAGTGATTGATTAAGAAGTTTATTTTAAAGGATTCAGGTCCAAAGATGACAACTACTCTAACTACTCAACTAATTTAAAGTCATCCAGGTTTGTATGTCATCAAGACATGCCTGTAGTCTAATTGATTGGATTTGTCGGAATTTAAGGAAAAAGTATAGCTGAGTTTCATCAGCATAGCAGTGGAAATTAATCCCATGCTGTCTGATAATTTTGCCGATCGGAAGCATATATATAGTAAAGAGAATTGGTTCAAGGACTGAACCCTGTGGTACTCCACAAGTGACCCTAGAGCTTGAGGAAGATTTATTATTAACATGAACAAACTGGAATCTGTCCGACAGATAAGATTTAAACCAGCCTAATGCTTTCCCCTTAATCCCTACAGTATGCTCAAGTCTTTGTAGGAGAATATTGTGATCAACTGTATCAAATGCAGCACTAAGATCTAACAGGACAAGTACAGACACAAGTCCATTATCTGAGGCCATGAGAATATCATTAGTGAATTTCACTGATGATAACACCAGACACTTCCAAGTAATGGTACAGGACGAAATCCCATGCTTCTGTATGGCTAGCCAGTAAAGGCGTTAAAGATAAAAACTTGTGACATGACACCTCCCCCGTTTGCCTCTCTGAACAGTTCCTGGGAGGCTGTGGTTGCTGCTGTACAAACAGTTGTTTGTCAACAGATCAAGAGCTTTACAGACTGTGTGAATGGGGGCTTATAAGTGTTGAAAAGAAGGGTGGCAATATCGGTCATTGACTTTTATTGTTTAAAGGGGACATAACATACAAAAGCAACATTTTCAGCCCTTTTATACCTTTTGTTGTGAGCTTGGGTTCTCTGGAAGTGCTGAAAAGTTTAATTCAGTCTGCCAAAGTGTTATTTAGATATCGTTAGATTATTTTTGAGTAATATTTTTCAAGCTGTTCAGATTTTTCTGTTTTATGTTACGTCACAGCTCTTTTTATAGATCGCAACTGTACCTGAATGTTTTTGTACATGGTTCTGCCTCAGGCTCTGCCATCTACACGCCCAGATTCATCCATAAATAGTTAATGGAAAGCACCTCATGAATGTTAATGTATCAAAAATACACATCATTTATTTCATGGTGTAATAGCACCATGAAACCATAAAAACAAAGACACAGAAAAAAATCAAAGAAGAGTTTATTAAACGTGAAAATCAGAGGTAATGGCTCAGATGTTGACCTCATTACAATAACTTTAGCAGTTTTAAGTTGGAGGAAAGCCGAAAGCCTCACAGAGAGAAGGGGGGGGGGGGGGTTGTAGCTATTGTCCCCCGGCAGGTTATAGCAGAACGCAATGTTCAGAGTCTAAAGCAGCCTATCACCCAGTAAATCAAGGCCAGGAAGTATTTCCTAACTATCCCATCTGTAAGGTCTTCCAACCATGCCACCGCCCAGCATTATGCACAAGCGTATTTTAATGCTCACAGCAATGAAAGTAAGTGCCACGCACACAATTTATCTGTGGAACGCCCTGGTGATGTTCGGGGAGAGGAATGTGATGATAAAAAGCCTGATAAAATGTTGTGCAGACTTTTATTTAGGATTTAAAGTGGCTTATGGGCCACTTTTATTTATTTAAAAGGTCCACAGCGGTTTTGAATGCTTATAATGAAGTCGATTGAATGTCTGAGAGGAATCATCATGCAGTTTGTCTGCAATTCACCACTCTACCATCTGTGTTGCCAGTTTCCTCAGTCTCCACACATTTTCTCGTCAAGCGTTTTAATTCAAAATAGATCCCAACTTTTGCGTGGAAAGTTACGTATACAAGTTTCAGGCCACATTTTATGCGTACGCAACTTTATAAATGAGGCCCCAGAACTGTTGGGGCCACGCTTTAAGAGTGGAGAAATTATTTTATTTGAGGAACAAGAACAAAGCTGTAGCTAGCAAAGGCATTTAAAACTTCCTAAAGTGCAGAACTACCAGGAAGCCTTCAAAGACCTTTCCCACTGCAGCCAGCCCACTTCATATTTTTCTAACACTGAAATAAAAGAAGTTCATCTTTGCATTTAAAGTAGAATCTACATCCTCTCTGGACTCTGCGACCAGTTGTCAAATACGGGCTTGTTTCATCTGCAGAAATTTTACCCCGTTCTTTTTCAACTGGACTTCACAAAGCAAAGGGAATAATCCTATGTTTTATTTATGAAACTTTGTCTTACACTCACTTGTGAATATTGTGAGTTTTCATGTGCAGAATCAATTTAGAATGGTTGTTAAAACCTTTTCCACAGGTCAAACATGGGAAAAAACCCTTTTCGTTGTGTGTCATTATGTGACGGGTCAAATCATTACTCTGTTTAAAAGATTTATGACAAAGGTCACAGGGATATGGCTTCTCACCAGTGTGTGACCTCATGTGGTAAGTCAAATGACTTCTAACACAAAAAGATTTGGCACACACTTTACAAGAATATGGCTTCTCACCAGTGTGAGTTGTTACATGGCGAGCCAAATCGTTACTCTGACGAAAAGATTTATTACATAACGCACATGGATATGGTTTCTCACGTGTGTGAGTTCTGAGGTGACGAGCCAAATCACTATTCTGCATGAAGGTTTTATCACACAGCTTACAAGGAAAAGGCTTCTCACCTGTGTGAGTTCTCATGTGATAGGTCAAAGTTGTTTTCTGGATAAAACATTTACCACAGGCAAGGCACGGGAAAGGTTCCTCACCCGTGTGGGTCCTCATGTGTACAGTCAAGTCAGCCTGGCGGGGAAAACCTTTTCCATAAGACAGACAAGAAAAGGGTCTTTTAACTGTGTGAGATCTGATGTGTTTAGCCAAATGACTGCTGTCGATCAAAGATTTACAGCACACTTTACAAGCGTAGGGCTTCTCACCTGTATGGGTTCTCAGGTGAATGGTCAAATGACTACTGTCGCTAAAAGATTTGCGGCAAAATTGACAAGGATGCAGCACCTCACCTGTATGAGTGCTGATGTGACGGACCAAGTCACTACTCCTCCTAAAAGATTTATCACACGATTCACAAGAATGCAGCTTCTCACCTGTGTGAGTTCTCATGTGCACAGTCAAGTTGTATTGTTTGTTAAAACCTCTTCCACAAGTTGCACATGAAAATGGCTTCTGGCCCGTGTGAGTTATTGCATGATTTGCCAAATCACTACTCTGTTTAAAAGATTTAGCGCATAATTCACAAGAATATGGCTTCTCACCAGTGTGAGTTCTAAGGTGACAAGCTAGATCACTGCTTTGTATGAAAGATTTATCACACATGTCACATGGAAACGGCTTCTCACCCGTGTGAGTTCTCATGTGATAACTCAGGGTAGGTTTCTGGACAAAACCTTTACCACATATCAGGCAAAGGAACGGCTTCTCCCCTGTGTGGGTTCTAATGTGCACCGTCAGGTCAGACTGCCTGGCAAAAGCTTTTTCACAAGTCAGACAAGAGAACGGCTTCTCGCCTGTGTGAGTTTTTGTGTGATTAGTCAAATGATTACCATTGCTGAAAGATTTACCACAAACTTTACAAGAATAAGGCTTCTCACCTGTATGAGTTCTCGTGTGTATAGTCAACTGACAGTTTTTACTGAAAGATTTACCACATACATTACAAGGATATGGCGTTTCACCCGTGTGAGTTCTCATGTGCACAGTTAAATGACTGCTGTCAGAAAAAGATGTACCACAGGTCTGACAGGAAAATGGCTTTGCCCCTGTGTGAGTTCTGACGTGACGAGTCAAAACACTGCCTTGTCTGAAAGATTTATCACACAATTCACAAGCATACAGCTTCTCACCTGTATGAGTTCTCCTGTGAGCAGCCAAGTACCGTCGCTGACTGAAACATCTACCACATACATCACAAGAGGGAAATGTTTGTTCATGCATTTTTAGTTTTAAATTATTCATACGGTCTCTGATGTGTTTCTTTGATGCCTCTATTTTTGGCCTCAGATCTTTATCTCTACTAGATCCAGAGTCTTTCTGATAGCTCCTTTGCTGTTGTTGGGTCTCAACTGCAGGACACTCTGCAGAGAGGAGCTGGTCCTTGTTTGGTTCTGGTTCAGTGTCAATTTCTTTTTCAGAAGTAATAGTCACCTGTAAGCTGTCAGCTTCCTGCTTCATTACAAGCTGCTCTTCATCCTGCTTACAGCAGAATTCTTCTTTAACCTGTGCAGGTTCTGGTTCCTCCTGTTCTTCTTTAATCTGTGCAGATTCTGGTTCCTCCTTAGTCTCTGTCATCTGCTGCACTTCTGGCCCATTGTGGAATATGTCCACATAAGAAGAAGCACCTATAGAGGTCTCTTGCTTCACTAAAAGTTGCCCTTCATTTTGAAAGACCCACAGCTCAACCTGTTCTTCTTTAATTGGTTGAGGTTCTGGTTCCTCTTTTGTCTCAGGCACTGGCAGTTGATCTGGTTCCTCCTTTATTTCCACAATGATTCGTATTGTTTGGTCAAGAAAGGAGGTCTTTCCTTCAGTTATGAGAACGTGATCAGAAAGAACCTTCCAAGTAGTAACAGACATGGTGCTGTGGACGGCCTGGGGGAATGAAGAATGGTAGAAAAAAAACATATGATAAAGTTTTTAGTAAAATGAATTTATGGAGATCTAGAAAATAATCTACACAGGTTACACTGAGTAGTTTCTTTAACAGATATCTGGGTGATCACTCCTACCCCTACATTTATGTTAGTTTGTCAAAGATGGGGTTCCTTTACCTATCTAGCTCCAGACAAAAAAGCTGGAAACAGCACAGGCTCCAGTAATCCAATATTCTTTGTGAAAAAAGTCCCAGGCTTTCTAAAATAAAACAGGGTGCATCTTCTACAAAAAAATAATTTACATTGCATAGACATTCAAAACATGAAGGCAACAAATAATTAGCTTGTAATAAAAAAAGCCTAGGCCGCTTTGTTTCCGGTAAAACCTGCAACTTCTCTGCTCATATATATATATATATATATATGTATATATATATATATTTACTAGCGGCCGTTTCCCCAACCAATATGGCGGACACGCTGACGTGTTGCAGCAGCTCCATCAGGCCAGCCAGTGAAGCTACTGGCTATTTACAGTTGCATTCACCAAAATTGTTCCCTTACCGACCAAACCCGCTTTTCTACTCGAAGACTCGAAGCAGTCCTGGGTCCAATAAATGTCCATCATCCTGTGTGCTACGTTCCATTTATGATTTTCCGTAAAAAAGGACACGTCGTATCCGTTTGTCCTCGGTTAAGTTATCCTTGTGAGTTAGCTCGGAGGCTAACTGGTCCCTCTTTCCCTGGCTGTGTTTCCTACCACATCTAGTAATAAAAGGGCCGTAAAAACCAGAAGGCTGCTAATAGTATCAGTGTTTAGAAAGAACGGCTGTGTTGGAAAATATTTAAATTAAGAGCAGAAAGCACCAAACTGCTTCTTCCTCCTTCTCCTTTTTCGTTCTTCTGGGCAATCCGCTAAGATGCGTTACCGCCACCTATTGGAGTGGATCTAGCTGGCGTGGATGGAACAAAATCAAACGAAAAAAACGTGATAACTGTCAGAATCTGTGATTGCAGTGGTCAATATTTGTGCATTTCGTGGCATTAGCGTCCTAAGATTAATAGTTTATAAATCATCCAAATTTATTTATCCATTTATTCCAACTGTTTTTAAGTGACCTGCCACCTCCTTCCTACTGTCTGGACTCATTTATTCTAATATGATATCATAAATAGCACAATTTACCCAGGTCACTATTCTTGATAGCCAGCACAATATGTGACCTTACTCTTCATGGCCATAAATAACGACACAGTTATACAATACAACTGTTTGTTAAATTTCTGCTATCCTCATCAAATAATACAAAACATACATTCCCCTTCAATTACAAATCACACATTTTAATACTGTAATAACTGTTGTAAAATTTGACACAGTAGGTAACAAATTATCATACATTTTTTATGTTTTGAACTACATGTCTAGCGTGCTCAAAAGATTTTTCAAAATGTAAACATACATCTGAGTAGAGTCATAAATAAAACCAATAAACTACCAGGATTAAAAAAGAGAGAAGAAAGAATTAAATCTTTGTCATTGCAATTTTACATTCCAACAAAATGTGTCCAAACTTTAAACTAAACGGGCTACATCTCTGGATGGAGGCTTATGAGGAAAATATGCAAGAAAAGAAACACTATTGCTATTATAAATGAAGACATGTGTTTAGAGCTTTTGTAGGGAAAAAAAGTGTTTTTTTTTCATCTTCTTCGGCCTATCAGATTCTGTGACTGTAGAGGGCGCTGGTTCACTGACCCCTCCATAACTCCCGAAAGAAAATCAGAAGAGGGTCGAAACTTTTTCAGGGGACAGCTTTTGCAAAACCATGTGTACCCTCATGTCAAATTTTAACTGTGGCATTAATGATTAATACAAATATTGTTTGCATTTAAAAGCAATAAGCATGGAATCTAAAATAAATGGAAAATGGTGTAACACCGGACTTTATTGACACCATCTTTGTTCTTTATGAGCCATTTCTCTAATCACCTCAAAATATGCACTAGTCTATTAAAATTCAATTCAATTTTATTTACATAGCGCCAATTCATGATACATCTCATCTCAAGGCACTTTCCAAAGTCAAATTCAATGAGATTATACAGATTGGGTCAGAAAGTTTCCTCTCTAAGGAAACCCAGCAGGTTGCATCAAGTCTCTCCAAGCAGCATTCACTCCTCCTGAAAGAGCGTAGAGCCACAGTGGACAGTGGTCTGCATTGTTGATGGCTTTGCAGCAATCCCTCATACTGAGCATGCATGAAGCAACAGTGGAGAGGAAAACTCCCCTTTAACAGGGAGGAGAACCTCCAGCAGAACCAGAACCAGAACCAGGCTCAGTGTGAACGCTCATCTGCCTCGACCCACTGGGGCTTAGAGAAGACAGAGCAGAGACACAGAAAGCACAGAAGCTCACATTGATCCAGGAGTACTTTCTACGTTAGATGGTAATAGAGGATGATCTGTCTTCCCTGGATGATGTCACAGCTAACAGAACACCAGACCAGGTGTACCTACTATGAAGAAAGAAAATGACAAAACAAAAAAGGTAAAAAATGGAATAACAATCAAGCAATGCAAATTGGAGAACAGTAGGAGAGCTCAGCAGAGTGAGAAAAATAGACCCTGATGTCCTCCAGCAGCCTAAGCCTATAACGGCATAACTACAGAGGTAGCTCAGGGTAACCTAAGACACTAACTAGAAGCTTTGTCAAAAAGGAAGGTTTTAAGATTAGTCTTAAAAGTAGACGGGGTGTCTGCCCCACGGACCAAAACTGGGAGTTGGTTCCACAGGAGAGGAGCCTGATAGCTAAAGGATCTGCCTCCCATTCTACTTTTAGAGACTCTAGGAACCACCAGCAGACCTGCAGTCTGAGAGCGAAGTGCTCTGTTAGGAACATACGGGGTAATCAGAGCTCTGATATATGATGGAGCTTGATTATTAAGGGCTTTATACATTAGAAGAAGAATTTTAAATTCTATTCTTGATTTAACAGGAAGCCAATGAAGGGAAGCTAAGCATTATTACTAGGGTCCAATTTAATGCCATCCAGATTAAGTGATTGATTAAAAAGTTTACTTTTTAACTTCTGTCTTGTCAGAATTTAAAACCAGTTTTGATACCTGTAGTCGAAGTAATTGGTTGGATTCATCAGGATTTATGGATAAATATAGCTGAGTGTCATCAGCATAACAGAGGAAATTAATAGAATGCTGTCTGATAATTTTGCCAATCGGAAGAATATATACATATATATATACACATATACATATATATATATATATATATACACATATACATATATATACACTCCTGATCAAAATCTTAAGACCAGTCAAAAAATTGCAAGAATTTGCATTTTGCACTATTGGATCTTAAGAAGGTTCTAAGTAGAGCTTCACAATGTTAAAAGGACAAATCAGTGCAAGAGACAAGAACATTTGAGCAGGGAATTGTCTGAAAACTGCATTTAACCTCAAACATGATTTTTTCAGCTGATCAAAAGTTTAAGACCATAGTCTTTAAAAGCCAAAAGCTGTGCAAACATCTGGATTCCATGTCATTTTCTGTGAAGTCTTTACACTGTCAAGACCTCCTGATGGCAAAAGCAAAAAAGCTCACTGACTTTGAACGTGGTAGGATTGTTGAGCTGCATAAGCAAGGCCTCTCACAACGTGCCATCGCTGCTGAGGTTGGACGCAGTAAGACAGTCATTTTGCATTTTTTAAATGATCCTGAGGGTTATGGAACAAAAAAGTCAAGTGGTAGACCCCAAAAAATTTCACCAGCTCTGAGCCGCAGGATCCGATTGGCTGTCCGTCAAGAGACGGGACGATCCTCTACCCAAATTAAGGCCATTACTGGTGCTGACTGCAGCCCAATAACCATCAGACGGCATCTGCGAGAGAAGGGCTTCAGAAACAAAAAACGTCTTCAAAGGCCACGTCTTCTTCAACGCCACAGAATTGCCCGTTTGGACTTTGCAAGGATGCACCAAACTTGGGACATTGAAAGGTGGAAGAAAGTTGTCTTCTCTGATGAGAAAAAATTTAACCTTGATGGTCCTGATGGCTTCCAACGTTACTGGCATGACAGGGAGATCCCACCTGAGATGTTTTCTACACGGCACAGTGGTGGGGGCGCCATCATGATTTGGGGTGCGTTTTCCTTCAATGGAACAATGGAGCTTCAGGTTGTGCAGGGGCGTCAAACAGCAGCTGGCTATGTGGAGATGTTGCAGCGGGCATCCCTCATGACTGAGGGCCCTCGTCTGTGTGGTAATGATTGGGTTTTTCAACAGGACAATGCTGCAGTTCACAATGCCCGCCTGACAAAGGAGTTCTTCCAAGAGAATAACATCACTCTTTTGGACCATCCTGCATGTTCCCCGGATCTAAACCCAATTGAGAACATTTGGGGATGGATGGCAAGGGAAGTTTACAAAAATGGACATCAGTTCCAGACAATGGATGCCCTTCGTGAAGCCATCTTCAACACTTGGAGCAACGTTCCCACTAGCCTCCTGGAAACACTGGCATCGAGCATGCCTAAACGATTGTTTGAAGTCATCAACAAGAATGGTGGAGCTACTCATTACTGAGTCCTTTTTTTTGACATTTTGATTTCTGTTTTGGGGGGTTTTCGGGTTTTTTTGAGCTATGGTCTTAAACTTTTGATCAGCTGAAAAAAATCATGTTTGAGGTTAAATGCAGTTTTCAGACAATTCCCTGCTCAAATGTTCTTGTCTCTTGCACTGATTTGTCCTTTTAACATTGTGAAGCTCTACTTAGAACCTTCTTAAGATCCAATAGTGCAAAATGCAAATTCTTGCAATTTTTTGACTGGTCTTAAGATTTTGATCAGGAGTGTATATATATATATATATATATATATATAAATAAAGAGAATTGGTCCAAGGACTGAACCCTGTGGTACTCCACAAGTGACTCTAGGGTTTGAAGAGTATTTGTTATTAACATGAACAAACTGGAATCTGTCAGACAGATACGATTTAAACCAGCCAATTGCTTTATGGAACTTGTTCTTGTCAGGGTGGGTTAAAGGATAAACAGCACTCAAAACAGTCAGCTTTTAGAATAAATATGTTGATGAAAGACTTAATACCCGCTTTATAAGCACAAAGATTCTCAACTGTGAGTTCTCATATGTTTGTTCATATTACTACAGTGAGTAAAAGATTTATTACACACTTTACAATGATAAGGTTTCTCACCTGAGTGAGTTCTCATGTGACCGGCTAAGTTACTACTTCTAGTGAAAGACTTTTTACAGACTTTACAAGAATAAGGCTTCTCACCTGTGTGAGTTCTGATGTGAACGGCCAAGTTACCACGTCTAATGAAAGACTTTTCACAGACTTCACAGGAAAGTGGCTTCTCACCTGTGTGGGTTCTCATATGATAACCCAGATGACTACCAGCGCTGAAAGATTTATCACACATTTCACAAGGGTATGGCTTCTCGCCTGTATGAGTTTGTATGTGCATAGTCAGGTTGCCTTTCTGGGCAAACCCTTTTGCACAAGTAGGACAGGAATAAGGCTTCTCACCTGTGTGCGTTCTCATGTGCTTACTCAGGTTACTTTTCTGGGAAAACCCTTTTGCACAAGTAGGACAGGAATAAGGCTTCTCACCTGTGTGCGTTCTCATGTGACGAGCCAGATGACAATCTTTGGTGAAAGATTTACCACACATTTCACAAGCGTATGGCTTCTGACCTGTATGACTTTGTATGTGCATGCTCAGGCTTCTTTTACTAGAATACCTTTTCGCACAAGTTGGACAGGAGAAAGACTTCCTGTCCATGTGAGTTCTTATGTGCTTACTCAGGCTACTTTTATGAGAAAACCCTTTTGCACAAGTTGCACAGGAGAAAGGTTTCTCACCTGTGTGCGTTCTTATGTGACAAGCCAGATGACTACCAATGCTGAAAGATTTATCACACAATTGACAAGCGTATGGCTTCTTGCCCATATGAGTTTGTATGTGCATATTTAGTGTATCTTTACGAGAAAACCCTTTTGCACAAGTTGGACAGGAAAAAGGCTTCTCATCCATATGGGTTCTTATGTGAATACTCAGGATATTTTTACGAGAAAACCCTTTTGCACAAGTTGGACAGGAATATGGCTTCTCCCCTGTGTGGGCTCTCATGTGGATACTCAAATAACTTTGACTGGGGAAACCTTTTCCACAAAGCACACAGAGGAAAGATTTCTGGCCTGTATTTCCTCTCATGTGATTAGTCAAACATCTACACTTGGTGAAACATTTACCACATGCTTCACAAGGTTTATTGGTCTCGTGTCTTTTTAGTTTTGAACCATCACTGTAATCTTTGGTTTTCTCTCGTCTCTTTTTACGCTTTAGCTCTTCATCTGTGTTTGATCCTGACTCCTCTTGATTATTATCCTGCTGATGCTGCTTCTCACCTTCAGGGGAGTCTGCATTGACAAGTTGGTTCATTTTCTCTTCTGGTTCATTTGTGTCATGTTTTAAATCCAGAGGAGTCACCTTAAAGGTGCCAGCCTCCTGCTTCACTACAAGCTGCTCCTCATCCTCATTACTCCAGAGATCCCCATGTTCCTCTTTAATCTGTACAGGTTCAGGTTCCTCCTTTGTCACGTTCATCTGTTGCAGTTCAGGTTCAACTTGAAATAGTTTGTCACAAGCAGAAAACCCTACAAAGGTTTCTGTCTCCTGCTTAACAAGTTGCTTTTCATCTGGAAAGATACACAGTCCAAGCTGTTCTTCTTTAATTCCTTGAGGTTCTGGTTCTTCTTCTTTCATGTCTTTGGTGTTTGGTTCCTTCAGGTTAACAATGAAGTTCCTCTCTTGGCCACTGGCAGATTGATCAGCAAGAACCTTCCAAGAGAACAAGAGGATGTGAAATGTCTGAGGAGTGAAAAACAGAAGAAATTAATCAGATTTACAAAGTAAAGTGTAACTTTAATTCAAACCCAGACAATGTCACTGCCTCCCCATCGACATCCTTAATTCAAGCTCTGATAAAAATCACTCTACACAACTAGGTTAAGGTTGCACAGTCTAGGCTCAACACTCCTCCTAAATGGTTTACTATACTGGATCTAAATATCTTCCATGAGGATGTGGGTCTAGATAGACATGCCCTCCCCAATTGAATATCAGGGCTGGTATCACCCCCAGCCACACAAGACAGACCTCAACTCCTAGGCACATGCTGTGTGTACATGTTCCATCTCCAACTCTGCTCTATGGTCAGAACACGTGGACAATGACCACAGGAACAAAATCCAGGTATCAAATGGATGGTCCTAATATCTCTCCTGCCTTTGGGAAAAGATGAAGAGTTCCAAAATACACTTGAGGCTCCTGAATTAAAGTTTTGATCTCTGCATTAGACATTAAAATCTACCCAATCCTGCAGATGTTTCACTTTAAAGATTATGTTCTACCATGAATACAAACGTTTGCCGTTATCCTTTTTGTGCTCAACATTCAGGTTTAAATGAATAGCAGGTATAGAAAATGCTTCACCTCACATACATTTATTCCAGAACACAATAACTACTGGTTTGTAAATCATAAACCCTGAAGAGCTTTTATTTCAATTAAAACCACAGCTTTTCCGCTCTTTCTGGCCCCCCACCAATATGGCAAATGTGCTGGCATGTCACGGCCCCTCAGACAGGCTAGCTAGCTAGCTAGCTAGCTAAGAGGCTTTAGCCCCTCTTTCATTTGAAGGTATCTAGTTATGCTAAGCTGAGGTGAACCTTGAAAACATGTCCAGAGGGTCAGTTCCTCTGCAAGGGTGGAAAAAAGATATAAAACAAATCTGACTAAACAAAATGACTATTTTGTTTTAGAGGGAACACTGTGGGTGAAATGTTTGCGACTGTTTTACTGTAATTCTTTCCAACTTATGGACACTACACTACGGATGAAGATGATTGATTCTTGTTTTAGACAATGTGATTTAAAGAAAACTCCATATTGGCAAAATGCTGGCAGACTTTTAATTGTGTTTTCAGAAACGACAATTGGAGAATGAAGTTTCACGGACAATGCTGGTCCTGGAAGGATGTTGTGCAGCTGACCAGAATTCATAAACTCCGAACCTTTACGCTACCTGCTGATGCGAAGGAGAAATTGCAAACGCCGCATTTACTGGATAGCTTGAAGTAAGTAGTAGTAGGGGGAGATGTTTTTAAAGAGAAACAATGGTTTACTGTTCACAGAATGATATTACAGTTTAAAGGTTTGTTACAAAACCAACGGGATTACAGAATATACAGGGTTGAGTAGATAAACTGCCTGTTAAAGCCAACAGGGATTATTAAAATGGGCAATTAAAGGGATTAGAATTGCAGTGCGCTTTGGGGAAAAGGAGTATCATCTCCTTTGGTTTGATGCAAGTCAAGCTCAAACTGTTTCACAAAACTGCTTCCTGTCTCCTCCCTAGGCTACGCCCACTTCCTGAATATCAACCAATGATGACTTGGTGTGCTCTTGGGCATGCACACATTTCCTTTTTCTCAGCTGAGCTTTTCAAAATAAGACGAATGATATATAGGAAGGCTTCTGATTAAAATTACAATGAAATTCTGGAAATCTGCAGAGTGGTGCATCTTTTACGAACTTAGGTGTTTACATTTGTTCTTTAATACCCAAACGGTAAAGTATTTTAGAGCTGATTCAGCAAGGAGTTTCTGGAAGGTTTTAGTATAATTCTTTGTTGAGACTGACTGTGCGTTGAATGAGATAAGGTTTTGAATAAATGACACATGAATGGGAGTTTGATAAGAACACTAATTACACTTTTGTTTCTGTTTTGGAACAGAAAAAGCCTCGTGTTTGCCAACCATCTATAAGGAGCAGTTTAGTGGTGGGAATTGCAAAATAAAATGCTCATTACCCGAGCCAGAACTGAACACACATTGCCATCCAGTTGTATCATCTCCTACAAGTGGAGGAACAAGAAGAGGACTGACGAAGCTGGGGAAGAAGAAGCCAGAGAACTGTGATTTCTTATCCTGATACGGAGGAGTTGCCGGAGAACCCTGAGCCGACCACTTATGCGCGATTAGATTCACGTCTGCCATGTGCTCTGAATGGCCTGAAAGCTTTCTTTACGTTGCGTTCTTGACGTACGGACAATTTTCATATTGCATTACTGTGTTTTTAAACCGCCCTATTCCACTGACTTTCATGATCCTGTTTGATTTTATGTGTTAGGACATTTATACTGTGATGTTGCATTATGTTGATCGGTGTGGTTCTATGATGAAAAATGGAAACTGCCTGCTTCGGACACACACACACACACACCAAGACCTGCAGTTTAAGCAATCTTTTTGCTTTGACATAGGGAGAAGCAGGATCTGATTGACACCAAAGATCCTTAAAATACTTGGTAATGATAATTTTCAGATTCAATATGGGGCCTTCTTGCTCAGATTGAGAGAGGGATTTCCTTGAGGGTCTCATCAGTTTTTACCATCTTTTAGAGGGGATGGCGTTAGTGTTAATTTTACCAGCCATTTTTAAATTTAGTTTCAGTTTTAGTCCAGTTTCAGCATCGCTTGTTAGTTTTTAATCACATTTAGTCGACATCATCCCATTTTTATTTAGTCTAGTTTTAGTCGACTATAAGTCGAGCATTTTAGTCTTTATTTTAGTCCAAGAAAACATAATTTTATTCGTTTAGTTTTAGTCAACAAAAACTGTCAACATTTTAGTCTAGTTTTAGTCAGGACATCATTTTAACCTTTTACTTTTTTGTCAGCAGATATTTAACATTTCCTAAAATTATTTCACATTTCAACATTTTCTCTCATCTTTTTGATAAAAAACACAATTTTAAGGAACACATGCAGACATGGAAGATGTTCTGACAATATTTGCATATTTATTTTGAACATTGTTAAGGTTCAAAGACACAAACACAAATGCTTGCATTAAAACAAATAAAATACACCTGACAGAGGAAACAAATAAATAAAATAAAGTGTCTTATGAACTTAACACAAGTGCTGGCTGTTAAAGCTAGTTCACATAGATAAATAGATTTGAGGTCAATGTTGTGAAAAAAAAAAAACTCCAACTGATAAACAAAAGTGCTTTCCTGCCAGCTAGTTCACATGGTATATAAAGGTACAGTATTTAAGGTGAAACAAGGCATAGCTTGCTAGAACGTATGAAATCTTTTTAACTTGCAAATAAACTGAACAGGAATTAATTTTTAATCACAGTTGTACACGACTCTCCCTGTGGCTCTACGGTTCCCCAGGAGTGAATGCTGCTTGTCGGGACTTTGATGCAATCAACTGGTTTCCTTATATAGGACATTTTGACCAATCTGTATAATCTGACCCAATCTGTATAATATGATTGAACTTGATTTTGTAAAGTGCCTTGAGATGACATGTTTCATGATTTGGCGCAATATAAATAAAATTGAATTGAATTCAATTTTTGTTCGTTACAGTAGTCACAGAGCCACTGTTCAGCCTGAAGCATTATATATATATATATATATATATATATATATATATATATATATATATATATATATATATATATATATATATATATATATATATATATATATATATATATAAAAAATGGAATGCCCCCCCCAGTAATTTGTTTCTGCAGCCATGGCATTACTGTCCTTGATTGGCCTGCCAATTCCCCTGACCTGAACCCCATCGAGAATTTGTGGGGTATTGTGAAGAAGAAGCTGAAAGACACCAGACCCAACAATGCAAATGAGCTAAAGGCCGCTATTGAAGCATCCTGGGCATCCATAACACCTCAGCAATGCCACAGGCTGATTGCCTCCATGCCACGCCGCATTGATGCAGTAATCTGTGCAAAAGGATTCCCAACCAAGTACTGAGTGCATTAATGGACATTTTAAAATGTTTGATTTTGTTTTGCTGTTATAATTTTTTTTTTACTTGGTCTGAGGAAATATTCTAATATTTTGAGATAGGATTTTTGAGTTTTCTTCAGCGATATTAAAACAATAAAAGGCTTGCGATATTTCAGTAGATTTGTAATGAATCCAGAATGTATGACATTTCATGTTTTTTAATTGCATTACAGAAAATAAAGAACTTTATCACAATATTCTAATTTTCTGAGACAGTCCTGTATATATATATATATTATAGATAGATAGATGCTTAAGAATGGATCTCTAATTGCAAAACCTACTTTTCAATAAATTACAAACACCAAATGTCTTTATTTTAGTTTAAACCGCGGCTCTTAGACTCAATTCAGTGGTTTATTCGTCAGCGTTTCCCTTCCCAATATGGCAGACGCACTCATGTATCGCTACAGCCCAGACAGTTAAACCCCGCGGTTCCGTTGTTAGCACACTGCCAGTCTATTATGGTAGGCAACTTATAGAACGACTTTTTGTCCCTCCCAGCACGATTCCCGAAACCAACAATGCAACAGGTTTACACCATATTGAACAATCGTTCCGCCGGCCATGCAAGTAATAAGCTAACTGTGCCAGTGCAGTGGTGGGCTGTCACGCTAGCGTGCCCACCAAGATGGAGGCGCGCACCCCCGATCACGTGACTGTGACGTCAGATGCAAGGGGTCTATAGGTACCGTGAGGTTCTAGCTTCTTACCGGTCACATTAGCTTTTGTTCCTCGGAGAAAAGACTCAGAGAAACAGTCCAGAGTCCAATAAATGTCCAGTGTTCTCAATGAGAAATCCTTTCCCTCCCGTTTTCTCTAAAAGGAAACTGGTCAGGGGCGTTAGCTTCTCAGTTAGCTCTGATGCTAACTGCTCCCTCGCTGCTGTCGCTTCTTCTAAAACGGAGACAAATAGCGGTTAAGACGAGCTGCACATGCTGTCAGAGTCTAGGAGTCTTTAGCTTTGTCTCTTACCCAGTGATGTGTCCAATGAGCCGACGCTTCGGAGCGTGTGTCGATTAATCCAGTGAGACTTTCTGTGAAGCGCTTATCAAGGTTTGTGTCGATGACGTAGTTGGTGACGTTTGAAGCCCTGAAAGCAAACCGTACCACCGGGCTCGTTCTAAAAGGAGCACTGTCACTACCCATTTTTATTTTTATTTATTTTAATGCGAACCAACTTTATTTGAAGTCAAATACAAATCAACGCAAACACAGACGGTATATCAAATAAATATAGGACAAAAGTATACAGTAACTATGGCACTGTATGGGTGTTGTTATGCAGGGTTAAGGGTTAGGTTTTTAAGATGCAGCAGGGTAAATTCTGCGCTCTTGTACAAGATTATCAGCATAGACAGGAAGTCCACTAAAAACACATAAAACTGGAGTGGGGGCAGGGGGCATCCAGAGAACATGGTTTTATATGTGTAAAATCTATGCAGTAGGTGTATTAAGTTTATTGTAAAGCACCAATTTCAATCTCTAGATTTAAATTTGATTATAATATCTTTGGGAGTGAATTTAATGGTCTGTTTAGACCATTCATTGAGGAATTTTTCCATGCCCCCCCTCAAAAAAGAAAAACTTAGAAGAGAGAGGACTATTGAAATATCAATGTATTACAGTTTCTGGTTCAACTCCACAAAAAGTACAAATCTTTAACACAGAGTCTTTTTTAGTCTTTTTTGTTACAAGGGTAAATATTGTGCAAAAATTTTAAATTAAGCTCCCTTATTTTATTTGAAATGCAATACTGAAAGTGGGTCATCCAGGTCTTTTTCCAATGTATATTCCAGAAAAACTTTCCCTTTGGTGATAAAATATTTCAGCTCTGTAGTACCTTTCTTATGTGCTGATTTGAACATTTATGTCAATTCCTCCAGTCTCTAAAAAGGGTTTCTGCAAACATTTTTTTTATATTTAAGGTGTACTTTCATTAACCACACCGTTCCAAGAGGGATGGCCTTGATTACAGAGGCCATATTCATCAAAAACTTCTGCAATGAAGATTGTACCTCTATCAATCCAATTCTTTTTATATATGCTTTTACTATAAACAGTAATATGACCATTATTCCAAATTATTTCCTTATGTTGGGAAAAATTGTGAATGTGACATAATTTCCCTACTGAAGCTGCTACCCCCGCCACCCGACCCTGGATAAGCGGAAGAGAATGGATGGATGGATGGATGGATGGATGGACGTAATTTACATGAAAGTAAAGCTTGTTGATAAAACTATGGGAGCTTTACAAGTAAATTAGAAGCAATGACGTTGCAATCAATTAAGCAATTTAACTTGCCTAATATCCTAAAAATATTGTGTGGAATGAAATTCCATAAAGATTATGTTAGCTCTAAACATTTTCTGAACCATTTAACTTGAAAGGTGTAATTTAAGTGGAACAATGTTTAAAGTTCTCAGCCTCCCTTTGCTTTTTCTAAGAGAAGGACGTCTTTATTTAGGTGGTGTTGTTTATTCTTCCAAAATTTCACGTTGACAACCCTGAAGACAGAGTTGCAAAAGAACTGTGTGACACACTTACAAACTTTAGTTTAACTCAACATGTTAAACAGCCAACGCACAAACAGTTTTTCTACCACCAATTAACGTTTATATTTAAACGTTAATTGGTGGTAGAAAAACTGTTTCACTCCTGTTTCACCAAACAATCAGATTCACCTCAGCAGCTGCTTCTGCTTGTTAATCACAGCAGGAGGCTGACTGACAAGGAGGAGGGTCTAAGCAAAACAAATAAATGAATAAACAATAGCGCTACCATTTACATAACCTTAGCTCTGTAACATTAATAATTTAGCAAAAAATAAATTTATCTAATTCTTAATAGGCTCCAACAGACATATTTTAGACTTAATCATCACTAAAGGTCTAAAGATTTCACAGGTCAATGTTACTGATGTTGCCTTATCTGATCACTTTTCTGTTACCTGTGAAAGCATCATTTCCAGTGACTCATTTAGCCAAAGGGACATCGTAATAAAACGCACCTTTAAGGACAATGCCACGGAAACTTTTATTCAAGCTTACTCTGATACTTCAACCTTGTGCTGCGACTCAGTAGATGAGCTAGTAGATAACTTTCATTTTAAAGTCTCAGACATCATTGACTGCATTGCTCCAGTTAAAGTGAAGGTTTTTTCCAGGAAGAAAAAATCTCCTTGGAGAAATGCTCCAGCAGTTAGAGGTGAAAAAATGGAGTGTCGAAAAGCTGAACGCAGGTGGAGAAAGAACAGTTTCCAGGTTCACTACGACATCTATAAAGAGAGACTTTACAGATATAACTTACAACTGAAAAATGTAAGATAATCTTTCTTCTCTGAGATCATCAACAAAAACAATAATGCTCGTGTCTTATTTTCCACAGTCGACAGGTTAACAAATCCTCCTGTGTCCGTGGCTTCTGAACTCCACTCCACCAGGGCCTGCAATGAATTTGCTAACTTCAAAAGCTTAGAGGAAATCATTCACCAACTAAGTTCCTCCTCCTGCTACATTGATGTTCTACCTGAAGCTTTCTTTAAGAAAATTCTGCCTGTCATAGCGTCTGATTTAACTCATAATAAACACGTCCCTTCTGTCAGGTGTTTTCCCTCAGTCCCTAAAAACAGCAATTATCAAACCACTGCTGAAAAAGAACAATTTAGACAAACTACTACTCCAGAACTACAGGCCCATCTCAAACCTCCCCTTTATCAGTAAGATTATTGAAAAAGCTGTATTTCAACAATTAAACAACTTCTTAACAACGAACAGCCGCTTTGATGTTTTCCAGTCAGTTTCCTCACCACAGTACAGAGACAGAATGCACCCCCTGAAGGGGAGAGCATCTGCCATGAGATGTTAATGTCCATACACCCCCCCAGCTCGACTGACCCCAATGCCCTCCAGCACACCAGAGGCCTCAGGTATACACCGGCCCAAAACCCCAGCGACATACTCCACAGAACCCAAGCCCTCGAGGCCCCATCAAGACACCCGCCCAAGAACTACACACCTCAGGAACCCAGAGCCCAGACCCACCCAGCAGCAGCACAGCTATCAGGCCCGTAACCCACGTCCACCAGCACAGAACCCCCCAAGAGCATCGCATGCGGCTGCCGGAGGCCACCCTGAGGCCCAACAAGCCCCGCCCAGGCGGGGGCCATAGACCCGTCACTGGACCCACCCCACTCCGGGCACCCCCAAGATCCCCAAGACCCAGGCACCCCCCAAATCAGCCACCACACCCGACAGGACGCATCCCACAGCCCCTACCCCCACTAAGGGATGGAGCCGATCAAAGGAGCCCAGAGAGCTCGATCTGATGCAGAGGCAGATGCTGTCTCAAGACTAATATGATCCAACAAAGAGTTTTATTTAATTTTTTTGCATTTCCAATCCATGAGGATAGTTTTCTTTATGATACATAAGGCAGTGAAAGCCATGCAAACTGATGTTTTTCCCAATTTGCTTTCATCTAAGTTACCCAGCAAGCAAGCTTAGACTTCGACTTAGACAACTTTATTTGTCATTTTGTATGCACAGAGTGTGTACAGAACGAAATTTCGTTTGCATACAATTACAGTAAATTACAGGATAAGGTGCAGCAGTGATTTACAGTAAACAATTTAAATGTAAACAATGTAAACAATGCAGGAGAAATAGACAGTGTACGACCACAGTGTACAGGTGAGTATTTTTTTTAAAACCAATTTTTGTGCAGAAATGATTGTGCAAAGGGCATTTGTGCAAGAATGCATTTTAGAAACTGAGAGTTCGGCAGCATTTGTAATGCTAGATAAGGATGCCAATTATTTGCAAATGTGCAAATATACGAATTCGGTACAGAGTCTAGTTTATAGCTTCAGCAGTTCAACAGTCTGATGGCAACAGGGAAAAAGCTTTTGCAGAACCTGGAGGACCTACAGCGGATGCTGGAACCTCTTTCCAGAGGGCAGCAGGGAGAACAGTCCATGGTGGGGGTGTGAGGGGTCCCTGATGATGTTACGGGCTCGGGACACGCAGCGCTGAGATGAGATGTCCTTGATGGAGGGAAGAGGAGCCCCGATGATCCCTTCTGCTGTCCTCACCACTCTCCTCACGTTCTTCCAGTCGGAGGCACTGCAGCCTCCACACCACACAGAGAGACAGCTGGTCAGAATGCTCTCTATGGTGCTTCTGTAGAAAGTCGTGAGGATGGGCGGGGGCAGGTGGGCTCTCCTCATCCTCCGCAGGAAGTACAGTCGCTTCTGTGCCCTCTTCACCAGTGACGTGGTGTTCACAGACCAGGTGAGGGTGTCCGTTATGTGCACTCCCAGGAACTTGGTGCTGCTGACCACCTCCACAGCTGAGCTGTTGATGAGCAGTGGAGCGTGGTGTCATGAGTCATCAGGGTGAACAGCAGGGGGCTCAGGACGCAGCCCTGAGGGGAGCCCGTGCTGAGGGTGATGACATCAGAGGTGTTCTGTCCGACCCGGACTGACTGAGGTCTGTTGGTGAGGAAGTCCAGCAGCCAGTTGCGAAGAGGTGTGCTGAAGCCCAGATGTTCTAGTTTTCCTACCAGGTGCTGTGGGATGATGGTGTTGAACGCTGAACTGAAGTCCAGGAACAGCATCCGCACGTGCGTGTTCTTCTCCTCCAGGTGTGCCAGGCTCAGGTGAAGAGCAGAGGAGATGGCGTCCTCAGTGGAGCGGTTCCGTCGGTAGGCAAACTGGAACGGGTCGAGTGTTGGGGGGAGACTGGAGACGATGTGTTCCTTTACCAGCCTTTCAAAGCACTTCATCATGATGGGAGTCAGTGCAACAGGCCGGTAGTCGTTGAAGCAGGTGACTTGAGGTTGAGGGGTAAGTTGAAATTTTACAATTCAGGCACTTTGACAAGTCCTTACATATTTGGACCCAGAACCTTTGAACAGTTGTATATAACCATAGTGCATGAATATAATTGTCAGGATTATTGCCTGTGCACTGTGAACAGATATTAGATTGTGTAATCTTTGACATGTATAGTGTACTCTGTAAAGGATTTTGTATTGTATAAGTTGTAAATTGGGGTTTCTAGTGATTTTCCCTAGCACGTAGTATGCCCCTGTGAGCGCATCTATCACTTTTCCTCTGTTGTATGCTGGAGTGGTCTGGACTTTAATTTAACATTAATTCATCTTTAATTCAATTGGGAAATCCTGCATCTCCCAGTGAATTAATGAAGCACAGCCGTTTAGTTTTGGCCAAACAAAACCGCTGAGCTACTCAAGAAGCCTCATCTGCCCCCGTTCAGTTGAGACCCTTGGTGCAGCTGGAGTGGTTGCCTAGTGGTTAGAGCATTGCATTGGTGTCCCAGAGGTTCTGGGTTCAGCTCTCACAGACCTGAGCAAGACCCTTCACCCCAGATAGGTGCCTTCTTGTGCGTGGCACAGAGTGTTATGATATGATGAACTGCAACACAGTTGGGACTACAACTTCTCAGGCCACCTACAGCTCCAGTCAAAAAAAAAGGTTGCAAATACCCACAGATCAAATTACACCCCAGGAATAAAACTGCAGCGGAGCCAAGAGCTCGCCCTTCATTTGTGCAGCCCTGCTGTGTTGAGAAGACGTTCAGCTGAACTTCTGTGTGTTGTTTACACAAGGTGGGCCGTAATCAAATTCTTGGAAGGACCAAGTTTGATGCATTACATTTTCCTCTGTGTTGTGTACCAGGGAGGTCTAGGCCGGGGTTGTTTTTCCAGCGAGGCTCCCCCCAGAGGGCGAAAGTAAAAGTGCACTGTCGTAAATATGCTCAGCTGTTCTCCTGGTTTCTCCGGCAAGCCAGGCGTGGTTGTTTTGAGCTTAGCAGACAGGCGAACGCAATGAATCACCATCCTGCTGTTCAAGCAGAGCTACGAGGGAGCGCCCTCCCCTCCTCTCTGTCCCCGCCAGTGGAGTGAGGGGAGCGGGCGTACCGAAACGACCTCCGCCTGGCCCGGGACCCGCTGTGCCCGGACATCGGCTCGCGGGGGGTTGAGGAGGGCGAGGGTCCCGGTCCGCGCGACGCGCTGGCCGTCTGTTTCCGTATGCCGCGCGGCCGGCGGGGTGTCTCGTCTTTCCTCTCTCCCCTCCGTTCCCCCCGACGCCCGGTGCCTCCCGAGCCGCGTCCGAGCGTCGCGCGGTACAGTTTGAGAACACAGATGAGCGGTGGCCGTTTAAACCCCGCGGTTCCGTCGCAGTTTGAGATGTATATAAGTACCACGACTGAAAAACTCGTACAGTTTATGCCCGGCTTTAACACAGTGAAAGTATGAACATGCACACAGAGAGAGAGTAACCATTACAATGTTACTTACAATCGCATCAGCAGAAACGCGAGGTCCGCGTCAGCCTTGCAGCCTTCTTTCTCTTTTAGCTCTCGCCATTCGGAAAAAGCTTTCCCGATGTTCACTCGTGTAGGACTCTTCTCTCTTTCCACAGCCCTTTTCCTCTTTCTTGTCTGCTCCAACATGGGCTTTCGCTGTTTTATCGCCGGTTCCGCCATGATAACTGCACAGATATCGCCACTGCGCTAGCAACGAGCATACGTTTCACTGGGGGCGTGTAGCAGTTCTCGCCGTAAAGCAAGACCGACTCTCGCGATCATGCACGAGATTCTGAGCCTGTGGGTGCGGGCCGAGGGCTCCTGCAATGGGGTACCGCGCGCGAGCTATTTTTAGAAACGTAACGTCATGATGACGTCACATCACGTGGTACGCAGTAGGACAAACTCCCAAATCCGCCGCTGTTTTGCTGTAGAAGAGACGTGCGTTAGCCTAGGTTGTACTGTTTAAAAGACTGCTTTTTCCAAAATCTAAGACCATGGTTATTAAACATTGTTGCTATGGAACGTGCAACAGCGACTCGAGGTACGCTGATCGGCCGCATATGAAGGATGTTTTCTTCATTACTTTCCCGAAATTCAAGAGTGCCAAGGAGAAATGTGTGCGCTTGGTCCATCGGGGCGGTCGACCCAAGGATTTTGTCGGAGGAAAGGGCACAACCGAAGAACATCCTGACCCAATTCCAGCGACATCAAGTAGTAGGTAAGATTATTTTGGTGGCCGAGATGTTAATAATAAGCGCCTGCTACCATGATAGCATATAGGCTATCATGGTAGCAGGCGCTAACATGATACCCTGCTACCAGTATAGCATACTCAAAAACATTTCAAATGAGACAAACATTAAACATATACCGATCCCTGGACGGTGATTACAAACAAAAAAAACGGCCAATGACGGCATGACCGCCGCGCAGGAAAAAAAAAAAACAACAAAGCTTACCGTTCGATCGACTCGGCCCGTTTTCCGGTCTTTTTAAGCCCTCGACACTCAAGCCATCGTTTGAGCTGAAGGTTGGTGTGTTCTTCGACAGTGCGACCAGTAATCCGTGCGCCTGGGACATCGTTTTGGGAAAGTTTAATGGCTGCAAAGTCGGTCATATCGCTGTTTCTGTTGCTGGTTGCTACGTGCGTTCTCTATCGGTTTGTCCTACCTAAGCGGCAAAAGGGGCGTTGCTCTTGAGGCGGTGACGTCACGTGCGCGGTACCCCATTGCAAGTGCGGTATTTCCCCCACAGACCACCAGGGCGGCCAAGAAAACCTTTGTTCAACCTGAAATGACTCATTTAAATCATCCAAAACGGTATGAAACACATTAATTAACTGAAAAATGTTGCATAGTGTGCCTTTAATAGCAGTCGTTCTGTGATTATTTTGAATCAGCAATTGAATGGTCTTTAAGAGTTATCGAATTATCTCCTTTGAGTTAATAACTGAATGTACTGAGACATTTTCATTGGCTTGTGGTTAATGACTAATGATTAAAACTCCAATTGCAATTGTAATTAAAGTTTTCAATGTTTGCTGGGCAAGTCGAACTCATTTCTACAATTAGACACTCCTCTTCCAGGTTAAATCAAGTTAATAACTGTTAATTAATAATCCAATTGTTAGTACTAATGATTGAAGGCTCATAGCCCTTGATCACAACCATTTTTACAGGCCTCCAGCCTTTTTGTGAATACATAATGTATTAACTACTTTCATGATGGAAGGGTCATTTTACCCAGTATAACAAAAAGCGTTTCTGAACAGGATTACCAACTACTTTAAGGGCCCATACAACCCTGGGCTCTTGAGATAAGCCCCCCCACATCCCCCCGACAAGCATGCAAGATGCCTCATGATGATATAAGTTTCTGTTTCTGCTCATTCTAACTTCGGACTTTCTAAATGTCGATGAACATAATATATCAAATGTAAAGTGAATAATTAACAGGCACTTAAAAGCTGAGTGTTTATGCAAGATATTACCAAAGAAAGATTCAAATGTTTCCATCTTTAACATTCATATATTTTCTGTACAATTCAACATAAAAAGATCGTTTAGGGTTGCAATAAAAGACAAACAGTAACCTTGTTGCACCTATGGAGTTTATGCAGGAATATAGCAAATGTGGGTTGTGTTCATGTCCCCAGATGAAATTGAACTCTAAAAGGCATGTTTGCAACAAATCAACCCTAGACAGCAATAAAAAGACACACATTACGTCTACAGTGAAACATGGTGTTGACAGCATCATGATCTGGGGTTTTACTTTATGGAACTTGTTTTTGTCAGAGTGGGTTAAAGGATAAACAGCACTAAAAACAGTCAGCTTTTAGAATAAATATGTTTCTGAAAGTCTAAGCACACGCTTTATAAGCATAAAGATTCTCAAATGTGAGTTCTCATATGTTTGTTCATATTACTACAGTAAGTAAAAGCTTTATTACACACTTTACAATGATAAGGTTTCTCACCTGTGTGAGTTCTCATGTGACCAGCCAAGTTACTACTTCTAGTGAAAGACTTTTTACAGACTTTACAAGAATAAGGTTTCTCACCTGTGTGAGTTCTGATGTGAACTACCAAGTCACCACGTCTAATGAAAGACTTTTCACAGACTTCACAGGAAAGTGGCTTCTCACCTGTGTGGGTTCTCATATGATGAGCCAGATGACTACCAGCGCTGAAAGATTTATCACACATTTCACAAGCGTATGGCTTCTCGCCTGTATGAGTTTGTATGTGCATACGCAGGTTACTTCTCTGGGAAAACCCTTTTGCACAAGTTGGACAGGAATAAGGCTTCTCACCTGTGTGCGTGCTCATGTGACGAGCCAGATGACTACCTTTGGGAAAAGATTTATCACACATTTCACACGCGTATGGCTTCTCGCCTGTATGACTTTGTATGTGCATGCTCAGGCTACTTTTACTAGAATACCCTTTTGCACAAGTTGGACAGGAAAAAGGCTTCTTGTCCATATGAGTTCTTATGTGCTTACTCAGGCTACCTTTGTGAGAAAACCCTTTTGCACAAGTTGGACAGGAGAAAGGCTTCTCAACTGTGTGCATTTTCATATGAGAAGCCAGATAACTACCAACGCTGAAAGACTTTTCACACAACTCACAAGCGTACGGTTTCAAGCCCGTATGAGTTTGCATGTGCATACTCAGTGTTTCTTTACGAGAAAATCCTTTTGCACAGGTTGGACAGGAAAAAGGCTTCTCGTCCATATGGGTTCTTATGTGCTTACTCAGGATATTTTTACGAGAAAACCTTTTTGCGCAAGTTGGACAGGAGAAAGGTTTTTCACCTGTGTGCATTCTCATGTGACAAGCCAGATAACTACCAACGCTGAAAGATTTATTACACATTTCACATGCATATGGCTTCTCGCCCGTATGAGTTCTTATGTGAATACTCAGGTTACTTTTACTGGAAAAACCTTTTGCACAAGTTGGACAGGAGAAAGGCTTCTCCCCTGTGTGGGCTCGCATGTGGATACTCAAATAACTTTGACTATGGAATCCTTTTCCACAAAGCACACACAGGAAAGATTTCTGGCCTGTATTTGCTCTAATTTGATTAGTCAAACATCTACACTTGGAGAAACATTTACCACATGCTTCACAGGGTTTATTGGTCTTATGTCTTTTTAGTTTTGAACCATCACTGTGATCTTTGGTTTTCTCTCGTCTCTTTCTACGCTTTAGCTCTTCATCTCTGTTTGATCCTGACTCTTCATGATTATTATCCTGCTGGTGCTGCTTCTCACCTTCAGGGGAGTCTGCATTGAGAAGTTGGTTCATTTTCTCTTCTGGTTCATTTGTGTCATGTTTTAAATCCAGAGGAGTCACCTTAAAGGTGCCAGCCTCCTGCTTCACTACAAGCTGCTCCTCATCCTCATTACTCCAGAGATCCCCATGTTCCTCTTTAATCTCTACAGGTTCTGGTTCCTCCCTTGTCACGTTCATCTGTTGCAGTTCAGGTTCAACTTGAAATAGTTTGTCACAAGCAGAAAACCCTACAAAGGAATCTGTCTCCTGCTTAACAAGTTGCTTTTCATCTGGAAAGATACACAGTCCAAGCTGTTCTTCTTTAATTCCTTGAGGTTCTGGTTCTTCCTCTTTCATGTCTTTGGTGTTTGGTTCCATCAGGTTAATAATGAACTTCCTCTCTTGGCCACTGGCAGATTGATCAGCAAGAACCTTCCAAGAGATCAAGATGCTGTGAAATGTCTGAGGAGTGAAAAACAGAAGAATTTTATTAGCTGTACAAAGTAAAGTGTAACTGTAATTCTATCCCAGACAATGTCACTGCCTCCCCATCGACATCCTTAATTGAAGCTCTGATAAAAAAAAAAAAAATCAAAAAAAAAAAAATCACTCCACACAACTAGATTAAGGTTGCAAAGTTCATGCCTCACATTCACTCTTCTGCCAAATGGTACACTCCATTTCAACTTTAAATATCTTTCAGGAGGATGTGGGTCTAGATAGACATGCCCTAACCTATTGAATATCTGGGCTGGTACCAATGGGTGGACACAATGGGTCCTATTTAATGTCTGGGTGAGAGAACAAACGGGGTTCTCAGGTACTGGCTTGCGTTGTTTTGAGAACCCAGTACTGAATCTGTAAACATCCCTCTGCCTTTTATATTAAATATGGTAAAATATAGTTACAGTTTGAGGAGTCTTTTTATTACTAGAGAAGTCTACAAGTGAGTTGTAGTTTTTTTATTTCGTTTCTGAACGTGCAGTTGCTTATTTGGGCTCTAAAAAGTGACTATACACACACAAGTAAAGAGACCCAGTCTCTGCACTACAGACAGTGAGCGGGCAGCTGGTATCCCTCGCCGTACACACATACTAGAGGGAGGGAAGAAGGTTCAGCACAAAGCCTTCAACCTTCGCATCATTTTTAAATTCCTGCTCTTTCATGAATTATCTCCACCTAGTAATAACAGCTGCGCAGATATCGTTTTCTCCCAGTTATTACTTTTTCTTTTCTTTGTTACTTTCTCGCTGGGCAAAGAGTTTGGCTGGTCCTGCATTGCAGCAGAAAGTGGCAAATAGATACGGTGGTCTTTGCTGGTTTTCTACTCATCCATGACAGCATGTCTTCATATATGAGACAGATAGGAAAAATGCGAACGACTGACAAGTTTGGCCCCCTTCGGCTGCTGAAATCAGAAATCAGAACTGAAAAAAGAACGCTGTGCATTTTACCCTTCAAGTCACCAAACATTAACTGGGGAAGCAGTTTGGTAACTCGACTAAACATCAAGTAGCCTCCAGTTGAAATGCTCATGGATGTGCCTCCAGTCTGTTCAGAAACATCTTTGGTAGCACATGAATAATTTCACACTCCAAAGGTGACTCAAATTTAAATACTTTGAGTTCAAAGATTTGCTTATTTTTTTAGGATAAGATAATTAACTGAGTATATATATATATATATATATATATATATATATATATATATATATATATATATATATATATATATATATATATATATAAAACACAGGCAAACACTTAACAACGGAGCTCTAATTGCAAAACCTAATTAGTTTATACATTACAAACCCAAAGTTGCCTTTAAATTCGTTTAAACCGCGGCTCTTCGGCTCACTTCAGTGGTTTATTCGTCCCCATTTCCCTTCCCAATATGGCGGACACACTCACGTATCGCGGCATCCTAGACAGTTAGTGCAACAGCTACAGGGAAGTTCTAGCTTCTTACCGGTCATATTAGCTTTTGTTCCTTGGAGAAAATCCTCAAAACAGCCCAGAGTCCAATAAGTGTCCAGTTTCTCAATGAGAAGTCACCTTTTCCCTTTTCCTCTAACAGGAAACTTCTCTGGCCGTTAGCTTCTCGGTTAGCTCTGATGCTAACTGCTCCCTCGCTGCTGTCGCTTCTTCTAAAACGGAGACAAATAGCGGTTAAGACGAGCTGCACATGCTGTCAGAGTCTAGGAGGCTTTAGTTTTGTCTGTTACTCACTGATGTATCCAACGAGCCGATTCTTCGAAGCGTGTGTCGAGTAATCCATTCACTTTTTGTGAAGCGCTTATCGAGGCTCGTGTCGATGACGTAGTTGATGACGTTTGAAGCCCTGAACGCAAACCGTACCACGGAGGTCGTTCTAGACGTGAGTCGCTGGGTTGCTCGTTAATCATCAAAGAGGAAACTAAACGCTGACGAGTCCCCGTCTCGGCATCTCCAGATTCACATCACAACCCTCACACAACTTTCAGTTTTCCCTTTCAGTTCAGCTTTTATATAATTGCGACAGATAAAGATCATCCTTAGATCAAGGCCAAAATGTGTCTATTGGCATCATACACACCTTTCATTTATTCAGATTTAAGTTTCAAAGTCATTGGTTAGTCCAGCCATCGGTCATTGATGGTGTGTTTATCAGCCAGTTCAGAGCACAGCTCCAGGTCACAGATGTCATGGAAAGAGCGGGCAGCGGGGTCAGAGAGTCTCATTTACATAACATCTGGGAGAGTTTCAGACTACCAGCCTTCAAGGTCTGCATCCAGAAGGCGAGTTAAGAAAAAAATTGTTTTGCCGCAGGCTGACTCTGGAAATTTTCCATTTGCCTTGAAGTCTTTCTGGTACGCCTCAGTGGCCTTTCTGCAGCACCAAATGGTGGTTTGTCAGTATTTATTAATGTCATTAAACTGACTAAACAAATTAACTAATTTCAACTTGTTTAACAAATAAATAAAACATAGCCACATGGCGTCCTTGGTAATAGCATGAAGCCACTGTGCACATTCTAGTGATTTACCAAAGCTTTATCTTTTTGAAATTAACAAATAAAAACTAAGATATAATTTAGGTAACAGGAGAGCATGTTAAAAAAACTAAAATGTATATTTTAACAGAAATGTAAACTTATTTTGAAAAATATACGTAAATCACAGATGGGATGAACTGTTACTCAAAAATGTAAAAAAGAACATTTCTTTATTTTATTCATTATGGTTTATTATAAAATCTAAGATTATAGACTGAATACACGTGACAAATATTGCATTCATGGTACCTTTTACTATTCCTCTTCATCATACATCTTAAATTTGCCATTAGATCACATGGAGGACATTTAATTTCATAAGAAAATTTATTTCTGTCATGGTTTTTAGGTGTTTGGCCCACATGCAGAACACAGTCGGGAGGCAGAAAGCAGTTTAAGGTGTTTATTCAATACAGCCAGAGACAGAGACGTGGAGGAGTCACGACGGGCAAGCGTCTGACTGAGACGAGAGACCGGGACCGATTGTTCTGCGGACGAAAGAGACAGAGTTAGATTGTGCCGTAGGAAATGCTCCGTAAGGGGTCTGTGGTGAGCTTACTGCCGAGTTCGGGAAACCTAGCCGGGGGAAGTGGAGCAGGAAGACCGACTCAGCGAGTTTTACCTCTGTGATGGTAACAGGTGACTGAGTGGCAGGTGAGCGGGTTTGATGGAGCTGTGGCGAGGTCCGAGCAGCACCATTGGTGGGAGTTGTGGTCAGTGAGCAGCTGGAGGAACCAGGGTGATCTGGAGAGGTCCTTAGCCCGGCTTTGTAACACCAAGGGAGTCGCGGGAGGAGATCCACTTTGAGAGCAGTGTTGGTCTGAGCACGAGAGAGAGCCTGGAGTGGGATCCAGTACGGCAGTTAGAAGGCTGACCGAGGAAGTCAGAGCACGAGGACGAGCGCCTGGAACGGGATCCAGAGCGTGAGGCGACCTGAGAGACACAGGAGGAAGAAGATTAACGTAGGAAACGTGAAGCTGTCAGGAGACAGTGGCCTACTGAGGCGTACCACACAAGGTTAACACTCTGGCGTTCTCCAGCTGTCAGCTCACTGCCTAAATACTCCCAGCCAGCGCAGGTGCGCACCACGCCCACCAGCCAACTGCAATCACCTGGGGGGAGAGAGAGAGAGAGAGAGAGAGAGAGAGAGAGAGAGAGAGAGAGAGAGAGAGAGAGAGAGAGAGAGAGAGAGAGAGAGAGAGAGAGAGAGAGAGAGAGAGACGGCAGAATCTGCATGGCGATTCATTCCACCCATTCAGTGGAATGACAACATATTGAACGCTTTCCACTAAGCTCCCCACTCACTCCCAACCAGACACCTCATAACGTCAATTATTTTCTGGCAGAACAAACACAGTTAAAAATATAACGGGCAGAAACAATCGTACTTGAAAGCCATAAACTGTCAGATGCAACCAGCCACAGAGAGAATATTAACCACTAAATCATATAAACTGGCTTTATTAAACATTAGATGTCTGTCAGGAAAATCCCTTTTAATCAATAACTTCATTACTGACAATAATCTTGATGTTATGTTTTTAACAGAAACATGGTTACATGAACTTAATGAAGCAGCTATTCTAATGAAGTCGACTCCTCCAAACTACAATTTTCTTTGTGAGAGCAGACATCAAAGGAAAGGTGGAGGAGTGGCAACATTATTTAGTGATTCACTAACGTGTAAAAAGGTGTTTGTGGGAATATTTTACTCTCCAGGTAAAGAGCCCGGTACAAACTATGTTTCTGAACGTTTACAGGCCTCCTAAGTCCAACTCTAACTTTTAAAATGATCTTCGTGACCTCATATCTGTGATATGTGTTGATTATGACTGTTTAGTTATTGTGGAAGACTGAATACAGAGGTGCAAAAGAACTATGTGACACACTTAGAAACTTTGGTTTAACTCAACAATCCAATCCAACTTTATTTATAAAAGCACTTTAAATTACAAAACGGACCAAAGTGCTGTACCAAATACATAAACATCTAAAACATTGAAAATGCTATAGTAAGGAAACAAACATAACAGAGAAATTGGATGTAATTAAAATGCATTAAGGGCCATGCAATAAAAGACTAATACCATAAGCAGAAGATAACATCAACTTCTTAAAATGTCCAACAGCCAACACACAAACAAGGACATATTTTAGACTTAATCATCACTAAGGGTCTATACATTTCCAAAGTCAATGTAACTGATGTTGCCCCATCTGATCACTTTTCTGTTAACTTTGAAAGCTTCATTTCCAATGACTCATCTAGTCAAAGGGACATCGTAAGAAAACGCGTTTTTAAGGACGATGCCGAGACAAAGTAACTTTGCATCTGTGTTTAACCCATCCCTCAGGGTGCAGTGGACTGCCTACACTGAGTGGCACTCTGGGAGCAATGTGCCTTGCTCAGGGACCCATTGTGGCAGTCTCTGATGAAGGTTGCAAGTACCCAGTTCAATCCCCAGAATACAAGTGTGCTGCTCTAACCAATAGGCCACCACTCCACCTGAGAAATCAGTAGATGAACTAGTAGATAACTTTCAATTTAAAGTTTCAGACATCATTGACTACATTGCTCCAATTAAAGTGAAGGTTGTATCTGGGAAGAAAACATCTCCATGAAGAAGTGCTCCAGCAGTTAGAAGTGAAAAAGGGAGTGTCAAAAGCTGAACGCAGGTGGAGAAAGAGTAGACCCAGTGCCCGTATTCACAAAGACCCTCAGAGAGCTCCTATCTTAGGAAGAAATTCATACCTACCCAACAGCTCTCTCTGTTACCACCATCTTCTCTGCTTAACAAAGCCTTAGGGTCGCTAAAAGTCCTCCTCACTGTTCAACTTTTTTCACTTCAGGTGTATGACACTTTGTGGATAACCTTTAATTTACCGAGGTAAAATTATACGAAAAATCTTAGAATTCTGGAAATTCTAAGATTTTCCCCTAAAATGACGTCACTAAGAACTACTTTTACTCTTAGGAATCCTTGTGAATATGGGCACAGGTTCACTATGACATCTATAAATAGAGACTTTACAGATAAACCTTAAAACTAAAAAATTAAGTAAAAAATGAGTAGATCATTTCATATTTGAAATGGCCCGATCATTTATCCAGATGACCAATAGAGGAAAGGCAAATTTAAATGATCACCTAAACCCATCTCATTCTAATGATTCACTACCACATCAAGTCTATAATTTTTTAGTAGATGGCACATTTAATCCATGAATAAGCAGAGGTTGGAACTTGTGATTTAAGGACTGACCTCAATGTTGTGTTTAGCTAATTTACAACAGTCATTGATTTTTATATATATATATATATATATATATATATATATCTGAAGGGTGAGGCTTCTCGTTGCCATGGATTATCACGTGGACACTTAGGCTACGTTCACACTGCAGGTCTTGATGCTCAGTTCCGATCCTTTACTGAAATCAGATTTTTTTGGGGTGGCCGTTCATACTACTATTAAATATGGCCATCATCAGACTTTTGTCTAAACGGTTCAAGACCGCAAAGCGACCACATGCGCAGAGCAAAGAGGTTGCACAGCAACACACTATTAACGGAAGTAATGGTGAATGTAATTGTTTCTAAAAGTGTTCAATAAAGTTTTGTTAAAAAAAAAACTTGGAGAAAAAAACTGCAAATACCGGCGGGTCTCTCTTTATTAGAAAGCTGTTTAGCAATGAGAGCCAAGAATATTAAGAACACATCATAGCAAGTAGTAAGGTAAGAAGAGAGCAGCACAGGTATTAACAACGGTCTTTTATGGAGCGCAAACTGCTACTACTGTGTGTGGATGTGTAGTGAGAGCAAGTAATGATGGATAAAATGCAGCATGACCGTTCAGACTGCAGATGCTTTGAAAAATATCCGATACATATCAGAATTAGTACCACAAATGGGAGTGGCACAAATCAGATTTATGGGGGGGAAGATCGGAATTGAGTCATTCACACTGCTATGAAACAGACGGACGTGGGTCATATATGGGCATTTCCCTGGAGTGTGAACGCAGCGTAGACTTTGCTTGGAGAAACACAGGCACGGGAAAGGTTTCTCGCCTGTGCGTTCACATGTGATCAGCCAGATGACAACTGTTTGTTAAAGACTCATCACACACTATAAGCACACAGCTTCTCACCTGTGAGTTCTCATATGTTTAATCCTACTACTACAGGAAGTAAAAGATTTATCACAAACTTTACAATGATAAGGTTTCTCACCTGTGTGAGTTCTCATGTGAACGGCCAAATTACTACCTTTAATGAAGGACTTTTCACAGACTTTACAAGAATAAGGTTTCTCACCTGTGTGGGTTCTAATGTGAACCTCCAAGTCACCACTTCTAATGAAAGACTTTTCACAGACTTTACAGGAATGTGGCTTCTCACCTGTGTGGGTTCTGATATGAACAATCAAATTACGTTGGTGGGTGAACAGTTTTTCACAGCTCTGACATGCGAACAGCTTCTCGCCCGTATGAGTTTTTATGTGCATACTCAGGTTACCTTTCTGGGAAAATGCTTTTGCACAAGTTGGACAGGAAAAAGGCTTCTCACCTGTGTGCGTTCTCAGGTGACGACCCAGATGACCACCATCGCTGAAAGATTTATCACATATTTCACAAGTGTATGGCTTTTCGCCCGTATGAATTCTGATGTGCTTAACCAGGTTGTCTTTACGAGAAAACCCTTTTGCACAAGTTGGACAGGAATAAGGCTTCTCCCCTGTGTGGGCTCTCATGTGGATAATTAAATGACTTTGACTTGGGAAACCTTTTCCACAAACCACACACAGGAAAGATTTCTCCCCTGTATTTCCTCTCATGTGATTAGTCAAACATCTACACTTGGTGAAACATTTACCACATGCTTCACAAGGTTTATTGGTCTTATGTCTTTTTAGTTTTGAACCATCACTGTGATCTTTGGTTTTCTCTCGTCTCTTTCTACGCTTTAGCTCTTCATTTGTGTTTGATCCTGACTCCTCTTGATTATTATCCTGCTGATGCTGATTCTCACCTTCAGGGGAGTCTGCATTAAGAAGTTGGTTCATTTTCTCTTCTGGTTCATTTGTGTCATGTTTTAAATCCAGAGGAGTCACCTTAAAGGTGTCAGCCTCCTGCTTCACTACAAGCTGCTCCTCATCCTCATTAATCCAGAGATCCCCATGTTCCTCTTTAATCTGTACAGGTTCTGGTTCCTCCCTTGTCACGTTCATCTGTTGCAGTTCAGGTTCAACTTGAAATAGTTTGTCACAAGCAGAAAACCCTACAAAGGTATCTGTCTCCTGCTTAACAAGTTGCTTTTCATCTGAAAAGATACACAGTCCAAGCTGTTGTTTTTTAATTCCTTGAGGTTCTGGTTCTTCCTCTTTCATGTCTTTGGTGTTTGGTTCCTTCAGGTTAATAATGAACTTCCTCTCTTGGCCACTGGCAGATTAATCAGCAAGAACCTTCCAAGAGAACAAGATGCTGAAATGTCTGAGGAGTGAAAAACAGAAGAGTGTTATTAGATTTGTAAAGTAAAGTAACTTTCATTCAAACCCAGACAACGTCAATACCTCTCCATCAACACCCTTAATTGAAACTCTGATAAAAAGCAATCCACACAACTAAACTTGCTTTTTAATGTGGCCAGCAAGGCCACCCATACTGCTCTCTTACCCTAATGCACCGTGAATGCGCGTAGCTAATCTTTAGGAGACAGTTAATGCCTGCTGGCTTTACCATGTGTTTCCAAGTGCCGGTTCCCTACTGTAGATCTATGAGTAATTGTCTTTATTGCCGTTAAAACGACTCGTCCTGTTTGTGGTGTTGTGCAATCAAGCCATGAGCAAAAATAAGACTAAGTTGTAAGCAAAGAAATTTGAGACTTTTACAGGCACCAAGGAACTGCCTCTTCAGCAGGGTGCCGTTGCTATGAAGCCAATCTAGACCAGACTCATCTTCCTCTTTGCCTGTGGACCCTTGAAGAGAGAGCCCACGCTGGAGAGACCAGCCACCCATGCGGGCCACATGGGGGTCAAAGACTCAATCATCTGCAGGGACGACCAAGCTGAGTAAAGTCTGCCTTCTGTGAAACTGACATCATAATCAAATCAGTGGCGGTCTGTCTAAGCTGTGCAGGAGAAAGCTGAACTGGGAGCCAAGCCACTATCCAGCAGGAGTGCAGACTTCCCATGCTGCGACCCCCCATTCACAGGCCTGAGACCCACATGAAGGACCGGAGCAGCCTCCCAACAGCCACTTTTCGAGCTAGCCACATGCTCCCTTGGAGTAATTCACTGGCAGCCAGATGCCCGTCGGCACAACGAGAAACAACAAGAGAGGTTTGGCAGAGAAATAAACAGGGAAAGTTTATAATGGTTTACTTAAAGGGTTTTCACTGTTTTTAAAGCTTGACTGAGCTAAGAGGCATATCTCCCGCTAGCATAATGGTATTAGCTTCCGGATAACATTTGTTCTTCCTGGGTATCATTGGTTTTTTTTCAAACATAAGGTTTATTTTCACTTTGCTCCATCATCGTTCGATAGTGCTATGCGCATTATTACCGCATTAACATGGAACATTGATGTTGATTTAATGGTGTTTTGTATAACTTCAGGATTAACCCATTTAGCGGCCAATCCCTACAGCCACTCCTAGCTACCCAGAATAATTATTAAATTATTTCAAATTGTTGGGCTTTTCCGCATTACACTTCCAGAATTTTAGCCCATCTGCCCTCGAGTTCAACCACCGAAGCCAGTCTGTGTTCCAGCACAGCCAGCTTTCGGCTCTGCTCCTTCACCTTCCAGGTCAGTCCATTCACCGCCTTAGTGAGCGCGTCATATGTAGCCAGTAGACTGATCAAGGCCAAATGGCTACCGACATCCGCTCTATTTGCTGATACATCAAAAATCCACCAGATCCAATACGTAGAAATCCAAGTATCCTGAATCCAAACATGCAAACGTTTCAAACGTCCAGGAATGACAAAGTCGAAAGACACACCGTTTTCCATCCAAGAATATAGGGTGTATCCTCCAAAAATAGTCAGATCGGGACAGGAAGGGTCCCCCCTTAACTCAGATCTGCAGTGAACCAAGGTTCACTGAATCATTCTGATGATGGTGATCAGCCACTTTATTTTGTCTTTTTTTTCTTTTGTGTAAATAGTTCCTTAGCTTCTTTTTAGTTAATTTTAGTTAAGTTTAGATGAAGCTAAGATTTTAGATAGCTCAGAAAGCTCTACTGCTTCTAAACAGTTCAAACACTGTGCAGGTTCTAAAGATTCCTCCAATGCTGCCTTACTTACTGGGGATGAGGTAATCATGTTTGGGAGGATGCCAATTATTTTATTTTTAATGGCATCAATTTTATTTATGAAGAATCCCATAAAATCATTACTACTAAGAGCTAAGGGAATGGATGGATCAACAGAGCTGCAGCTCTGAGTAAGTTTGGCAACTGTACTAAACAGAAATCTAGGATTATTTTTATTCTCTTCAATTAATGAAAAATATGCTGCTCTAACTCTGCGAAGGGTCTTGTTATACAACAATAGACTGTCCCTCCAGATTAAGTAGGATTCCTCTTGGTGTGTAGAGCGCCATTTTCTCTCCAATTTCCTAACATTGTGCTTCAAGGAACGCAGCTCTGAATTAAACCAGGGAGCCAGCTTCCTGTGAATTATCACCTTCTTTTTCAAGGGAGCTACATTGTCTAATGCAGAACGCAATGAGGAAGTCACACTGTTAGCAAAGGTATCGATTTGTGAATGGGAAGAAACAGCATTGCTGCCATCTACAGGGCATTTCTGCAATACTGAGGATATTAAAAGGGGGACAGACTCTTTAATTTTTGATACAGCATTATCCGATAGAGATCTACTATAATGGAACCCTCTTTTGGGGGTGGAGAACTCAGTTAGATTAAACTCAAATGTTATTAAAAAATGATCAGATAGGACAGGGTTGTGAGAGGATACTGTTAATTCTTCACAATCAATGCCATATGTCAGCACAAGGTCCAAAGTATGGAGCCGAGAGTGCGTTGGCTTATGCACATTTTGAGCAAAACCAATTGAATCTAGGATAGTTTTAAAGGCTACACTAAGGTTATCACATTCAGTGTCAACATGGATGTTAAAATCACCCACTATAATAACCTTGTCAGTATTTAACACCAAATCAGATAAGAAATCTGACAACTGATCCAAAAACTGAGAGTAAGGGCCTGGTGGACGATACAAAACAACAAACAGAAGAGGTTTTATTGCTTTGCAGTTTGGATGAGGGAAACTGAGGGTTAAATCTTCAAAAGAACTGTAATTATTAATTGGCCTGGGACTAATTAATAAATCAGACTGAAAGATGGTTGCCACCCCTCCTCCTCTTCCCACAGATCTGGGAATGTGGAAATTTGAATAATTGAAGGGAGTTGACTCATTTATACTAACATAGTTCTCTTGTAGCCAGGTTTCTGTGAGACAAAACAAATCAATCTGATTATCAGAAATCAATTCATTAACTAACAAAGTCTTTGGAGGGAGAGACCTTATATTTAATAGACCACATTTAATTCTTTTATTTTTTGGTTCAAAGTGATCCGTATGGATTTTTATTAGATTTTTATGATTTGTTCCCTTTAGATCAGTTTTTGATCTGTTAAGTTTTGGCCGTGGGAAAGACACCGTCTCAATAGGATAATGGGTGGGTAACAGTACAGAAGCTGCAGAGAGGTGTGTTAAACTACGGCTCTGCTTCCTGGTCTGGACCCTATTGGCTGGACTTCAGCCAATATTATTATTATTATTATTATTATTATTATTATTATTATAATAACTAGAAAAAGCTGTTCTTGCGAAACAGCAGTGAGAATGCTTTCCTGCAGAATGATTGAGGAAAAGATGCATAAGATCTTTGAAGAGAAAAAAAACTAGCTGCAAAGAACCCATTAAAATCACACAAGACCCAATATGAACATGAAAGAACAATAGCTGAATGATTAGAAGAAGAAAACAACTGAGGGAATGGCACCAAACGTTTCCTAGGTCATTCTAAACACTGAATTGTTTAACAAAGCTGAAGTAGAATTTCAAACTCGAATAGAATGAAAGAGAAAGACTAAAGACAGAAACTATGAGATGTCACAAGTTAGGTCAAAACAGAGGGAGGAGAAAGAGAATGGGAAGAGAAACAGCAAATTAACAAGCGAAAGGAGCAGAAGGAGCAGAGGAGAAGAAGCTGATGAGAAACACCAAGCTAGAGAAAGGAAGGAAAGGAGCGTGTGAGAGAAAGGAGGAGTGGAGAAGAAAAAGCACAAGAGAGAAAGGAGAAGGAGCCTAGGAGAAAGAGCGAGAGAGAAGGAAAAGGAGTGAGAGAAATGAGGAGAAGGAGCGAGCGAGCGAGAGAGGAGGAGAAGGAGCGAGAGAGAGAGCGAGCGAGAGAGATGAGAAGGAGCGAGATAGAGAGCGAGCGAGAGGAGGATAGGAAGCGAGCGCGAGAGAGGAGTAGAAGGAGAGAGAGAGAGAGGAGAAGAAAGAGAGAAAACAGAAGAGAAGGAGCAAGCGAGGAAGGAGGAGAAGTCAACATCGACATCTGACCCAAAAGGGGTGTAGTGCCATTTCACCCATATGGGTGGTGCTGGTTAGGCTTGGTGGGTGTATCTGGGCCTCCTCCCAGGTCCTGTTGGAGTCCAAGGCCCAACAGCAAAACAATTTCAGATCCAAAAAGGGACAGAAACAAGAGAGACGCCTGATGTTCACAGGACAATTAAAGCACATTAAGAGAAATAAACGGTGCGAATATCAGCTTCCTATGTGCATCAGAGCCCACACAGTAGGCGCTGAAAGGTCCAATGTTAAGCCAATGGAGCCCCTCCCTTTAGGAGCCTCTGGCCATCAGAGTTCCGTCACCATGGAAACTCACTCACACCTGGCAGGGCCTGTGTGCAGACACTATAGGCCCATTTACACTACATCTAAAACCCGAGCCATGCCGAGACCAGTCCGAGCTTGGTTCAGTTATCCAAGACAAGCCGACCCGTTTACACACAAAGCTTATCTCGGTTCCTTGGTTGCTCCTCGCCCCCTAGTGGCGATCTGCGGTACTACCGCTCTCTGGGATTGAAGGCGGAAGCAGCAAAACACACACAGCTGCGCCCGTAACATTCAGTAAGTTATGCTTGATATTGTGATATTTCTGTGTTTGCTGAGAGTCAGGGGAAGAAGGCAACCATTGGGGAATTTACTTGAGAAAGTTGGCTTTTTGGGAAGTGGATGAGACAAACGAACGTCTAATAAGGATTTACAGACGCCGGAAACAACGACAGACACTGAGGTTCATTGCGCTGCTAAGCAGAATCATCACTGGAAACCGTGTGGCACGGTAAGGAAGCTAGTATTATTATGAATGTCTGAAATTTGTCTGAAGGGAGTGTGAATCGGGACGTGCAGCCAGACACGCCGGAAAACCCGCTGACAGTCAGCTGACTGTAAGGAGATGACGCGGTCTGCTCATGCGCTCTTCGTTATCAGAAACCGGGATAAAATAGAACCAGGCCGAGACCTACCCAAGAGCTGGTCTGCAGTTAGCGCGGTCCGGTTATGTTTAGCGCGGTCTGGTTCAGTCTGCTGACCGTTTACACACAAGAGTTATCTCGGTTACCGAGCTCGGACTGGTCTCGGCTCGGTTAAAAAAGTGTAGTGTAAACGGGCCTTTTGTGTCTCTGGCTGCCTCATTGAAAATGAATAGCAGGACCATGGCCCGAACAACTCCCCATATCTCCGCAACCGTAAAGGCTAGAGACCTAAATTTTACTGCGTTTATTTTGGGACGGATTGAGGAAATAGACTAACCATCTGTTTTTGTTGAAAAGATTTTAATAAAAGCACAAACAAATTATGAAAAATGCAGAAATTTAAAGAATAGGCGAGAACTGTAACAACAGTGAAAACTTCTGTGGAAACAAATTGCTATAACTCAAAAAGTATAAAAGATATCAAAATAATTCTTTCACCGTCAGGATCAGCCATCTTTGCACAACAATCATGGTTACTTTCATGTTTGTACAAAAAACGGTCTAAAAATGCCAGCGAGTACAAAAGTTGATAATTTGGAAGGAATTTGGTCTAAAGCTGTTTACGCATTTTGCAGATTTCCTACTCTCGAACAAACCCTTCCCGTGGCAAAGCGGGAAGAGTTATCCGAAATATTCTTGATTTGTGAGTGCCAGAAGGGCCTGAACATTAATTAGTGAAAGTCTCATGTCTGTACATCAAACGGTTTAGGAGAGGCAGCGATCATAAAACGGGTGTCGTTCAGGTTTTCAGTTCTGATTTTTGCACACTGCTCCTTAGAAAATGAATGGAGGACGTTTAGGTTTCTCGACGCTCTGAGGCAGCTTGCGAAAAATCTATAAATCCTACACCAATGACGTTTACATTTCCAGAATCCAGACAAAAATACCAAAGTTTTGGTGTATAATTTAAGTGCAGAGTAAAAATTGAGCGAGTGAGAAGAAGTTGTTCAGAAGAGAAAATTTTACTGGAAAAGCTAGATCTGCCACTCTAACTGAGCTCCCTAGCAACCATAGCAACGCATTCATTTTTCTGAATTTTATGAAAATGCAAAATTATTTTAAGGAGGTACTATATGAAAATGGTAAAAGATATGAAAAAGCTGAGATAGTCCATAGTAGCCAAAAGATCACATTTTAAAAATTGGCGTTTGTAGCTGAAAGTAGGCTGAAACAGTAAGCTGTCAAAAAGCACAAATATTTGAAGAATTTGAAGGATTCTCCATTCATTTCAATAAGAGCAAAAAAACTCACAAAAAGTTAAATATTTTAAATATTATAAAAGTTATAATTACCAAAAGTCATAGCAGTAATGTCCTGAACGAGCTGAACGTTTTGATACCAAAATTGTTGAAAAATTAAAAAAAATGAAAAATGTGGAATGAGTTAGGCGTCGAAAAACGGACGGAATAATAATAATAAAGAAAAACAGGAAAACAATAAGTGAGAATGCTGAATAGCATTCTCACTGTTAATGTGGCCCTGCAACAAAAGAAGAAAAGTGATCAAATTAAGAAAATTGTAGGGGCAGCTAAAGAGATACTGGGGATTGAAGACATTACAGCTCAAATGATCCATGTAATGTTGAACCCCTCTAAACAAGATGGAATGTCTCAAGGTGATTAGCATCTGTATGGTATTTCATATCCTTCAATGGAATACCAAAAGTTGAATTGCCAATGGGCAAGAGTTCAAGAAAGTTGTTGCTGAACTTGAATTCCAACCAGAAGTTATTTGTGTTCAAGAAACATGGTTAAAACCACATTTAGACTTTGTTATGTCAGGCTACAGTGCAGTTAGATTACATCGTCTTGAGAAACAAGGTGGGGGATGTATAACATTCATCAAGGATAATGTAGCATATAAAAGTATTTGCTACATTATAGCAGGGAGAGGAATGTATATTGAAAGAATTATGTTGCCCCAGTGGGAATATTAAAATAGTAATTTTTTATAATCCTTACGAAAATGACATTCTTAAGGTGAAAGGAAAGTGCAGAAGAGAGGAAGAAATCTTTTCAATGTTAAGGTTGTGGCATACAGTATTAAAATCAACTCTTTATTTAATGGCTAAGTGTATATCTAATGAATGTGAGGTATGTGGTGTTCCAGAGGATGTAGAACATATGATTTTGAAGAATAGTAAGTATTATTATTATTATTATTATTCATAATCATATTATTAATATGATTAATAACGGGCCCCGCGGGTCAGGATGTTTTTTCGGGTTGAACTGTTGTGAAGGCCGACCGCACAAGTGTACCCAGCGCACACATTTCTCCTTGGCAGTCTTGAATTTCGGGAAATTAATGAAGAAAACATCCTTCATATGCGGCCTATCAGCGTACCTCGAGTCTGAGCCACTAAGTCGAGAGGATATACTTGCGTTATTATGCCATTATCATATTAGTTGAAAAAGGTCTCCAAATGACAATAATAGGATTTATCACAATGATTTTTAGAAAAAATTCTTATCCAAGCAAAATTTGTTATTGTGACACACCTAGCCATAGAGACAACCAAACCAGGGTACCCCTCAGAGCCTAAAACAATGTATTTTACCCCCCAAGTCACCACACATTAACTAAGGAAGCAGTTCAATGACTCGACTGAGCATCAAGTAGCCTACAGGGGAAATGCTGACGGCTTTGCCTCCAGTCTGTCCAGAAACATCTTTGGTGATACAGTAATGGAAAATTGCACTCTCCAAATGTGACTCAGATTCAACAACTTTAAGTACAAAGATTTATTTTTTTAAAGGTAAGATAATTAAATATATACAAAAATGCTTAACATTGAATCTCTAACCGCCAAGCCATATGTGTTCATAAATTACAAACTTCAAATTGCCTTTATTTCAGTTTAACCAGCAGCTCATTTCCACAATTAAAGGACTAATGTCTATGTGTTTATCTTTAGTAGAACTGATCACTGCAACGGTGTTTTCACAGGTCTGCCTAAAAAGTGGATCAGACAGCTGCAGCTGATCCAGAACGCTGCTGCCCGCGTCCTCACTAAGACTAAGAACGTAGAGAACATGGACCCGGTTCTGAAGTCCTCACTAAGACTAAGAAAGTAGAGAACATGGACCCGGTTGTGAAGTCCTCACTAAGACTAAGAAAGTAGAGAACATGGACCCGGTTCTGAAGTCCTTCCACTAAGACTAAGAACGTAGAGAACATGGACCCGGTTCTGAAGTCCTTCCACTGGCTCCCTGGATCTCAGAGGATAGACTTTAAAATCCTTCTGTTAGTCTATAAATCCTTTAATGGCTTAGCACCTAAATACATCACAGACTTGTTATCAGTGCATCAACTCCAGACCACTCGGGTCTTCTGGCTCCAGCCTGCTGTGCAGAACCAGAACAAGAACCAGACATGGAGAAGCAGCATTTAGTTCCTATGCTCCACTGATCTGGAACAAACTTCCGGAAAACTGTAAAAGTGCTGAAAGCCTGAGTTCCTTTAAATCAAGTTTAAAAACACATTTGTTTAGGATTGCCTTCGACTGTTCTACTTAAACTGTTTTACTGAAACATCATTAGTTTTTAGTCCAACTGTTTTTAATATTTGCTTTTAGTTTCTATTTTTCCATGTTTTATTTTGTCTCTACTTTATATTCCTACTTGCTTTTATTCCGTTTTATTTTCCTATATTTTAATCATGTAAAGCACTTTGCATTGTCTTTGTACTGAAAGGTGCTATGCAAATAAATTTGCATTGCCTTCGCTCTTTGGCTTACTTCAGGGGTTTATTCGTCACCGTTTCCCTGCCCAATATGGCGGACGCGCTCACGTATCGCTGCAGCTTTACTGCAACAGTTACTGTTAAGTTCATCTTCTTACCGTCAGACTCGCTTATGTTCCTCGGAGAAAAGCCTCAAAACATCCAGAGTCCAATAAGTGTCCAGTGTTCTCAATGAGAAGTCACTTTTTCCCTTTTCCTCTAACAGGAAACTTCTCTGGCCGTTAGCTTCTCAGTTAGCTCTGATGCTAACTGCTCCCTCGCTGCTGTCGCTTCTTCTAAAACGGAGACAAATAGCGGTTAAGACGAGCTGCACATGCTGTCAGAGTCTAGGAGGCTTTAGCTTTGTCTCTTACCCAGTTCTCTGGTTGGCAGCTCGGGGAAAGGATTCAAAATCTGAAGATCTCAGAAGCTAAGTCTAAGCTAAATGTCCATCCGAATACCTTTCTTCTTCTTCTGTAAAGTTTATTGGAGGTTTACAATCGGTGTGTATTATTGCCATCTGCCGGACTGAGGTGTGCTCCACCAACTATAAAATGTTCATTCTATTTTTTTTTTCACTTAATTTTGTATCTTCTAAATATTTAACTATGGCTTTAACTATATTATTTGACTTTTGCTCACTTAATATATTAATCATTGTTGTTGGTACCTTTATAGCCCTTCTCATTTCCTGTCTTTCCTTTAATCTACATTTTACTAAAACATGCTCAACACTTTCTATTTCTCCACAATATGCACATGGCCCTTATGGGTGCTTCCCTATCATTTAACCCACCATTTAGACTTGTGTGCCCAGTCCTTATAGTCTTGGCATCCATACTTCCTCTTGTCTTTTCATCACATCACATCGGCCTGTAGTTCCCTCCTTTTGTAGTTTATCTAAATGCCATCCTTTCCCATCTGTATTCCATCTTTCCTGGCATATTTTATTATTGTTATTTTTAATAGTTGTTCTTCCTCTTTTCCTTTACTGGCGAATTGCAAACAACTTGAAGGTGCATACCGTTACCTACTGTACAAGAGAATGTAACTACATGACATTCACTGACTAAATTTTATTTTTCAATTTAGTATCATGCAAATATGTGAATAATGCTTTTCTAACATTTGAAACCTATTCTTTTTTCCCTCTTGTACCAAAGATTAGTTTTCAAACTCCATTCCCAGCCTGCATTTTCTGCCATTTCCTGTAACTTTTTTCTTTCAGCTAAATCAAGATTCAAGAATCCTTTACTGTCACCATGTGTTACCATAGTGAAATTCCCTTCGAGGCAGACACTCGCTTAGGGTGCATACAATTAACCTGACATATGCACAACAGTATTTATGGGTTTTTCCCCACACATTAGAGCATGCAAAAGATTAAAAAAGTACATAGCAGAGTCTGAGATCTCTGATATAGTCCTATAGCGAATGCCATGATCACAAGTAATGAGGTGAGGTGCATGTGGATCACTTTAGAGCTGCTCAAACATAAACCTAATTTCAGCTTCATGCTGCTGATGTACTATGTAGACGTCATTGATTGGTTTGTTTTTTAAATAGATTAGCTAATGTCAGGCTTGTAACTCTTCTGCACTAACATCTGCTAAATCTGAACATAAGGTTACATTTCTGCTTATTTTGGGGCTTTATGCTGGCAGTAAGGAGCTTTTTTAGGTGATTAGATGAGAAGTCTGCTTTTGTAACAACTCTTTTAAACATTCTCTTGTTCAGCTCTTTCCAGGAAAAATACAGCTTCAGCCAATAGCTGCAGTTAATTTTTATGTTGATCATTCTCTAAGGTTTTCGCTAATTATTTCAAATTCAACAACGGTTTCTTAGCTTTTGCTTCTTCAGCCCTTTTCATCAAAAAGTTGTGCTTCCACAGTACTTTAGCTGCAACTTACAGCTTAAAGTTTCTCTGCTTTCACCTGAACGTTTAACCGTTTATGCTCATCCTTTTATGATGTTTGTAGTATTTGATCTAATGTTACTACATTATTTATTGTTCTTCAGCCATTTTCAGCACCTCTTTGTGCTCCCACAGTATTTCAGCTGCAACTTATGCCTTAGTTTTATGCAATTTGTTCTGTTTCTTTTAACCTTCAGCAGAAGGTTGCGCAAAGCTCGCAGCTTTTTCTTTCAGCTATCTTCAGCTATTCTGCTCATTCAGCTTAATTCATTCACAATACATTTTCGCAGGAAATGCAATTTTTTCTAGTTTTGTTTGTTTTTCTGTTCTTATTCATGTTATCACCACTCCAAACTCTAATACAATACAAGAGAGAGGAGCTGTTTGAACTACAATCCAACCCCGAAGTGCACAGATTGTACTGACAGTCGAAACCGCACATTATTCATCCCGATATGCAACGGATAGCAGAGGCTCCCCTCTATGAGGTAAGATCACTGTCAAAAGAAACTTGTACATAAAAGGACAGTTGTGTGCATATTAGTCAGAAGTTGTGCATAACAAACATTTGTAAACTCAATAATTGAAATCTCATGCAAAAGATAGAACATACTGTTTAAATAGTTACAACTTCAATAACTAATATATCCAAATTTAAAGTTTAAATTTGTGCTTTATTCTTCATGAACACAAACAGCAGCGGCTGCTCTAGAATATGGATTTTTTCTTTGAGAACATGAATTCACAACAGTGATCTGACGTCACGGTTTCCAAGGCTCGTTAATCGAGCGCAGAGTGTGAAGATAGGAGCCGCGCATGCGTTCTATACAAGTACGGACTCGGTAAGAACACAGGAAGATCGGACTTGACGAGCACGCAGCACGTATCTCTGTGTATTGGAACAGAAGTGTACTCGTGTACTCGTGACGTCATCACACCCAGTTCTTTAGCATTTCTTTAACATTCAAAACTATACCCTACACCATCATATCTTATTGAAAACCTTTTTAAAACAATATTTTTAATATCTAAAAAGCCTAAAAATATTTTAAAAAATTACAAAACTGTGAGTATAAAACCAGTAATAGCAGGAATTTCTTTGTTGGGACCTGTACTGGTTGTAGTTGTAGAGGCGATTAAATCTTTTTTAAAAATCAGCACTTTGTAGAAGCAAAATGAGGAATATGAGCAATATTGCTGTTGCTTCGGTCGTTGGTCAGCTTTACCAGCAGGCCGAAGAGGAGGTGATGCAGTTGAGGAGGCAAATCCGAGCAAGGAGAAGATTGATGCGGCAGAGGAGGCTCAGAAGGCAGGCTCTGCTCACCCATCTATTGCCAACTGGTAGGCATTTTAAGATTGACAGCCTATTTCCTACTTTTATCTTTAAAAAAACATTGAGGATGGTATTAAACACGTGACCAGGTTGAAATTGTGACTATTTTTTATAAATAATTAAAATGAAAACACAATTTTAATATATTAGAAACAGTATGACAGTAGGGTTAAGCTACTTTATTGCACCTACTGACCTTCACAGCATTGATCATTAGGAAAGAAAAAAAAACGAATTTTTATGTCTGTCCACCTTTACAGTGATTTGTAGTGAATGTGACCGGCATAATTCACCTTTGTTATTAAGTGTGGTTCTACACACCGTTCATACTAAACACAGCACTTTGTTCTGTCTGTAGTTACTTCATGTAAGTATAACTGTTCAGGGATCGCGGTCCCTTTAAATGTTAAGACGGGTGATGACGTGTAGCCCCATGCCTGGGTTGTGGTTGGACAGCGCCATTTCAGGCGCTGAGTGTTTTTCCTATCAAAATAAACGACACACGCATTTCGTGTGCTCAACGTGAGAAATTGTCTCTTGCGATTTACTGCAATTTCCACACTGGTGACCCCGACGTTAGTCTGCTGGACGTATCCAGAGACACTCCACGACCATGACCGCGAACGCTGTTACCCTCAAGCTCCCCGAATTCTGGGAATCGTCGGCGTCGGCATGGTTTGCCCAGACTAAAGCACAGTTCACGTTGCGTGACATCACCGCGGATTCAACAAAGTACTACTACGTAGTGTCGGCTCTCGGAAATTCAACAGCATCCAGAGTGGTCAGTCTTCTTAAAAACCCTCCGGCAACTGGGAAGTATACAGCACTCAAAGCCCACCTGTTGAAAACTTTTGAACTGTCAGACGCTGAGAGAGCCAGCAGGCTTTTCTCCCTTCAAGGACTGGGTGACAGCAAACCATCTGAGCTCATGGACCGTATGCTGGATCTCTTGGGTGAGCACAGACCCGATTTTCTTTTTATCCAACTTTTTCTACGTCAGCTGCCTTCCCAAGTCAGGGCTGCACTAGCCAACACCACAATCACTGACTGTCGGAGGCTGGCTGAAGAGGCTGACAAATTTTTCCTGGCAAGTCAGGGACATTGTGTGGCCGCGCTTTTTCCCGCACACATCGCTCCTGTAACGCTGGACGACTCCACACTCGTCGCTGCAACCACTTCTCGTCGGCGGCAGTCTTCTGGCCCCCAACAGTCTCCAGGCTTCTGTTTTTATCATGCCAAGTTTGGACCCAAGGCTAACAAATGTCGTTCGCCATGCAGTTTCGGCGGTTCGGGAAATGCCAGGGCCGACGCTCAGTAGTGGCCATGAGTGTCGGCCGCGTAGGCAGGCTGCTTTTCATCCGTGACAGCATCTCTGGACGACGTTTCCTGTGTGACACGGGAGCACAAAGGAGCGTCCTGCCCGCATCCCGTTTGGACATGGTGACTGACAGCCACGGCCCCCCTATGGAAGCTGCCAATGGGAGCCCCATCCGCACGTACGGAACGAGGTACGTTGAATTGTGTTTCGGAGGACAACGGTTTGGCTGGGACTTTGTTACAGCAAAGGTTGCCGTTCCCCTCCTCGGAGCCGATTTTCTGTGTGCACAGGGACTGTTGGTGGATGTAAAGAACCGCCGTTTGATTGACGCCGTCACATTTTGTTCTTATACGTGCACGCTCAGCGGGACTAACTCCATACGACTGTCTAGCATGCTCTCAGCCTCAGATGACTTCCGCCGTCTGCTTGCCGAGTTCCCAGCGCTCACTCAGCCCACTTTCTCTGCATCTGCCGTGAAGCATGGTGTGGAGCACCATCTCGCCACTACTGGTCCACCCGTCTACGCCCGTGCTCGGCGCCTCGACCCGACCAAGCTGGCCATTGCAAAGGCTGAATTTGCAAATATGGAACGCCTGGGCATAGTCCGTCGATCCGACAGCCCGTGGGCATCACCCCTCCACATCGTCCCCAAACCGGGCGGCGGCTGGCGCCCGTGTGGCGACTACCGGCGGCTTAATGAGGCAACGACGCCTGACCGATACCCAGTTCCGAACATACAGGATTTTTCAGTTCATCTGGCAGGCAAGGTGATTTTTTCCAAGGTGGACCTCTTCCGGGGATATCATCAGGTGCCAGTGCACCCACTGGACATTCCCAAAACAGCCGTGATCACGCCATTTGGTCTTTTTGAGTTCCTGCGCATGCCATTCGGCCTTAAAAACGCCGCCCAATCTTTTCAACGCCTCATGGACTCTGTTCTACGAGACCTACCTTTTCTTTTTGTGTACTTGGATGACATCCTCGTAGCGAGCACGTCCAAGTCTCAGCACCTGGCGCACCTCCGAACACTTTTTGAGCGACTTAGCAAGCACGGGCTAATTGTCAACCCCGCCAAGTGCCAGTTTGGTCTCTCCACCGTTGACTTCCTGGGACACAGAGTCACTAAAGACGGTGCTGTCCCCCTCCCATCAAAGGTGGAGGCAGTAACACAATTCCCACGCCCGCTCACTGTCAAATCCCTGCAAGAGTTCCTCGGCATGGTGAATTTTTACCACCGCTTCATCCCTCGAGCTGCTCAGCTTAGGCGGCCCTTGCACGAGGCCTTGAAAGGTAAGCCCAAGCACCTTGTGGACTGGTCAGAGAGCAGGGACAAGGCTTTTGCTGCCACTAAGGCAGCCCTGGCGAATGCCACCATGCTGGCGCATCCTTCTTCAACAGCCTCCATCGCCATCACCTCGGACGCCTCGGACTACGCTGTCGGTGCTGTCTACGAGCAGTGGGTAGGCGGGGCCTGGCAGCCGCTGGCTTTCTTTAGCCGTCAGCTGCGTCCCAGCGAGCGGAAGTACAGTACTTTTGACCGGGAGCTGCTGGGTCTCTACCTCGCCATCAGACATTTTCGTTACCTGCTGGAAGGCCGACATTTCACTGCTTTTGTGGACCACAAGCCACTGACTTTTGCCATGGCCAAGGTGGCTGAGCCGTGGTCTGCCCGCCAGCAACGTCATCTGTCCTACATTTCAGAGTTTGCTACGGACTTGCAACATCTTGCTGGTAAGAACAACTACGTGGCGGACTGCCTATCACGGGCTGTGGCGGGGGCAGTCCATCTTGGTTTGGACTACCACCGAATGTCAGCAGATCAGACCACAGACCCGGACGTACAACTTCTGAGGACCTCAACTACAGGGCTGCAGATCGAGGACGTGGTTTTTGGAGATGCTGGCACCACGCTCCTGTGTGACGTCTCCACAGGCAGTCCTCGGCCAATAATTCCCACAAGATGGAGACGACAAGTTTTTGATGCCATCCATGGTCTCTCCCACCCAGGTGCGAAAGCGTCACAGAGACTGGTTGCAGCAAAGTTTGTCTGGCACGGCCTCAAGAAGGACGTTAGGGACTGGACTAACACCTGTGTTGAGTGCCAAAGGGCCAAAGTGCACCGTCACACTAAAGCCCCACTAGAGTTGTTCCCGGTTCCAGAGAGACGTTTTGACCATGTGAATGTAGATCTGGTCGGCCCTCTGCCATCTTCTCACGGTTTCACATACCTGTTGACCATGGTTGACAGGACCACCCGCTGGCCTGAGGCTGTGCCACTGACGTCGGCGGCAACTGTTGAGATGACACGGGCCTTTATCGGAACCTGGGTTGCTCGTTTCGGCACCCCTTCGGATATATCCTCTGACCGAGGCGCGCAGTTCACGTCTGAGCTGTGGAATGCTGTCGCACAGAGCCTCGGGGTGGAACTCCACCGCACGACTGCGTATCACCCGCAGGCTAACGGACTCTGTGAACGTTTTCATAGGTCAATGAAGGCTGCCCTGCGTGCCAGCCTCAAAGACAGCGACTGGGTCGACAAACTCCCGTGGGTGATGCTGGGCATCAGGACCGCGCCAAAGGAGGACTTACAGTCCTCATCCGCCGAACTTGTTTATGGACAGCCGCACATTCCCACTGGGCTTCGGACGGCTGACTATGTTTTTATGGGCCACGATGCCCACAGAGGACCGCTACGCCCGCCCTACGAGGGCCCATTCCGTGTTTTGGAGCAGGGAGAAATTATCTCTTGCGATTTACTGCAATTTCCACAGATTAATCTATAAATTATGTGCAGTCAGTTCAGTTCATTCTTTCAGTGAAATGGTAAAAATACCAGAGAAGGGAAGCCATTTGTTACATTTACTATACTTGACTAGTTTTACAACATTATACATTTTACCTTTTCTTTCTTGAGAACTATATTAATCTACATGTTAACCAGGTACAGTTTTATGGTGTTAAAAGGTGAGAGGTCCGGCCCGGACAGTGTCCTGTCTGGCAATGTGACAATAAGAATTGTTGTCTTAATGCCAAAAAGATACATAGATTATATTAATTGCGCGGCGTCTACGTATACATGTCTGTGGTGCTACCCATAGACATTATATACGTAGACGCTGCGTCGTCGGGTGGGAGGCGTGCCGACAGAGCGGCCATCTTAGGTCAGATCAAGCTGCGCTCAGAGAGAATACACGAAATACACGAGAAAATGGTACTTTATGTTTTCAGACACTCTGGATCCGGTGAAGGGCGTACCGCGAGCGAGCTATTTTTAGAACGTGACGTCATATCACATGGTACGCGGTAGGACAAACTTGCGTTGTCCTCCGCTCTTTCGCTGTAAAAGAGCTGTACGTTACCCTTGGTTTTACTCGGTAAAACGACTGCTTTTTCCAAGTCGAAGACGTCTCCTAACCATGGTTTTTAAACATTGTTGTTATGGAACGTGCAACAGCAACTCGAGGTACGCTGATAGGCCGCATATGAAGGATGTTTTCTTCATTAATTTCCCGAAATTCAAGACTGCCAAGGAGAAATGTGTGCGCTGGGTACACTTGTACGTCCGGCCTTCACAACAGTTCAACCCGAAAAAACATCCTGACCCGCGGGGCCCGGACGTCGGCTCGCGGAGGGGTTGGGGAGGGCGAGCGTTCCGATCCGCACGACGCGCTGGCCGTCCGTTTCCGTACGCCTCCGCTCGCGGGGGGGGCGGGCCGGGCGGTCTGCCATGCGGCCGCCGGGGCGTATTGTCTTTCCTCTCTCCCCTCCGTTCCCCCGACGCCTCCCGTGGGCCTCGCTCGAGCCGGGCTCGACCCCCTGGTCTGGGTCCCTGTCACCCACTGAAGGCGCCTCTGGCGTCGCTCGCCTGCCTCTGCCACCAAAGTGCGCGGTCCCGCCGGCATGCTCCCGTCAGGTATGTAAACAGTTATTTTGTAGCTACCGATTGGCAAAATATACCGATTCCTGGACGGTGATTACAAACAGAAAAAAACGGCCGATGACGCCATGAACGCCGAGCAGGAAAAAAACATCGACTTACCGTTCTATCAACTCGGCCCGTTTTCCAGTCTTTCTAAGCCTCGACACTCAAGCCATCGTTTGAGCTGAACGTTGGAATGTTGTTCCACAGTTCTACCAGTAAACTGGGCGCCTGGGACATCCTCTTGTGATAGTTTAACAGCTGAAAAGTCGGTCATATCGTTGTATCTGTTGCACGAGTAATGGCTGGTTGCTATGTGCGCTCTCCCACTGTTTGTCCTACCTTAGCGGCAAGGGGCGTTGCTCATGAGATGGTGACGTCACGTGCGGGGTACGCCATTCTCACCCGATTTCTAGATAAATCAACTGACTGAAAACGTCACCCCTTTAGGGGCTACATGAGACCAATTGATTGAATTAAATGATTTTCTAACTTAATAAATTCGATTTTTTATTGACAGTTAGCAAACTTTCAGAGCTCCGTCCCAGGATGCCCGATTTTTGCTCCGCTTATGGGTGCGTAAATAAAAGGACACTATGAACCAGATGCCGGGGAATTATCTTCCATAAGTAAGATTGTCTGATAGATAATCCTCATGCTTTGCAGTTACAGTTTTTCCCGGCATAAACACAATATGTGCTAATGGGTAGCAGGGATGGAAGCAGAGAAAAGTACATTAAACACCCTGATTTCTGAGAGATGTGACTGAGGATACATATACATATATATATACAGGGTTGGACAATGAAACTGAAACACCTCTCATTTTAGTGTGGGAGGTTTCATGGCTAAATTGGACCAGCCTGGTGGCCAATCTTCATTAATTGCACATTGAACCAATAAGAGCAGAATGTGAAGGTCCAATTAGCAGGGTAAGAGCACAGTTTTGCTGAAAATTTTGCAATGCACACAACATTATGGGTGACATACCAGAGTTCAAAAGAGGACAAATTGTTGGTGCACGTCTTGCTGGCGCATCTGTGACCAAGACAGCAAGTCTTTGTGATGTATCAAGAGCCACGGTATCCAGGGTAATGTCAGCATACCACCAAGAAGGACGAACCACATCCAACAGGATTAACTGTGGACGCAAGAGGAAGCTGTCTGAAAGGGATGTTCGGGTGCTTACCCGGATTGTATCCAAAAAACATAAAACCACGGCTCCCCAAATCACAGCAGAATTAAATGTGCACCTCAACTCTCCTGTTTCCACCAAAACTGTCCATCAGGAGCTCCACAGGGTCAATATCCACGGACGGGCTGCTATAGCCAAACCTTTGGTCACTCGTGCCAATGCCAAACGTCGGTTTCAATGGTGCAAGGAGCGCAAATCTTGGGCTGTGGACAATTTGAAACATGTATTTCTCTGATGAGTCCACCTTTACTGTTTTCCCCATCCGGGAGAGTTACGGTGTGGAGAAGCCCCAAAGAAGCGTACCACCCAGACTGTTGCATGCCCAGAGTGAAGCATGGGGGTGGATCAGTGATGGTTTGGGCTGCCATATCATGGCATTCCCTTGGCCCCATACTTGTGCTAGATGGGCGCGTCACTGCCAAGGACTACCGAACCATTCTGGAGGACCATGTGCATCCAATGGTTCAAACACTGTATCCTGAAGGAGGTGCCGTGTATCAGGATGACAATGCACCAATACACACAGCAAGAGGGATCATATTTCTCCAATTTTAGCTTCTCTTCATTGGCTTCCTGTTAAATCAAGAATAGAATTTAAAATTCTTCTTCTAACGTATGAAGCCCTTAATAATCAAGCTCCATCATATATCAGAGCTCTGATTACCCCGTATGTTCCTAACAGAGCACTTCGCTCTCAGACTGCAGGTCTGCTGGTGGTTCCTAGAGTCTCTAAAAGTAGAATGGGAGGCAGATCCTTTAGCTATCAGGCTCCTCTCCTGTGGAACCAACTCCCAGTTTTGGTCCGTGAGGCAGACACTCCGTCTACTTTTAAGACTAATCTTAAAACTTTCCTTTTTGCCAAAGCTTATAGTTAGAGTGGCTCATGTTACCCTGAGCTACCTCTGTAGTCATGCTGCAATAGGCTTAGGCTGCTGGAGGACATCAGGGTCTACTTCTATCACTCTGCTGATTTCTACTGTTCTCCAGTTTTGCATTGCATTACATTGAAATGACTGTTGTCATTTCAGCTTTTAACTTTTTGCTCTCTTTTTTCTTCATAGTAGGTACACCTGGTCTGACGTTCTGTTAACTGTGACATCATCCAGTGAAGACAGATCACCTCTATTACCATCTAATGTAGAACAGATTACTGGATCAATGTGTGCTTCTGTGCTTTTTTGTCTGTCTTGTTGTGTCTCTGCTCTGTCTTCTGTAACCCCCAGTCGGTCGAGGCAGATGACCGTTCATACTGAGCCTGGTTCTGGTTCTGCTGAAGGTTTTCCTTCCCGTTAATGGGGAGTTTTTCTTTCCACTGTCGCTTCATGCTTGCTCAGTATGAGGGATTGCTGCAAAGCCATGGACAATGCAGACGACTCTCCCTGTATCTCTACGCTTCTCCAGGAGTGAATGCTGCTTGTCGGGACTTTGATGCAATCAACTGGTTCCCTTATATAGGAACTTTTTGACCAATCTGTATAATATGATTGAATTTGACTTTGTAAAGTGCCTTGAGACGACATGTTTCATGAATTGGCGCTATATAAATAAAATTTAATTGAATTCAATTGTTGGTACAAACAGGATTTATGGCCGCTTAACATTGCATGTTGGTTTCCACTGAAAAAAATTAAAATTAAAATATTTGTTACATGAAAGCTTCTGAAATTGTGAGTCAGCTTTCAAAACTATTCTTGTCAGATTGTAATGTATATGGATGGACCCAAGGAATACCCGAAAACAAGTGAGTAAAAACTTTAACAGTTTTATTAGAGGATGGCGGCACGGACCCCCCGGTAGTGCGACTGCACACAGCTACTGGCGATTCCTGGAGACAGAGTGGTGGGTTAGTGACCAGCGGAGGCAGGCAGGAATGAGAGCTAGAAGCTGAGTCACTAACCTGGGGCACGGGGACGGCTTGGTTTGGCAGCGTCCAGGTTTCAGGAAGCAGCGGGGTCCGTGAAGGGATAATCCAGTTCTTTGTCCAGGTCCAGTCCGGGTCTTGGGCAGGGGGGAGATCCGTTAAATCCAACAAAGGTATCCAAGGGAGAATCCAGAGACGGGTCCAGGTCCAGGTCCAAGTCCAAATCCAAAAGCACAACATTCAAAGGGGCAAGCAATCTCCGTAACTTACAGGCAGGCGGGGTCCGAAACACAGGAAGGCAGTCCAAATCTCTGAGGCTGAAGAACAGGACTCAGGCAGGCAGACAAATCCAAAAGGGGTCAGACTGGCTCAAAAAACAGGGGCAAAAACAGGTCGACAGGCAGACAGATACTCAGAAAGATGGCTGGAAGTTCTTACCGTGAGGCTCGAGATGTTCTGGCACTGGAGACTGCGAGGAGCAGAGCTTATAAGCAGATAGGGCGGAGGCAACACAGGTGTGCTGATGCTATTAGCAGCTCCAGTGCCAGAAACGTTACACAGATGTACTATCTGTATTGTGTTTTATATCAGACATCACAGGTATCACACTTTTGATAGCGGGAAAAACACATGGGAATAAAATTTGATAGTGAATGATGTTATAACAGGTATTAATTCAATTAAATTAAATTTTATTTATATAGCGCCAATTCATGGAACATGTCATCTCAAGGCACTTTACAAAGTCAAAATCAATCATATTATACAGATTGGTCAAAATGTCCTATATAAGAAAACCAGTTGATTACATCAAAGTCCCGACAAGCAGCATTCACTCCTGGAGAAGCGTAGAGCCACAGGGAGAGTCGTCTGCATTGTCCATGGCTTTGCTGCAATCCCTCATACTGAGCAAGCATGAAGCGACAGTGGAAAGAAAAAATCCCCATTAACGGGAAGGAAAAACCTTCAGCAGAACCAGAACCAGGCTCAGTATGAACGGTCATCTGCCTCGACCGACTGGGGGTTACAGGAGACAGAGCAGAGACACAACAAGAGAGACAAACAAGCACAGAAGCACACATTGATCCAGTAATCTGTTCTACATTAGATGGTAATAGTCGGTGATCTGTCCTCCCTGGATGATGTCACAGTCAACAGAACGTCAGAACAGGTGTACCTACTATGAGGAGCCGAGCAAGATGGCGGCATGAGTGGTTGATTTTTTCAAGCTCTCCCGAGATTGTTTGGATAAGGAGCTGTTATTACTGCTTTAACGCAGGGAAGCATTTATTCTGAGACCTTCATTAAATAGTGTGCTTAGAGTTGCTTAAAAAAGAAGTCCTGAAAACTTCAAAGAATGGCTGCAAGTGGTAAGCGCAAATCCGTCAGCACAGAAAATACACCAACAAAGATGTCGGCTAAAAGTCATAAATCAATGGAAGACCATGACTTCGCTGAAAACATCATAGCAACTTTAAAGTTGACGATAAACGAGAGGGCGGACGGTCTTCAAGCAAGCATAAATGATCTCAAAGATTCGGTGGATTATATCCACGAGGAAATGAAAGAAATGCAAGAAAAGATGACCGAAACCGTCAGGAGAGTTGAAAAATCAGAAAAAAAGGTGCTGCTAATGGAAAATAAGCTGCTCGAACTTTCACGTTATAAAAGAAGGTGGGACTTGAGACTTTCGGGAATAGATGAAGAAGAAGGAGAAGAGGTTCGCAGCAAAGTTATTTCCATTTACCAGAAGACAGCACCAGAATGCAAAGAAAAACTACCAGACGTCATTGACAGCGTACAGCGGCTGGGCCGCGTTACAAACACGGGACGTCCTCGAGAAGTTATTATCCAGTTCTCCATGAGACACTACAGGGATGCGGCATGGAAGGCGGCCAAGCAGTCATCTTTCCTGAAATCAAACAACCTGCGCTACAAGGAGGACTTTTCCCCAGAGGACCGTCAGAGAAGAAACATGCTGTGGCCGCTGGTGAAAAAAGCACGCGAAGAAGGGAAAACAGCCTTCTACATCGGTCCCAGAGCCTTTGTTATTGACAAAGGAGGAAAGAGGAAAGAACTCGAACCTGCTGATGATTAAAATACATCTTGAAAATCAGAACTAACAGTTAAGTAATGAAATTTAAATATCGTTAAAGCTCCGTTTATTTTAATTTCTCTGTTGGGAGAGTTTGTTAGATATTCCTGTAAGCTAAATTTTCAGGGTTAGAAGTTACAATTGTCTGTAGCATTTCTTTTTTTAAAGTTATTTCACTCAATGCTCGAGGGTTAAGGAACAACACTAAAAGAAAGGCAACTTTTTTATACATTAAAAATTTTAAAGCGGATTTCTGTTTTATCCAAGAAACACATTCAACTGCAAATGATACCAAATTCTGGAAAAGTCAGTGGGGGGACGAAATATGGCTGGCACATGGCACTACTCAATCAGCAGGAGTGGCAATATTACGAAACAACTTCAGGGGAGATGTTTTATGTTCACTCTTAGATACATGTGGGCATTTTGTTTTATTAGTTGTATCAATAAATGAAGAAATGTTTTTGTTGAGTTCGATATATGGGTACAATACCAAAGCAGAAAATATGCAACTTTATGATAGATTAAGTAACAGGGTAAATCATTTATTGGGAAAATATCATAATATGAATATTATTATTGGTGGGGACTTCAATTTAACTCTTAATGATACTTTAGATAGATTTCCTCCAAAAGCTAATACAAATCCAAACACAGTTCTAGAAAACTTTATGTCAACCTTTGGCCTGACTGATGTATGGAGACAAAAAAATAATTCCAAAGTTGAATTTACGTGGCAAAACAAAACAGGTTCCTTTAAATCAAGAATTGATTTCTGGCTTGTATCTGATTTAATAGCTGATGAAATTAAGTCAGAGATTCTTCCAGCCCCTTTATCAGACCATAAGCTTATTTTAATTGAAAAAACTAAATTAAACCAGTTTGGAAAAAATAAAATTACAGCTTACTGGAAACTCAACTCTTTACTGTTAGAAAATAAAACAGTAGTAGAAAACATTAAACAAACAATTATAAAGTATTGGAATACAGCTCAAAGTCAGAAGGAATTTAGTAAAAATTGGGAACTCCTAAAATATGAACTTCGAAAAATGTTAATGAAAACTGGAGCTGAGATTGCTAAAAGAAAAAGAAAAGTAGAATCAGAAGTAGTAAAAGAAATTATCTTACTGAACAATGTTCTGCCAGAAAATTTATCTGAAGAACAAAAGATTAGATTAAACCATTTACAGCTGAACCTGGACAATATTTACATTTCCAAAGCTAAAGGGGCGTACATCAGATCAAGACAGAAATGGTTAGAAGAAGGAGAAAAAAACTCTTCTTATTTTTTTAGATTAGAAAAAAAACACCAAATATCTAACAGTATTATGAAACTTCAAATCAATAATAACATCTGTGAAGACCCTGTTCAAATCTCTTCTTATTGCGAGACTTTTTTCCAAGAACTTTATCAATCAAAATGTTCTGATGAAACTATCACACAATATATTAACTCTCTGAATAAAATGCAAAAAATTAGCAAAAATAATAAAGAACAATGTGATTCCTTGATTACGCTTGAAGACATCCAGAAATCCATCAATAAATTAAAATTAAATAAATCACCGGGGACTGATGGCCTTAATACAGAATTTTATAGAAAGTTTTCAGAACATCTATCGCCATTTTTACATCAAGTTTATCTTGAAAGTTTGAATTCTGGATCACTCCCACCAACAATGACCCAAGGTCTGATTACACTGATCCCTAAACCACAAAAAGACAAGCTTCTTCTGGATAACTGGCGACCAATTACATTACTACAAAATGACTATAAAATTATTGCAGGCTGTATTGCTACAAAAATTAAGAATACTCTTGAAGAAGTGGTTGATGAAACTCAGTCTGGATTCATACCAGGCAGACATATAACTAATAATATCAGACTTATATTGGATCTGCTAGATTATTCAGATTTAATAGAGGGGGATGGTCTCATATTATTTCTAGATTTCTTTAAAGCCTTTGACACAGTTGAACATACATTTTTGTTTAAAGCATTAGAAGTATTCGGATACGGACAAGTCTTAATTAAAAGTTGTCAAATGTTATACAGGAATTGTAATGCATCTGTAAAATTGTCACATGGCTGCTCTAAAAGATTTTATTTGAAAAGAGGTCTTAGACAAGGGTGTCCAGTCTCCCCATATCTATTTATTCTGGCCATGCAAATCCTTTCATTTAAAATCAAGGAAAAAATTACAGGGATGAATGTTGCAAACAGAAATATCGTAATTTCCCAGCTTGCGGATGACACTGCACTTTTTTTAAAGAATAAATGTGAAATAAAAAACTCTATTGAAATCATCAACACCTTCTCCAAAGCTTCTGGTTTGACTCTAAATCTAAGCAAATGTGAAATACTTTCCATTAAATCTGATTTAAAAGGCACATTCCTCAACATTCCTATAAAAGACAAAGTTAAATATCTTGGAATCACAATAATTAAAGATCAAAATATAAGATCAATTGAAAATTTTAACCCCATAATTAAAATAGTTTAACAAAGATTTAATCTATGGCTCCAGAGAGATCTTTCTCTTTTAGGTCGCTCATTATTAGTCAAAGCTGATGGTTTATCTAGACTCGTTTATCCGGCCCTTGCTCTTGATGTTCCCAAACAGATCAGTACCAACATTAATAAAATAAACTTTAACTTTATATGGAAAAAGAAATGCCATCTCATCAAGAAAAATATTCTAATGAACAAAGTTGAAAAAGGAGGAATTGAAGCCCTTGATTTCACATCTTTAAACAATTTATTCAAAATTAAATATTTAAAAAATCTTCTAAAAAACCCAACCTCTGTATGGAATGCTATTCCCATTTACAACTTTGACAAAATTGGAGGATTACCCTCTCTTCTCAGATGCAATTACAGTATACCCAAAATACCCTTAAAATTATCTACATTTCATAAACAAATGCTGTTAAGCTGGTCACTATTGTACAAACACAATTTTTCTCCTCATAAATATTATATCTGGAATAATGAAGACATTAAATACAAAAATAAGACAATCTTTTACAGAAAATGGTATGATAGGGGAATATTACTTGTAAACCAATTACTAAATCCAAATGGTCATTTATTGTCTTATTCTGACTTTGTCACTTTTCCAATTTCCTGTTACCCCTAAAGAATATGTTGTTGTGTTTGACGCAATCCCCAGTGGATCATTAAAGCTTTTATCATCTTTCCCCACACATCAAATTCACTCAATGCCAATTTTTGATCCAAACTCCATTTATATTGATTACGATTGTCCTTTTATAAGTAAGAAAACAACCAACAAAAGATTAAGAAATATTCTATTACGAGATGTTGTTTTTTCACCAGCTTGTGTTTTTATTGGTCCAATATTTTTGAAAATATAAATTGGAAGTGGACTTGGTTGCTCCTTAAAAAATACTTAATAAACAACAAAGTAAGAGAAATTTCTTATAAAATTATTCATAATGTTTATCCTGTTAATGCATTTTTGATAAAAAGATATAAATGGGATTTGGACCCAATGTGTACTTTTTGTAAAAATAATGAAGAAAAGCTTATTCATCTTTTTTGGGATTGTAATTATACAAAAATATTTTGGAGAGATATGTCACTTTTTTTTCATCAAAGAAATCTCAATATTACTTTAACAGATAAGGATGTTTTATTTGGGATGGAGAAATGTCAACTTGTCAAAACAGAATCCTTATATGTTGTTAATTTTTTTTATTATTTATGGTAAATATCATATACACACCTCCAAATATTTACAACAAAAAACTAATTTCCAGATTTTATTATCTTCTATTAATATCTATAAAGAATCCTTAAAATTCAGTTCAAATGCTAAAGCCATTCAAATCTTAACTGCCCTTAAAGAATTGCAACCCTCGAGCACAGACTTGATTTTGACATTGTAAGATAATTGCTCTGTTCTGTAAAGCCCTTTGATATTGTATCTGTTTGTAATTACTATTGTTCTATATTGTTCTTGTATGTTCTTTTTTGCAATAAAAGAAAAAAAAGTGTACCTACTATGAAGAAAAAAGAGAGAGCAAAAAGCTAAAAGCTGAAATAACAACAGTCATTTCAATGTAATACAATGCAAAACTGGAGAACAGTAGAAATCAGCAGAGTGAGAGAAATAGACCCTGATGTCCTCCAGCAGCCTAAGCCTATAGCAGCATAACTATAGAGGTAGCTCAGGGTAACATAAGCCACTCTGACTAGAAGCTTTGTCACAAAGGAAAGTTTTAAGATTAGTCTTAAAAGTAGACAGGGTGTCTGCCTCACGGACCAAAATTATGTTTTTGATAGCGGGAAAAAACTATATGTGAATAAAATTTGATAGTGAATGATGTTATAACAGCAATATTTGATTTATTTTCACAGCAGCATTGTTTTATCAGTGAATCTAAAAAATGTCAGGGGATTACTGAAACTTTAAATAGATAATCTTATCTACATTAATCTTAACCAGACATACAATACAAAAACTTTACTGGCATTTTGCTGCTGATTATAGTAATGTTATATTATTCTTTTCACAATATACAAGCAATAATATGTTCATGTGAAAGGTTATTGTCGGAGCCCTGACTTCATCAATCCGTCGATTTGAACACGACAATCCCGCAGGGGGCAAAGGCATCTTTTGTTTTGCTACGGCCAAGTAAGAGAGGTGACTACTTCCCCCAATTTAACAGGATCTACTTTTAATGTATTTCTATGTATGCTACTCCCAAAACTTGAATATTAACCAATGACTTGTCAATAACATTTTCAGGCCCCCCACCACTTCCTTTTTTCTCAACTAAGCTTTTTAAAATAAGACAAAATATGTAGCAATGCCTATGATAAAAGAATATTTTAAAAATCTATAAATTACAGCACCTTTAAAATGGAGTTTTACCGTTTTTGGTCTTTAAAAACACAGCTTTGCCATATTTATAACAAGTTCAGCAAAGGTTTAACAACAGGTTCCACACAAAGATCCCTAAATAAAGGTTCTTATTAAAACAACCCCATATTTAATGAAATAATTTTGAGCTTAGCTACATAGTAATGAGTAGAAACATTCATATAATCAGCAGGATAACATTGTTACACATAACATTCAACAGCAAGGCATTGAAAGGTAAGACACGTTTGAAAATTGCTTTTAATAAAGTGTGAAATACTACTCACTATACATTCATATGTAAGCTAATTTGCGTGTAATGATAACATTGCAGAATTTCTAGACTACGATGAAAGTAATTTTCGACAAGAATATCTGATTGGGAAATTGCTTGAAGGAGGTTTTAAGTAAAGGATGACAGCATTGATCTGGATAAGAACACTAACCGCACTCTGTTGTGTTGTGCTAGTTATCTAGAAGGGGTGACTTATTGAACTATGAACAGTTGGCTGCTGACTGCCTGAGCCAAGACCACATCGAAAAGAGCCGCCCTGTCAAATCACCTCCTACAAGCAGTGAGACAACATCAAGACCTCATACAAGCCCCAAAAGCTGAGTTTTTATGTAAGCTATGACTAAAGAAAATTCCACATTTCTACCTTTAACATTCATACAATTACAAATACATTCTGTACAATTCAACACAAAAAATGTTCAGGGTTACAATAGGTAAACAAACAGTAACCATGTTGCACTTTTTGAGTTCATGCAGGAATTTAGCAAATATGGGTGGCGTTCACATCCCAGAGATGAAACTGAACTCTAAAAGGCATGTTTGCAACAAATCAACCGCAGACATCATTAAAACACACATTACATCCACAGTGAAACATGGTGTTGGCAGCATCATGATCTGGGGTTTTCTTTATGGAAAATAGTTTTTGTCAGTGTGGGTTGAACTATAAACAGCTAAAAACCAGTCAGCTTTGCTGGTAAAAAAGTTAAACTTTCTTGAAGGATGAGTAGATAATTTCATATTTTGGTGTCACATGAGCCCAAAATTTCTCCAAATGAACAACAGAGGAATGAGAAAAATGTAATCTCCTAAAACCTGACTCTAATATTCCAACAGTCATTCTAATTATTAAATAGCACACCAAGGAAGATCATCAAGTCTTTTATAGTTGTTCAGTGGAAGCAGAAGTTGGAACTTGTGTTTTAAAGGAGAAGTCCGGTTAACAAGGAAAAATCAGTGGATCATTAGCTATACATAAAACTAATACGTTTGGGGTGATTTAATAAATTTAGGGTTAATCAGTAAAAAAATAGAAACAAATTCTCGTCACAATCACTGATCCCGGGGGCGGCCATTTTTGCCCATATTTGGGAACATCACAGGATGTGATGTGATCCTGTGACGTCTCTGTGCGGTAAGGCACTGCGCTCTACAAGCTAATTCAATAGGAGCTGTTGTACACAGCTACGATCAACAATTATTTCGGATTTCCAAAGGACTTCCCCATTGAAATTCGCGAGAGCTATTATTAAAGCAACAATGCTCACGTGCATGGCAGTTGGATGTAACAATACATCGGGTAAAAGTGGAAAAAACAGTTTTTTCACCTTTCCAGTTCATGATCCACCACGGGTTCTTTTGTTGGATTACCTACTTGAAGAGGGAGCATTTTCCATCTAACTTCTGGCCAGAGAGAAAACACGTCGTCTGTAGCTAACATTTCGAAGAAGAATGTCTTCAAGATGACAACAGAGCGAGACTTTTCGGTAGGTTTTTCTTTTTTATAATGTAGAATTTGCCGGAACATTTGTTTACCCGATCAGAGCGGCGGAGGGATACAACACACTTAGAAGGAATGCTCACTGTTGCGATGCCCACTTATTTTATGCGACTTTGGTCTTATTTTTTCTAAAGTCGCTTGTAAATTTCATGAATTGCGGGTTGCAGTTTTTTGGGCTTGTTTCTGAAAGTGAAGTCGATTGTTTTGGCTCTAAACTAAGTGACGCTGAAATATCCCTCCGCCTCATAACGCACTGGAGCTCATCCTGACATAGGAGCAGAGTGAGTTAAAGGCAGAAGGAGCAGTCACGCCTGTATTTTCTGCAGTTTACGGTTGCAATAACTGATAACTGCTGAAAGTAGATTAGGCGGTGCAGATCACCATTTTGAGCAGAGATTGGTTCTAAAGATGAGTTTTCACTCCCTGATAACATTGCACTGCACCGTGACGTCACAAACTGGGAGGTGGAAGAACTGTTCTAAACCAAGATGGATGCGCCCAGCAAAGTAGATTCAAATGAAAATTACTCTTAATAAAAAAACTCATTTATTGAAAAGGATGTAATAATTTTATATTTAAAGTACTTCATGCAGTTTAATTACTGATTTTGACCGGACTTTTCCTTTAATGATTAAACTGACCTGTATGCAGTGTCCGAAATTAACTTCCTGATTCACCGGCCAAGTTGGCCGGTAGATGTAAAAATCAACTGGCCAGGCATATTTTTTACCGGCCAAAATATTAATCCTGACCAGACCTCAATTTTTATCAAAAATTAAGAGTGAGATTATGTTAATTTTCAGGGGGCGTGGTTGGGGGCGTGGCTGTCTCGACCCTGGAAGAGAAATCTTTGTTTCCTGACTTTAATTAGAAAATATTGTAGTTGATTATAAAAGGCACAATAAGAATGATCACATTTATATCCAGGCAATAAAAGACACCACAGATTATCATTATTCTATCCGTGTTGGTCTAATTTGTGAATGAGGCAGAGTTTCATCAAGTCTATTCAGTCCAACATTTTTCCCTCAGCTGCAACACTTAAAGCACGCAGGGGTTCGCGCTGCGTCTTTACGCTGATCCAGCTGCTGGATTTTACCCTTGTGCGCTACGCGCGACGGATAAACAGTGGGGAAAATGCATAAATAAAGACTGTAAAGGGCTCCTTTAGAGGGAAGAAAATGAATAATGGGTCTGAGCTGAAGCCCCTGATTCCTTAAAAAGTCCGCACCTATATTACATGTAACGTAATTTGAATTCAAGCGCAAGGCAGCAGCCTACCAAAGCACCACTGGCTCTGTGTCGTTAAATACAAAAGAGCATTAAACATAGCTTTTGGTACGAGTCGAAGGACATTAAACGTAGTGTAGTGATTCACGTTTTGAAGGCTGGCGCAGTTACAGCTCTGAGGCACTGTAACTGCGCCTCTCTCCTCCCTTCCCTCGGAGCGCACGTAGTTAAATGCAGAATTAATAAAAACGAAACTTATAAACAGACTAATGGGCGTTTTAGACTGTATCTGGTTAGCAGATCTGTTTTCTGATCCAGCGTGCAGCCATGACTGGTTTTGAATGAAGGCTTTATCTGGGAGCTGCTCTCCCCAGAAATAAGATGTGATGCTGAACCAGCTCCGCAGAAGGCGGGTCTAGACTGAGCTCTGTGAACGGATCATCCGCAGCCCAGATGGGCTTTGTTATTTTTTTTTATTTTTAATTTATTTGGTACTAAGATTTACTCGCCATGTGGCAGCTAGCCCTCTGAAATTCACTCGCCAAACGGGAAATTTACTCGCATTTGGCGAGTGGCGAGTGTTAATTTCGGACCCTGCCTGTATGTTGTGTTTAGTTAATTTACAACAGTTATTGATTTAATATGTATCTGAAGAGTGAGGCCTGTCATCACCATGGATTCTCATGTGGACACTTGGATTGCTTTGCTTGAAGAAACATTTTCTACACATCAGACACAGGAAAGGCTTCTCACCTGGGTGTTAGCATGTGATCAGCCAGATGACAACTGTTTCTGAAAGACTTAGTACACGTTTTAGAAGCATACAGCTTCTCACCTGTGAGTTCTCATATGTTTAATCCTATTACTAGAGGAAGTAAAAGATTTATCGCACACTTTACAATGATAAGGCTTCTCTCCCGTATGAGTTCTTAAGTGCTTACGCAGGTTACCTCTCTGGGAAAACGTTTTTGCACAAGTTGGACAGGAAAAAGGCTTCTCACCAGTATGCGTTCTCATGTGACTAGCTAAATGACTACAAGTACTGAAAGATTTGTCACACACTTTACAATGATAAGGCTTCTCACCTGTGTGAGTTCTCATATGTTCAAGCCTACTATGAGAGGAAGTAAAAGATTTATCGCACACTTTACAATGATAAGGTTTCTCGCCCGTATGAGTTCTTATGTGCTTACTCAGGCTACCTTTAGTGGAAAAACCTTTTGCGCAACTTGGACAGGAAAAAGGCTTCTCATCTGAGTGGGCTCTCATGTGACAAGCTAGACTACTACTACAGCTGAACGATTTATCACACATTTCACATGCATACGGCATCTCGCCCGTATGAGTTCTTATGTGACCAGCTAAATAACTACCAGTGCTGAAAGATTTATTGCACACTCTACAATGATAAGGCTTGTCGCCCGAATGAGTTCTTAGGTGAATAGTCAGGCTACCTTTAGTGGAAAAACCTTTTGCACAAGTTGGACAGGAAAAAGGCTTCTCACCTGTGTGGGTTCTCATGTGACGAGCTAAATGACTACCAAAGCTGAAAGATTTATCACACATTCCACAAGCATAAGGCTTGTCGCCCATATGAGTTCTTAAGTGTGTATTCAGGTGACCTTTAGTGGGAAACCCTTTTGCACAAGTTGAACAGGAAAAAGGCTTCTCACCAGTATGCGTTCTAATGTGACGAGCTAAATAACTACAAACGCTGAAAGATTTATCACACATTTCACAAGCGTACGGCTTCTGGCCCGTATGACTTCTTATGTGAATAGTCAAGTAACCTTTAGTGGAAAACCCTTTTGCACAAGTTGGACAAGAAAAAGGCTTCTCCCCTGTGTGCGTTCTCATGTGACAAGCCAGATGACTTCCAAGAATGAACGTTTTTTCACACATTTCACAAGAGTACGGCTTCTCGCCCGTATGAGTTCTTATGTGCATATTCAAGTGACTTTTTTGAGAAAACCCTTTTGCGCAACTTGGACAGGAGTAAGGCTTCTCCCCTGTGTGGGCTCTCATGTGGATATTTAAATGACTTTGACTGGGGAAACCTTTTCCACAAAGCACACACAGTAAAGATTTCTCCCCTGTATTTTTTCTGTTTCGATTAATCAAACAGCTACACTTGGTCAAACATTTACCACATACTTCACAAGGTTTATTGGTCTTATGTCTTTTTAGTTTTGAACCATCACTGTGATCTTTGGTTTTCTCTCGTCTCTTTTTACGCTTTAGCTCTTCATCTCTGTTTGATCCTGACTCCTCTTGATTATTATCCTGCTGATGCTGCTTCTCACCTTCAGGGGAGTCTGCATTTACAAGTTGGTTCATTTTCTCTTCTGGTTCATTTGTGTCATGTTTTAAATCCAGAGGAGTCACCTTAAAGGTGCCAGCCTCCTGCTTCACTACAAGCTGCTCCTCATCCTCATTACTCCAGAGATCCCCATGTTCCTCTTTAATCTGTACAAGTTCTGGTTCCTCCTTTGTCACGTTCATCTGTTGCAGTTCAGGTTCAACTTGAAATAGTTTGTCACAAGCAGAAAACCCTACAAAGGTATCTGTCTCCTGCTTAACAAGTTGCTTTTCATCTGGAAAGATACACAGTCCAAGCTGTTCTTCTTTAATTCCTTGAGGTTCTGGTTCTTCTTCTTTCATGTCTTTGGTGTTTGGTTCCTTCAGGTTAACAATGAAGTTCCTCTCTTGGCCACTGGCAGATTAATCAGCAAGAACCTTCCAAGAGAACAAGAGGCTGTTAAATGTCAGAAGAGTGAAAAACAGAAGATATTAATTATTTTTACCTAGTAAAGTGTAACTTTAATTCTATCCCAGACAATGTCACTGCCTCCCCATCGACATCCTTCATGGAAGCTCTGATAAAAATCACTCCACACAACTAGGTTAAGGTTACAAAGTGTAGGTTCCACACTCACTCTCCTGCCAAATGGTTCACTACACTTCATCTCTAAATATCTTCCAGGAGGATGTGGGTCTAGGTAGACATGCCCTCCTCCATGTGAATGGAAACATTAAAGTTTGGGGTCCTAAAATCATCATCTGACCCATCTTCTTCAAAAACAGGTAAGCAGCTGTACTCAGAAGAAGTCAGAAAAACAATGTTCACAGGACAAATCCTATCCTGAAAACAAACGCAACTATGAGAAAGCTATCAGCTGTTGTAGCTACACCACTCCGTCACTACAGCAAACCCAGTAAAAGTCTGGTTGCCTCCGATTTAAACCTGTTTTTTGCTCAGCACAAGTGCAGCTAATGACCAGCACACAGACCACCTGATGTTAACAATGAGCTTTAATTAGAAAAGTTGCATCGATAAAACCCGCGTTGTAACTCTTAAATAAAATATGTTTGCGAGACAGTGAGGAAGAGTAGAAGAAAGACAGACCACCACTTCATATGGACATTATTTTCTGTAAAGTAAGACGCTGTATGCGTAGTGATTGTTTTCATGTTCATGCATTATTCTCCAAGGCATCGCGCACTAATGCAGCGGTGGCAGGAGGCCAGCTGGAGATCAGACGTCATTTTTTAGATAGTGGGAAAGGAGTTTTATTTCAGCTTTAAGCAGCTTGACCACCATTAAAAAAACAACGTTTAGACACAGGTTTTAGTGGCAGAATGAAGGAGAAAGTACAAAAAACCTCACAGCTCAGATGAACTGCCTGTTTAGTTGAAACAGAAGCTGTTTGGTCAATATGAATTACCATTTAGATTTGATATATAAATCACAGGATCGGCCAAGCTATGAAAAAGTGCGACCTATAGTCCGAAGATAACAGTAACAATGCATGTGATTAAACATAAATAACAAACACACATTATTTCAATGGAGTTTTAAAAGCTATAAAAACTAACAAACACCCGCCGCATAATACACCCAAACAAGCAACACACTCCACCTCGACACTCAAACAAAACAAAAATAAACAATGCTTTCAATACAGTAATCTTTGTTTTAAGGTATTCTTAAAAATGTTTTGATTTTGGATTTTCGTGACGCTACACGGGAGTAAACTCCATTCTAAAGACCCTCAAAATAAAATAGTTTTCTTCATAAAATTACTTCAAGGACTTGGAACTAGAACTTTGTTGTTGATGACTCGGCATGCTACGTGCTCATCTCAATGTCCACTGAATAATATTCTTTAAAATATTGATGTGTATTATAAACCATAAGCTTTTGCATAAACAACCGAAGACTATTTTACTTTTGCCTCCTCAATTAACCAAAGTTTAAGATGCATCTCGTGTAGACTGGTGTAAAAGGAACACTGCAAAACGACTCTGGCTGCTCTGAGCTATTTGAAGTGTTCTCAGATGTTTCTGTGTGGCTCTGGACCAAACTACTGAACAATACCGTAAATGAGATAAAACAAGACCTTGGCCTAAATTTTTCAATACAGTTGTTGGACAATATAAGGAACATTTTGACATGGAGATTCCCAGCCCATAATACTGACTGTGTGGTCAATCTGATCCGACCAGGCTAATAAATTGTCTAATCTAATGACCAGCAGTTTAAATTTGGTGACCTACTCCACCTTGGTATCCTCAATATACAAATTAAGTCAAGTAATATTTGGTAATGTATAGACCAGTTCACGTGTGAAGTACGCGCTACATCCGGGTCACGTTGGTAGGCAAAAACAGGACTGTTCTCGCCAAACACCGTGACAAAACGGGTGAATTAGAGCGTGCTTTTAGTTAGTTTATTTTCGAAATCTAAACAATGCTTACGACTTGTTGTGCTCCCGGTTATACACAGAGGCATTTCAAATCGTCGGATGTACATTCCTTTCGTTTACCGAAGAAAGACGAAAGAAATTGGATATTTTAAATGAAAAGGATGCAGGCAGACAATCCCAATCGACTGTGGGAGCCATCATACCACGACAGAATTTGCAGTCTACACTTCATCTCCGGTAATTCCAACTTAATTTTGCACTAGTCATTGTTCTACTTAAATCATTATATAAATAAAAAATTAGGATATATATTTAAGTCAAGACGTAAACGTTCGTTTCGTAATAATATACGTACATGTACAATGTATGCAAACCCTTTGGCATGAGTCTGTGAAAAGGATTAATAGGACAAAAACACCAAAATAATCCTTTGTGAACAATGTTTTTTTATTAATTAAATGCTTATTGTGGAATTGTAGTAATTTTCCGACTTTTAATTTAAATGCATGTACTGGGTTAGGCAGGGAAATCTAGTGGCCAGCCCCACCAAGATTTTTTTTCCACCAGCCGCCACTGTTGTTACCAATTCATAGAATGACCCATTATTTGATTAAAAATTATGATCTCCAAAATCTTGCTCAACACTGGGAGTAAACTAATCTGTCTGCTGTTTGAGCCAATAAAGCCTGCTTTTGCGTCTTTGAGTAGAGGTATAGTTTGGAGTTTGGAAAAAGTGCCACTTAAAACTCACCTACTGAAAATATGACAAATAGCATTTTAAGAACTGAATGACAGCTACGTTAAGCATTTTCCATGAAGATTATCTATGCCTGAAGTTGTATCTTCAGAGAGACATTGAAGCATCTTCTCGTCAGCATCCTGAGTTACTGTTTTAAAGTCAAATTGGCAGTGTTTACCACACACCGCTTTCCGTGAGTCACTGTCAGTAATGCTTATGTTAAATCATTACTGACATAAATCGTTTCACAAAGGTCATGAGTAGTTCCACATTTAATCACTTTTTCTAATCACATTTTTGTCCTTGAAAAAGCTTATATTTCGTACAGCCTGGGTCAAAATGTATGAACAAATATGCTAATTAGATGATGATCTCATCTCTCCACAGACACACACACACACACATCAGTTTTAAAAAAATCCTAAAAGGAAACCCTGTAAATTGAAGAGAACAAAATATATGAAAAACTAATAACCTTTACAAAAGCCTCACCATCAACAGTGATTTTAGCATTTTTCAATTATGTGACAATTTTTTGTATTGCCCTCCGCTTTTCTGTCATCACATCCTTGCCCTCTGAGCACCTCACTGATCCGGCATGCAGCCCGGGCGAACTTTGTGGGTGTATATATTAAAAAACAGAACCGCAAAAAGAGCATTTGCACCCTCTTTAAAAGGTGCGAATGTAAATGGTAAATGGCTTATACTTGTATAGCACTTTATTCCGACGACCTCTTAAGCACACTACAGTTTTAGTAATTCACCCATTCACACACACGTTGACACCCTGACGATGGTGAGCTACGTTAGTAGCTACAGCTGCCCTGGGGCAGGCGAGGCTGCCATGCACTGGCGCCACCCTCTGACCACCACCAGCAAGCAATGCAGGTGAAGTATCTTGCCCAAGGACACAACGACAGAGACAGTCAGAGCAGGGGATTGAACCAGCAACCTGCCAATTGCAGGACAAACTCCCTAGCCTATGGGCCACCTCAATGCGTGCTGTAGTGCATCCTGCGGCGCCACCATCTTTGATGGGTCTCCCCTTCTCAAGGCTGACATAGAGGCCAAAGGGAGAAAAGGCAGTACGGGCAACTTTGTCCATATTTCCTGCAGCTGACAGTTACAGTAACAGGAAATAAACTGTCTGTGTAAGGTAAGAGGCGTGGCTTATGGGTTTTTTTTTTTTTTTTAAGCGTAAATTTACACCAGATGCTTCAAAGTACGCTTCACAGCTGCGTGATTCTGTGAAGAGAAGAACTTCGGTCACTGGTAAGTAGTCACCAAAAAGTCCATGTCCTGACCATATCTGGTTAGAAATTGTATATTTTAGTTTGCTAGCTTGTCACAACTACATCATCTATGGCTCTGTATTTTCGACGACTCATCCGGAAGTAAACTTTGACACAGGATGTGGTTTTCTCATTTATTCCCTGCCAAACAGGAGCTTACACGCGTCTGAAATTACAGCTTCAATCAAATTTAGGCGACACGTAGCATAAGTACGTGCGTTGTACGCTTGAATTATGCTTCTAGTGTACATTTATTAACTGATCAATATGAAAAGCCAACTAAAGCGTGGGATGTGCGCATGCTGCTCTGCTGCGCTTTGCAACAGTGCTGGAGCCAGTTGAGGTGGCTCGGGCATCTGGTTAGGAAGCCTCCTGGACGCCTAAATGGTGAGGTGTTCCGGGCACTTCACACTGACAGGAGACCCAGGGGAAGACCCAGGACACGATGGAGGGACTATGTTTCTCAGCTGGCCTGGGAACGCCTTGGGATTCCCCCGGAGGAGCTGGCCCAAGTGGCTGGGGAGAGGGACGTCTCGGCCTCCCTACTGAAGCTGCTACCCCCGCGACCCGACCCCGGATAAGCGGAAGACGATGGATGGATGGATGGATGGATGGATGGTGTGTTCTGGTCATTTGTGCATGATTAAACATGCTGCCTTTAATATGGCTATAAAAAGGCTTTTTTTAAAGACTGGGGGTGTGTCAAGCCAGTTGGAACAAAGAAGGGGGTGTGAGGCTAAAAAGGTTTGGGAACCCCTGCACTACACTATATTTAATTGAAAACATTTTTAAAACAATATTTTTAATATCTAAAAACCCTAAAAATATATATAATAAATTACACAATTGTGGCTAAAAAACCAGCAATGGTGGGAATTTGTTTGTTGGGAGTTGTACTGGTTGTAGTTGTAGTGGCGAATAAACCTTTAAAAAACTCATAACCAAACCACCAAAATGAGCAGTATTGCTGTTGCCTTGGTCACCTTTACCACAAGGCTGAACAGGAGGTGCCACAATTGAGGAAGCAAATCCGAGGAAGGAGAAGATTGATGCAGCAGAGGAGGCTCAGAAAGCAGGCTTTGCTAGCTCATCTGTGCCAATTGGTAGGCATTTTAAGATCAACAGCCTACTTCCTACTTTTATCTTTAAAAAAACATTGAGGATGGTATTAAACAATGGATAAGGTCGAAATTGTGACAATTTCTCTATAAAACATTACAATGAAAACAATTTTAACATATTAGTAACAGTATGGCAGGAGCGTTAAGCTATTTTGTTGCACCTACTTCACAGCACTGATCATTAAGAAAGAAAATGTCATATTTCTATGTCTGGCCACCTTTACAGTGACTAATCTATAAATTATGTGCAGTTAGTTTAGTACATTCTTTCATTGAACTAGCAAAAACAATAATCAATACACCTTACAACATTAATCTTTACATACATTATAAAAACACTATAGTTAATAACAAAAGGGAAGCCGTTTTTTACATTTACTACACTTGACTAGTTTTACAACACTATTCATTTAACTTTTTTTCTTTAGAACTATATTAATCTGCATGTTAACCGGGTACAATTTTATGCTGTGAAAAGGTGAGAACTGAAAAACCAATTATGGTAACATTTTGCATTTTTGATTTACAGGAACAAACACCAACAAAATATGTGAGGATAAACACCTCTGAGCCAATCCTCCAAATATTTTTTAATGAAGGGGACCGGAAACCAGCCTTCAGGCTAAACAGGTCCACCATCGTCCTCCTCCTTCAGCTGCTGCCCATCCAGAAGGCCCATGGATGGCCACAGGAGATAGAGGTGCTGGTGACGCTCTACTGGCTGGTCTGCGGTGCATCCTATAGGGAAAAAGCCGACATCTTTGGGATGTCCACTGGGTGCACAGAGTTTTGAACTCCCTGATGGGGATCATTCAGAAAATTATTTTCTTCCCAAAAAGAGAAGATTTGGAGGGAGTGGGTGCTGGTTTTTCCCGCCTTGACATGAACAAGGCCTTCAAAGCAGCAGTCGGTGCCATTGATGGGTGCTATGTGCGAATTGTTCCACCTGCAGAGCCACAAAAGAGATGTTATATAAACAGAAAACTGTTTCCCTCAATCATCCTACAGGTGTGTGTGGAGGGAAAGTTTTTCGATGTTTACATCGGCATTGCTGGCTCTGTCCATCACTCACTGGTACTGCGCCGCTCTCCGTTGTACAAAAATGCCTCATGCCATTTTCTTTAGGGCGCTGGAGGTCCGTCCGACATTTGGCCCAAAAGTAATCAGTGCCTGCTGCATCCTCCACAGTATTTGTGTAGAGGCAGGTGACCAGTTTGACGTGGAGCAGGAGGAGGTCGACCCAGAAGAGGATGGTCATCCGGCCCCTGAAGACAGGAACCTGCCTCTGAGCCAGACTGGCAGCCCAGCTGTCTGCTCCAGCAGAGGTGGCTACATGTTTAAGTGAATATGACTACATCTGACCTAACCTAGAACGTAGTCATGTACACAGGCTGGTTCATTTAATTTATGTTCACTACCTGTAAAAACGAATTAAATAATCAGTAAATTAATTTCAATTCCTATTAAATTGTATGTCTGTAGGTGTTGTCTATTTGTATAGGTGTTTATAAAAGTTAATTAGTTGTTTTAAAAGATGTTAGTGACTGTTAATAATTTGTTGAATATATTACACCTTGACTCTGTTCCAAAGATAAATCATTTCTGTAAAATAAAACTCTATTTTTTATATACTGTTACTATTGTATTCTTTCTCTCTCTCTCTCTTTCTCCTTTCGGTAGCTTCCCTCTCCCTTGCTTCAAGAGCCACAAGAGCTGAAGATGGACATTTAGGCAGAGATAAATAAAAGTTACTTACTCCTATCCCGTTTTGGAGGAGTTCCTCCTGCCAGTAAATAGGCCCTCATTGGCAATACGCCAGTTGATGAGAGCTTGGGTTTCTTCTGTGGTCCTTGAAAATAAATGTAAACTATGTATTACTTTATAATACTTTATAATAAACAAAAGATTAACAGACATTATAAACCATGTTAAACCACAAAGCATGCTCATTTTACGACTGATTCTGCTATGTTTAGCTAACATGACACTCACAGGCCAAACATATTTTGTAACCTATACAATAGCCGATAACTAACTGCTTCTTCTGGTAAATGGTAAATGGACTGAACTTATATAGCGCTTTTCCAGTCATGCTGACCACCCAAAGCGCTGTACACTATAGCCACATTCACCCAGTCGCTCTCACTAACGCGCACACATTCATACAGAGACGCAGCTCGGTAGGCAACTTGGGGTTAAGTGCCTTGCCCAGGGGCACATCGACATGTGGCAAGGGGAAGCTGGAATCGAACCCACAACCTTCTGATTGCCAGACGACTACTCAACCCATCAAGCCACAGTCGCCCAGTTATGCGTTTTGTCCTCAACCATGATGGTCTGGATGCTGCTGTCGCCCCTGGGAGACATTTAAAAGTTATTCCAGCAAGTATTGAGTTAATAAAGCAACACAAGTCAGTCAGATAAACACAAAACAAATGAACTTTTGCCGAATTATAATAAAAAAACCTCATCAGAACCAGCGGTACTTCACACACACCACTAGGCCGAGAGAAGGGTACTAAAGACGAGCTAACATTAGCCCTGGCTGCGGTTAGAATTGGAGGTCTCCTCAAAAAATTTTTTTAGCTAAGCACTAAACGGGCCATATAGGGAAGCTTAAAAGTATAATGTTCTTGCCTCAAATGATCTGAAATCGTACTTTTAAAGAACAGCAGCAGCAGAAAAGGGAATTTAACTTACCACTGTAAGCTCCGTTTGCGCTGTCCTGAATCAAGCTCCGGTCGCGGTGCATTCTGGGAAAGCGGTCAGTCTGAAGAACGCACAAGTCGCTCTGATGCATGCTCCATAAAGAGGGCGGGTCGAAAACAACATCCGGGGTCTGTTCTCAGTCTGGCGTTCCTGGCAATTGGAACAGTGCCGGGGCTGAGGCTGATGATGAGTCACGGGCACACGAGAAACGCTCAAGTACGCACATTGAGAAACGGCCTCTGTTTAATAATTATTCTTCTGCTCTGAGAATTCAGCAGGACACAATCAAAACAACGCGCCAAGCTCTACCTAGTGGTCGGAAGCAAGGACGCAACATACGTCACAGGAGCCTTCACACTCCAGTCTGGAGTTGAATTTTTAATGTCATATTTTTAATAATGTACCAGGCTGGTGTCCAAATGTAGTGTCCCTTGTGTTTAATAAAGTATTTTTGAATTGAATAGAAATAGCAGCAGTAGATATCTCTGGTGTCCTCTTTTTTCTACCCTAAATCTGTTTGTGTTTTCTGCCCCACAGCATGTTTGTGAAAACAATCGTCTCAACATTCAGGGAGTGGGTTTGGGTCTCATAGCCGACATTAGCAAAAATTATTTTATTATTTAAATATGAAACTAGTATCAATATGATAATTATAATTACTCACAAAAATCGTCACTTCCTGTTTGCGGTAAGGCATGTTGCGTCACTCCCTGTTTTGTGTTACTGCGGTGAGGATTGCGGTTCGGTGTTCCAGACTCTCTCTCTTTGCTGTGACATCTATCCGTTTCTAACACATAAACACTTTTAAAACACATTGCTGCACTTCACGTTTGGGAACTCCTCGTGTTTCACACGGTTTTCTTTTCTCGGCATGGTAAGAGGTTGCTAGCTTAGCTTTAGCCTAGCCTAGCTTTAGCCTCACAACGTCTTCCTCCCCTACTCTTTCATCAGCTTCTCCGTCTCTGTCTAAATCGCCCCCTCTCTCCTGCTCTCTATGTCTGATGTTTAGTTATTCCTCTGCCTCCTTTAGTGATAATGGTACATGTAATAAATGTAATAATTTTGCAGCTTTGGAGGTGAGGGTGCCAGAATTGGAGACCCGGGTCCGTGCTGTTGATAAACCAGCTGATAGCCGCCCCTTAGCGCGGAGCCACAGAGATTAACTTCATGTAGCGGTCCTCCAGCAGCAGCACCCAAGCAGCCGGGTAACCAGGCCAGCTGGGTGACGGTACGCATGAAGCATAGCTCTAGATTTCAGCCCCTAGGTCACCACCAATGCGTCTCTGTTTCTAACAAGTTTTCCCTACTCAACAACACACCCGCTGAGAAGCCAACTTTGGTGATTGGCAGCTCCATCATCAGAAACGTGGCACTAGAGACACCAGGGACCATAGTCAAATGACTGCCAGGGGCCAGAACGGGCGACATCAGTAAGATTGTTATTCACGCTGGCGGTAATGACACCCGGTCACGCCAATCGGAGGTGAAGTTAGTGTTGCTTCGGTGTGTAAGTTTGCTAAGACAATGTTGGACTCCGTAATTTTCTCTGGTCCCCTGCCTGGTCTGACCAGTGATGACATATTTAGCCGCATGTCATCATTCAACCGCTGGTTGTCTAGGTGGTGTTCTGAAAACGACGTGGGCTACATTGATAACTGGCGAACTTTCTAGGGAAAACCAGGTCTGATCCGGAGAGACGGCATAGATCCAAATTTGGATGGTGCAGCTCTTCTTTTTAGCAATCTGGCGGGATTTATTAGTTCTCCTAAATGCTGACAACCCAGGGTCCAGACCAGGAAGCAGAGCCGTAGTTTAGCACACCTCTCTGCAGATTCTGTACTGTTACCCACCCATTACCCTATTGAGACGGTGTCTTTCCCATGGCCAAAACTGAACAGATCAGAAACGGATCTAAAAACGAACAAATCATAAAAATCTAATAAAAATGAATACGACTCAACTTGAACCAAAAAAATAAATCAATTAAAAGTTGTCTATTAAATATAAGGTCTCTCCCTCCAAAGACTTTGTTAGTTAATGAATTGATTTCTGCCCTTACTCTCCTCTTTTTGTTTTGGATCAGTTGTCAGACTTCTTATCTGATTAGGTGACAAACACTGACAAGGTTATTAAAGTGGGGGATTTTAACATTCATGTTTACACAATGTGATAACCTTAGTGTAGCCTTTAAAACTATCCTAGACTCAATTGGTTTTGCTAAAAATGTGCATAAACCAACACACTCTGGCCTTCATACTTTGGACCTTGTGCAGACATACGGCATTGATTGTGAAGAATTCACAGTATTTCCTCACAACCCTGTCATATCTGACCATTTTTTAATAACCTTTCAGTGCAATTTAACTGAGTTCTCCACCCCAAAAGAAGGTTTTATTATAGTAGATCTTTATTGGGTATTGCTGTATCAAACTTCAAAGAGTCTATCCCCCTATTAATATCCTCAGTATTGCAAAAGCTCTACACACCAAGAGGAATCCTATCTAATCTGGAAAGACAGTCTATTGTTGTATAAAGAGACCCTTCACAAACTTAGAGCAGCATATTTTTCATCATTAATTGAGGAAAATAAAAATAATCCTAGATTTCTCTTCAGTACAGAAGCCAAACTTACTCAGAGTCACAGCTCCGTTGATCCATCCATTCCCTTAGCTCTTAGCAGTAATGACATTATGGGATTCTTCATAAATAAAATTAATTCCATTAAAAATTAAATAATTGGCATCCTCCCAAACATGATTACCTCGTCCTCAGATATTGAGGCAGCGTTGGAGAAATCTTTAGAACGTACTCAGTGTTTGAACTGTTTAGAAGCAGTAGAGCTTTCTGAGCTATCTAAAATTTTAGCATCATCTAAACCTTCTACCTGTATGTTAGACCCAATCCCAACCAAGTTATTTAAGGAGGTATTCCCTTTGATCAATGCCCCTATTTTAGACATGATTAATCTACCCTTAGTAAATGGATATTGTAAGAGATTATGTGACCCAAGAGACTGGACTGCATTGTCAGTTGCCTTGGAGATTGCAGATGAACGGTTTCTGGAGGCCAGAGCCTGACATACTTAGATTGGACGGAATGACTGATTGGATAAACGTGTCGGCTGGGACACCTACGCATTATAGCTTTTCTTACTTTCTTCCTTTTTCTCTCTTTTTCCGCGTTGTTGTGTGACAAACAGTACTGAACCGAAGACTTTTTCCACCTTTCACATTAAATACTCCTACAGAAGTCTACAGTAGAAACACCACATTATTCAGTGAAAAAAGGACTCCAATGCTGACCGCAGCAAGGTTTATCAGTAACAATATGTACCACAGGCTTTTAAAGTAGCTGTTATTCAACCTTTACTTAAGAAACCTTCTCTTGATCAAGATGAGTTAATAAATTATAGACCTATATCTAATCTTCTTTTCCTATCTAAAATTCTTGAGAAAGTAGTTGCTAATCAACTATGAACAGTTACAAAGTAATGACCTATTTGAAGAGTTTCAGTCAGACTTCGGAGCTCATCATAGCACTAAAACAGCTCTGGTGAAGGTCACTAATGATATTCTCATGGCCTCAGATAATGGACTTGTGTCTATACTTGTCCTGTTAGATCTCAGATCTGCATTTGATACAGTTGATCACAATATTCTCCTAGAAAGACTTGAACATACTGTAGGGATTAAGGGGAAAGCATTAGGCTGGTTTAAATCGTGTCTGACAGATTGCAGTTTGTTCATGTTAATAATGAATCTTCTTCAAACTCTAGGGTCACTTTTGGAATAGGGTTCAGTCCTTGGACCAAATCTCTTTACTATATATATGCTTCCGATTGCCAAAAATATCAAACAGCATGGGATTCATTTCCACTGTTATGCTTATGACACTGAGCTATATGTATCCCTAAATCCTGATGAATCCAATCAATTACTTCAACTACAGGCATGTCTTGATGACATCAAAAGCTGGATGACTTTAAATTTCCTGCTTTTAAATTTTAACAAGACAGATCTTGTAATCTTTGGACCAGAGTCCTAAAAAAATAAACTTCTTAATCACTTAATATGGATGGCATTAACTTGGCCTCTGGTAATAAAGTAAAAAACCTTGGTGTTATTTTTGACCAAGACATGTCATTTAAATCCCATATTAAACAGGTTTCCAGAGTTTCCTTTTTTCACCTCAGGAATATTGCCAAAATTAGAAACATTCTTGATATATTAAAGAATTATTTTTGTTCTTTGACAATGTATTTTGGGAAAAACTGGTTAGTTTTAAACTAAGAGCAACATATATGCTCGTGCTCTGTTATGTTTCTCACATAAAAATGAGAACCACATGTGTTATTTTGTTATAACTTGTGGTGGGAACTTATGACAATGTGTTGTGAGAAAGACTGATTCAATCTCTGTTTTCCTTATTTTGCTTGTATTTGTATTCTGAATTCGCAATGAAATTCCGCTTCACACACTGCTGAGATGCTGAGAACGTTTTTTGTTTTGGAAACATGTTTTGGAAATGGGACGAACAGCTCAGATGGGAGAGACAACTGGCCACTCTCACTCCCATCTGATACTTTGTTTATGGGTATAAAACGGAGGGAACCGCCCTCAGACTATGAAGTCTGCCGTGGCAGGATGCCCGGCCGCGTTGATGTTGCCCTAACCGGACTGACCGACTTCCCAGTTCTGTGCCATGGTAAGAGACCTGTTGAACATCACGCCTGTTTGAAAGCTTGGCGGCTTTGATGCTTGTTACTTTGCGTGTGCGAAGTGCTTACTCTTTGTGTTGCTATATTCTGCGAGGAATAATGAAGGACATAGTTATTCTAGCAGAAATAGTGTTTAAGAAGTGCTTGCTGTTTTGTGTTGCTGTATTCTGTGGGGAATAATAAATATGGGCACTATTATCCTAACAGGAACAGTGTTTGTGTTTTTATTTGTGTGTTGCTGATCTCTTCCGAACCTGAATAAAGATTTCATAAAACATTTCTGTCCAGGGGTGATGCTGAAAAACTAGTCCATGCATTTGTTACTTCAAGGCTGGACTATTGTAATTCTTTACTATCAGGAAGTCCACAAAATACAGTTCAAAGTCTTCAGCTGATCCAAAATGCTGCAGCAAGAGTTCTGATGAAAATCAACAAGCGGGATCATATTTCTCCAATTTTAGCTTCCCTTCATTGGCTTCCTGTTAAATCAAGAATAGAGTTTAAAATTCTTCTTCTAACGTATAAAGCCCTTAATAATCAAGCTCCATCATATATCAGAGCACTGATTACCCCGTATGTTCCTAACAGAGCACTTCGCTCTCAGACTGCAGGTCTGCTGGTGGTTCCTAGAGTTTCTAAAAGTAGAATGGGAGGCAGATCCTTTAGCTATCAGGCTCCTCTCCTGTGGAACCAACTCCCAGTTTTGGGACACCCAGTCTACTTTTAATACTCATCTTAAAACTTTCCTTTTTGACAAAGCTTATAGTTAGAGTGGCTCATGTTACCCTGAGCTACCTCTAGAGTTATGCTGCTATAGGCTGAGGCTGCTGGAGGATATCAGGGTCTATTTCTCTCACTCTGCTGAGTTCTCGTACTGTTCCATTTACATTGTTTGTTGTTATCTCAGATTTTAACTTTTTGTTCTATGTAATTTTTTTCTTTATAGTAAGTACATCTGGTCTGGCGTTCTGTTAGCTGTGACATCATCCAGGGAAGACAGGTCATCCACTATTACCATATAACGTAGAAAAGATTACTGGATCAATGTGTGCTTCTGTGCTTTTTTGTCTGTCTTGTGTCTCTGCTCTGTCTTCTGTAACCCCCAGTCGGACGAGGCAGATGACCGTTCATCCTGAGCATGGTTCTGCTGGAGGTTTTTCCTTCCCGTTAAAGGGAAAAACCTTTAAAAAAAAAGCCGCTTGATGCTTGCTCAATATGAGGGATTGCTGCAAAGCCATAGACAATGCAGACAAGTGTCACTGTGGCTCTACACTTCTTCAGGAAGAGTGAATGCTGCTTGTCAAAACGATGCAATCTACTGGGTTTCCTTAGATAGATAAATTTTTTTGACCAAGCTGTAATCTGACCCAATCTGTATAATCTGATTTAATTTTTACTTTGTAAAGTGCCTTGAGATGACATGTTTCATGAATTGCCGCTATATAAATAAAATTTAATTGAATATGATGCATAACTACATAGTCGTGAAATTCAGGTAACAGCTAAAAAAATGTTTTAATACCAGCCATCCAATTTGAGATTGGATTGAATCAAAAAGAATCAATTCTAAATCTTGAGAATCAGAATTGAATCGATTGTGGAAATTTGAATCGATACACAGCCCTAATTTAAGCATGAAAGCACGCATTTATTTACATATTAAATAATATGCCATTCTGCAGCAGTCATGGCTACACGCTGGATCAGAAAACAGATCCACTAACCAGATGCAGTCTAAACACCACTTAGTCTGTTTATAAATTTCGTTTTTATTAATTATTCATTTTTTAACTACATGTGCTGTGTTTCTGTGCCTCAACACTCTTACTCATGGGTTTTCAAATTCATTGAATGTGAGCCTCCCCTTGGAATAGGTAAAGATAACCTCGCCCCCCCCCCCACAAACCTACCCCACACAGGTCTCTGCAGTAAATGCATCTTTCTTTTGTGTTTCTGGAATACTGAGTTTCAAAAACAACTGATAGCCCAACACATGATTTTTATTGTAATTCTTTTAACAAAGTACATTCAGAAAAAAAGGCCTATTCATAAAATATCCATCCAAATATTTCCATCTTAGAGGCTACTTTTACTGAAACATCACAGACAGAGGGCTTGGTTTTAAAATTGAATTGTCATTAGAGCAAATTCATAAATTATTGTTTTCAACAGCAAACAAACTGAACTAAACAGATCCCAATGTCAAACTGATCTCACGTCAACAGGAGACGTCAACTGAAATAATAATAAAAAGATAACCTGAATTTAACAGACGTCAACACATTCCATATTCCGATTTACTTTTGAGGCTAATTATACACAATTTAAACCTATTGCTATTTTAACAACCAAGCATTTTATTAGATCTTATCTCTTATCTGATGTATTTCTGATGTTTGGCACTTTGTTTTACCTTTTGTTAAAGTGCTCTTTAAATAATGATGACAATGATGATGATTATGATCAGAAGAAACTTTTGCATCACCTCCCAGAAGCTGGAAATAAAAGAGACCAAAACATTTTTCACACCTCACTTAGTAACTCTAATATTTTAGTCTAAATATTTTAGCCTAAATATTTTAGGCTAAAATATTAAACTTTTTATTTGTTTTTCTTCACTCCCACGGTGATGTTTAGTAATTTCTGCCAGAAGCTGCAGCATTTTGATTTAATCCATCTGAATGCAGTATTTACAAGCCATACTCTGACTGGATGTAAAAAAATTCCTTTCTGTGATTGGCTGGTGGAGTGGACAGTTTTTTAAGTCGCGAGCGCAGAAACAGCTGAGCAAGCGCACAGCTGGTGTTGAGCGCGGAGTGAGCATGTGCGCGCGAGCAAAGTAGCGCGCAAGCAGACATAGAACTGAGCGTGAGGAAAGAAGGATGAGAAGAGTTTTTCAGAGTTGAGCGCGCGCCAGACCGGTTTTGAGCGTTAGGGGTTGTCTCACTGTGAGTTTGGATTGGTTCCTGGGCGCTCAAACAGAAGGCACGAATATCGCTACATAGTTTCACAGAGTTGAGCGGTAGCGCTGTCTTCTTCTCTGTCTTCTCGCGCCTCCCCTGTGACTCTTTGGCGCCCCCCGGGGGAGGCGCGCCTCACCTATTGAAAACCACTGCTCTAACTGATCCGCTCCCCTCCCTTCCCTCAGAGCCAGGGGCTTTTATCAGCGGCCAGTATTCAAAACCTGAATCTCTGTTTAATGTCCTTCCACCTGTAGCAAAATGTCCCAATTAAAGTTAATAGGAGAGTTAGTAGTTGTGTTTCATGCTATTTTGTTTAACAACACAGAACCAGTGGTGCTTCGGTGGGCTGCTGCCTTGCACTTCAATTCAGGTGCGCAAAATTTACAAGTTACATGTAATTTTAAGGATCATTTTATGGAACTTGTAACATCGGGGGCTTCAGCTCAGAACCTTCATTCATCCTCTTCTCTCTAAAGCAGTCCTTTACAGTCTTTATTTGTGCATTTTTCTCACAGTTCATTCCTCGTGTGCAGCGCACCAATGGGCAAAAACCCGCCCACCACAGAGCCTCACACCGGTATCATTAAGCATGAATTAGGGCGATGCCAAACATTACCAAAAAGTGTTTTTTTTCTACAGTCACTTAGGAACCAGTGATGGCAGACCACTGAAAAGCTGTGCCTATACTCATCAATTCTGGGGTTGCAATGCATAAAAAGTGCTATATTTCCTATAGGATTTAAGACTATTAGTGGGCTAAAAGTAACGCAGAAAGTCATTATTCCGTCCGCTCTGACCACAAACTAAACGTGCTCAGAGAATAACTTCAAACTCAGCCTTCGGCTTGGTAATAACACACCAGAGCGCCCTGCGCCATAGAGGAGATTTGTCTGGTCAGAGTGGAGACTGAGATGAGAAATCTGTCGCTGTGAAAGATGATGATGAAGGTTATAAACTGTAACAGGCTAGAAGTGCATGGAGCTGAAAAGAGGCAAACATCAGCAGCAGGATCAGTGTAAAGACGCAGCGTGAACCTCTGTGTGCTTCAAGTGTTGCAGCTGAGAGGAAAATGGACCGTAGAGGCTTGATGAAACTCAGCCTGATTCACCAATGAGGTTAAAGATAAACAAACCTGTAGATTAATTATAATCAGGGTTTTTTTGATTGCCTGGATGTGAATCTGATAATTCATATTGTGCCTTTTATAATCAACTACAATATTTACTTGTCAAAATCAGTAAAAAAAAAAAAAAGATTATGTTACGTTGTTCAGCTGTATTTGAAGAATTTCTGCTTGCAAAGTAACCATATTTCCCCCTTTTTTAAGAACTATTAATATTCTCAACTCAATTTTATACAATCTAAAAACTAGTAATTAAAAACATAATAAACAGTTAAAGCCAGGAAAACTTAAAATAAAATGCAGATCCACAAAAACAAACAAAAACTTCAAAAGCTAACATCTCAAACATTAAACCCAGAAAGTGAAATGGCCTTCCTGATATGTAAAGCTACTTGAATCCAGAGTTTTGTGCAACGACAGAGAAAGTGTGGTTACTTCTTCGCACTCTTTGTTTTTCGGAAATTTTTACCTTTTAACATTGTTATTATTATGAGTACGAGTAATAGTATTATTATTATTATATCGGTTTTAACCCACTAACTGAATAACATTCACGTGTCCCGTCCCCCGGCGAAAATGAACATAATCTCTTAACTTTCATTAAAAGCTGAGAGGTCTGGTTAAATTGTTGTTAAGTTCATCTTCTTACCGTCAGACTCGCTTTTGTTCCTCGGAGAAAAGCCTCAAAACATCCAGAGTCCAATAAGTGTCCAGTGTTCTCAATGAGAAGTCACTTTTTCCCTTTTCCTCTAACAGGAAACTTCTCTGGCCGTTAGCTTCTCAGTTAGCTCTGATGCTAACTGCTCCCTCGCTGCTGTCGCTTCTTCTAAAACGGAGACAAATAGCGGTTAAGACGAGCTGCACATGCTGTCAGAGTCTAGGAGGCTTTAGCTTTGTCTCTTACCCAGTTCTCTGGTTGGCAGCTTAAGACCTCACAAGACAAGTCTAAGGTTTTATGGCCACATTAAAGTTGAACAGCGCTGAACTATGAAAGAGCGACTTCTTCTTTTTCTCCTGTATTCGTTTGTTTTTTATTAGCGGTTGTCATGAAACGTTTGGTCAGCATTACCGCCACCTGCTGATATGGAGTGTGGCCCAAAGTATATTATGTTATACATATATTATTACATTTTGTTAATCAGTTTTGTTTTCCTGAAAACCTAATTTAATTTGAATGCTTTTATTTTCTTATTTCCCTTTGTTTAATAAATTAAATATTTCTTTATTTCTTCTAAAGTCCCCCAACATTAATCTTCCCTCCATCTCATATCTCCAACAAACTAATATGTTCTATTGTATCATGTTCTCTACAATACTGACAGTTTCCTGTATTATGTTGCTGCTTTCTATATAATGAGCTGTTAAGTCAAGTATGACCAAATATTTATTTTGCATATATTAGTTTCTCTTCTCTTGTTTATCCTTCCTGCTCTCATCTCTCCTTCTCTCTCTGGAATCCTATAATAACATCTTCCTTTGTTATCTTCATCCCATTCTTTCTGCCACTTTTCCTTAAATCTTTGTTTAATTATACCCTTTGCTTCTGATTTGCTTATAATTACTGCAAGGTTGATGCCTTTTTTGCTTCCCTATCTGCTATTTAATTTCCTTTAATCCCAATCAGTGCTGGTATCAATGGTCCCTCAAAGCAGCACCGGGTGCTGATCAGAGCGCACCACTGATTGACGGGTGGGGCAGACACCTTCTTAGTTGGGCATGCTGTGGTGTCCGTCTTTGTACTGGGCCCTGTTTCAGAAAAAATGGCAGATCTACTCTGAGTAGAAAGCTGCCACTCTGAGTAGTTCTACCTCACTCTGTCATACTATTTGGTTTCAGAACAGATGATATCAATTCCCTTCCCTTCCTATTGTGGCCCCTATCTTTCCAGAGTCAAGGGTAGCGCCCTGTGGGCACCGTGTAAGGCTGTGTCCTTGGCAGCATGGCCTCAGTAAACCGTCTCCCCCTGAAATTCAATTCAATTCAATTCAATTTTATTTATATAGCGCCAAATCATGAAACATGTCATCTCAAGGCACTTTACAAAATCAAGTTCAATCATATTATACAGATTGGGTCAGATTATACAGATTGGTCAAAATGTCCTATATAAGGAAACCAGTTGATTGCATCAAAGTCCCGACAAGCATCATTCACTCCTGGGGAACCGTAGAGCCACAGGGAGAGTCGTCTGCATTGTACATGGCTTTGCTGCAATCCCTCATACTGAGCAAGCATGAAGCGACAGTGGGAAGAAAAACCACCCATTAACGGGAAAAAAAAACCTCCGGCAGAACCGGGCTCAGTATGAACGGTCATCTGCCTCGACCGACTGGGGTTACAGAAGACAGAGCAGAGACACAACAAGAGAGACAAAAAAGCACACAAATGTTTGTGATGTATGTGATGTTATGGCGGTTGTACCGAAACAATAATTTCCCTCTGGGATTATTAAAGTATATCTGATCTGATTTGATCTGAATCAGATAACTAAACTTAATTTTATTACTGGCAAAATTTCACATACATAAATCTAAATTCTCCATTCACAAGCCCTCCTTAACCTTCAAAGAAGAGTTCAGATAATATATTCCAACACTTCAACATTCAAAAAATCCTAAAGCTATTGAGACGACTAATCTGTTTACGCTCTATAACATTTTTGTGAACTAATTTATGTATCTCTATCTGATGTGTAAACCCCTCACAATGTTATTTTTTGTTTGTTTTGGTTATGTAATACAGATTTAGTTGTATTACCAACATTCAATAAAAAATCCATTTACATCCACCAGCATCAGCATTGTCATTACCCAATCTGAAACGGTAGCACAATCCACACCATCAGCGCCTTTTTGCGCCAACAGAATAACTTCCTGGTCTCCATTAAATGCGTATTATTAGTTTAAAAAGGACTGGAAAAAGAGTATTTCTATCCTTTCCAACAAGATGCTATGATTCGCCTTATACCAGCTGCTATTATTTTGTAGCAAAGATATACATAAAATTGTTTATTAAACTTGAGTGAGCTGTAACCTATTTAATGCTGTCAATACAGCCTCTGGTGGACCCATCACAGACAAGAGAAGAGCTTGTTACATATCGTTTATTTCTTGCAAAAACATTACTGCAGGTGATGAAAGACTGCAAACGGATCCTTTCTTTGATCAACACTGTCGGAGTCCCTTTAAATTAAGCAATAGTCAGACAATTAAAACGGACTTCCTGGAAGTTATTCCTTTTGCACATGCGCAAATGAGTAGACGGTATGGATCGTGCTTCCGGTACAGATCAGGTAGTGACAAGGATCTTCAAGATAATGCTAATGCTTTTGATTACAACCACTATGAAACTAGCACTACAGGAGAGCACGGAGACAATAATTTCAGCCAGGGTGTCTGAAATAACTTCATTTAGGCTACATTCACACTGCAGGCCTTGATGCTCAATTCCGAATTTTTGCTGAAATTGGGTTTTGCAGTCATTCACTCTACTATTAACTGCTGTCTGGATGGTTCAAGACTGCAAAGCGACCACATGCGCAGATAACAGAGGGCGACGTCACACATCAGCGCACTGTTTATGGAGGTAATGGTGAATGTTTCTAAAAGCGTTCATTAAGTTATGTTAAAAAGAACACTTGAAAAAAAATGTGGACGATGGCTGGCATCTCCCCTTGTTACTATTAGAAAGTTGTTGATCAATGGGAGCCGACAATATTAAGAAAACATCATAGAAAGACGAAGTAATGTAACGTACTCAGCACGAAAGAAACTAGCCGAAGTATTCTCAGTGGCTCTTTATTTGCCAAACTTTTACACAGGTTACTGTAGGCAGTAACCAACACCAAACAGATGAAAATAATCTGAGCCTCAGTACCACCCAAAAAAAAGAAATAAGCAATCACAGTCATTCTAGTCATTGCCATAGCAACCAGTGTAGACAGACTAAAGCTGAATTTAAAGACATTTATTTATATAGTACCAACTCATGATATATGTCATCTCAAGGCACTTTAGAAAGTCAAATGTGATCAAATTATACAGCTTAGTCAAAAAGTTTTCTATCTAAGGAAACCCAGCAGGTTGCATCAAGTCTCTCCAAGCAGCATTCACTCCTCCTGAAAGAGCGTAGAGCCACAGTGGACAGTCGTCTGCATTGTTGATGGCTTTGCAGCAATCCCTCATACTGAGCATGCATGAAGCGACAGTGGAGAGGAAAACTCCCCTTTAACAGGGAGGAGAACCTCCAGCAGAACCAGAACCAGGCTCAGTGTGAACGCTCATCTGCCTCGACCCACTGGGGCTTAGAGAAGACAGAGCAGAGACACAGAAAGCACAGAAGCTCACATTGATACAGGAGTACTTTCTATGTTAGATGGTAATAGAGGATGATCTGCCTCCCCCATGATGATGTCACAGCTAACAGAACGCCAAACCAGGTGTACCTTCTCTCTATAAAGAGAAAAAAGACAGTTATGGAGTCAAATATGTGTATTTTTGGTTTTTGGTCACTAGATGGGGCTGTCGGCTCCAGTATATGAACGAAGAGGTGACACGTAGTTGACAGGTGTTGATTCATCCATGACCTGGATGACTGAGAATCTTCACCACCAGACAGGTGTTGATACAAGTTTTTGACCGCTGTGGCAGAGTCATTGTTAACACTGTTGCAGTGTATCATGGAATAAATGGATTTGTTTACAAATGGTTCATCTGACTGGAACAAATTTGGACAACAAGAAGATCTTTGGGAGTAATTTTGCACGCGATCAACAGGTACAATGTTGATTGCTCAGTGCGTCATAACTAAAGCAGCAACGGAGCAACGATCTATGATATATGATGGAGCTTGATTATTAAGGGCTTTGTATGTAAAAAGGAGAATTTTAAATTCTATTCTTGATTTAACAGGAAGCCAATGAAGGGAAGCTAAAATAGGAGAAAATATGATCCCTCTTGTTTAAAAGTTCTTTTCATCAGAACTCTTTCTGCAGCATTTTGGATCAGCTGAAGGCTTTGAACTGCTTTTGTGGACTTCATGATAGTAAAGAATTACAATAGTCCAGCCTTGAAGTAATAAATGCATGGACTAGTTTTTCAGCATCACCCCTGTCAAAATACCTCTAAAATCGGTGGTGTGGTGAGCTCAACCATATTCTCTATCATTCGCAAATTAAGGTATGATTTGGACATTAAATGTATCATGTAAAAAAGATAACATAAAGAGCTCTTTAATTGTGTGTTTAAATTGATTGTTTTCTCTTTATTGAATTGCATGTTTTGACTGATTGTTTTTCTTTCTTAAAAAGATCAAGCATTCATGTATTAAATGAGTGAAATGATGATTATTTTAGTGCAGTCCAAGTTTCAGACAGGCTAAGGAGAAAATAGGTTTGTGGAAAGAGGAAGTAGCGCTTGGAAGGAGACTGCAGGTGCTGGCTACAGTAAATCTGCAGAGAAGAGAAGAGGAAGTGGAACCGGACGGTTTGGTTCAATGACCTGCTGCCTGGGGTCGGAGAAAGAGGAGCGAGAACTTTTGACTCGGCCAGAGATCTGCATAGGGTGAAAAGGTTATGAGGTGATAAGGGACTGGGTGCAAGTGTTCGGTGGAGGGAGGGGGGGTTGAGGTTTGCAACCTCCCAACGGCTCTCTCAGCACATAAAAGAAGGGTGATTTGGGTACTCGTGGCTCAGTATCTCGTCTCAAGAAGACACGCAGCACGGAGCAGAAGAACAAAGGACCCCAGACGGGAAAAAGCAGGGCAACGGGCCGCGAGGAAGAACACCTGTCTCTGAGAAACACCGAGGCTGAGCCGTTACCCACTTCACTGTGTTCCTCCACAATTCTGGGCCAACGCTTTTGCGAATCCTGTTAAGAAGAGCTGCTGTGGTTTGACCTGGTCGATGACGTAACCCTAGATGTGCCGAAGATTTGAATCGCACCTGTGAGATGCCAGTTCTGAAGATTGAACCAACTTTGTGAGCAGAAGAGACGTATCCCTGCACAGATGTCAAAGCGGGAGCTCAGAGCGTGAGTCTCCGTGAGCGGGGCGGCAACGGGACATCGGGGTAACCATTGAGAGAAGTGAAGTTGTTCGGCTGGACAACTCCTTTGCCCAGAGCTCAAATGCACGTTGTGTTTCCACCTAGAGTTCGGGTCAGTTTGCTCCTCCAAATTTAACATCCCCTCCTGAACGCATTAACAAGCAGCCTTAGATAAGAGATAGGATGTTGATTAAATATTAATTTGTAATCTGTTAAATTGCTTAATGCTGTTTCTAATCCCCTGCTAAAGCATATTAATTAAAGAAGCATATAAAATTTTATTAGAAGTTGTGGACATTCTCTTATTGAGTCAATAATTTTCTGAGTTCTTCTATGATTGTAAAATAGTCATGGTGCATGGTTCTAGAAATATTTTGGAGGTCTTAAAAGGTTGCCTATAGCCCAAACTTTAAAACAACACCCTTAGGGACTTTTGAGTCTTTAAAAAATACTGATCGTGTAACAAGTGCTGATTTATAGGAGTAGGAGCCACCGTTAACTAGGGCGATGGATGGGGTACAGGTGGCTTCGGGCTACTAAGTTGCCTGACCTGTCCACGGCAGAAGGGTGTGGCCCTAGGACGGAGGTGGTTAGCCGGTCAGTCGAATCCTACTCATCTAGCTGAAAAGGTCTCACAGGAATTCTAAACAGGGTAATACTCGTTAGATTCAGAGGTCTTTAAAACCCCAGCTAGTGTGAGCTTTAACCCAAAAACAGGAGGGAGGTGGTGAGTGGGGTTTTAGTTCAAAGCCAAAAATCTGACATGGCGCCCAACGTGGGGCCCTGAGAGAGGGAGACCCCAAAAGTAGTGGTAGGGAGTAGAAAGGCTGCTTCATAGACCACGACCTGTAACAATCTGAAGGCGAGTAGGATTGTTAGTGGCTGGCTCCGGCCGTCAGTCACAACCCTCGCAGTAACTACCGTCGGCGTAGGTGGGGGATGAGCTTTATTGAGGGTAACTGACCTGACCCATACAGTAAAGCTAGTAGCCAGTAGTCTGCACCCATCCCTGCTCCGAAGCGCAAGGAGAGGCTTTGGGCAGCAGACAACTTGAGACGACAAAGGATGGCTGAAGCCATTGAAGAGAATGGATCCCAGTTCTCAGTTGACCCTTCTGGAAGAAACACGCCTTGGGATCCAGGAAAATCCCAGGGTCAGATGGTTGCAACTCCGCGTTCTCCCATGAGAAACATCACCAGATGGGGCCGGTGGGAAGACATCCTGCTCGACCCTGACCTCGAGATCGGACCAGCACAGCCAGCCTGCAGGAAAAAGCCATCAACACACGGTCAAGAAGAACCTCCTGAGTGGGTGTTGTACACTGATGGTTCACGAAAAGGGCCCGACCAAGCTGCTTACTGGGGGTTCATACTGAAGCAACACGACAAGGAAAAATGTCGTCAGAAAGGTAAGACCCCAGGGAGGCGGATGAAGTGACTGCAGTATTAGAGGGCCTACTGGAGCTGATAAAGAGGAAGGTGAAAAGGGCTAAAATTGTAACAGGCAGTTATTATTGTGCTCAGGCCCTAAAAGAAGATTTGTCCATTTGGGAAGAAAATGGTTTTGAAACTGCCAAGGGGAAACAAGTTGCACACCATGACCTGTGGAAGAAGATAGCCGAGTTGAAGCTGGACCTGGACCTCCAGGTGGAGCATCAGAGAGCTCACACCAGAGATGGGGCGCATTGGCGCGGAAATGATGAAGTGGACAGGTACGTCCAACAGAGAAGAATCGTCTTTGTCGGGATCGAGAAGTGGGACAGGACACCCAGAGGACGGGTGGTCCCAGATGAGTACGTGGATGAGGTAGTGCGGAGCGTGCATGAGGCCTTGGGACATGCAGGCGTGCTACCTACCTGTAAAGAATTGGAAGAGCAGGAACTCTGGGTCCCACTAAAACACATCCGTCGCGTGCTGAGGGACTGTGAAGTATGTGGTCGATACAACGCAGGTCGCCGAGGGCAGCGTACGGATGGCCTAACCATAAAGAGCACCGTCCCGTGGGGGTCAGTTTGCATAGATGTTGCAGGCCCCGTGGGGATGACAGGAAAAAGAGGTGAGAAGTACCTTTTAGTGCTGGTAAAGCAGGTTTTAGACTGGAACACTGTGCTGCTGCACAAAAAGGGGATCCAAGGAGTGGAGCAGCTCAAGCCAGTTCTTAGCTAAGGAGAACCAGAGACCGGAGAATGGCCAATGAATCATGCACCGTGCCACCCTATATCAGACTGGCCACTGTAACAGGGGTGGTTGTCATTAGAAGAAGCACTTCAGAGCTCTGGGTAGGAAGAGCTTTGAAGAAATTGAAATGTGTTAAAAAAGGACTCCTGCCAGAAGAAGATGAGAAGTTCTTGTGGCAGAAACTCAACTACTGCTGCACCGTTTGCCAATCTACAATCAAGCTCGAAGTCCGCTGGCAAGGGCCGGGGAAAGAAAAACCCTGAGTCACCATGCCTCGGGCAGCGAGCTCACTCGACTACTGAAACATCAAGTCAAGTTCACTGATGCTGAAGTATGTGGGGACTGCCGAGTACGACACCTTCCTAGGGTGATTTTCATCACCTGCTGGGACCTGGGTAAAGTTTCCCCTACCTCGTGCTTCTGTTCATGGAATGAAGGTAATCTGACGTACTGTACTGCCTGTCAAGAATAGTTTAAGGAGGGGCGGCTTTTAGAAGTCGGACGTGCCTATGGTGTATAGGCTGCAGTTTATCTCCGATCTTCCATCCATGATGTTGTTGATGACTTATGCTGCTGTGTTCACCTACACCAACGAGGTCTCAGACCCTGACCCGCTGTTCAATTCCCCCTGGCTGGCTGCCCAGACCGGAACCTCGGCGTTAAAGGGCCTGTTTTTTCTTATTTTTTGCTTGCTGCTCAGCTGCGAAGATTTTTTATTTATTTTTTCTCTCTCTGCTAAGATTTTTTCTTTTTAATTTTATAATCATGTAACATTAATTCTGAGCTACTTTATGTTTCCCTAGGGCCAGGTTAATTGTTTTGAGTGGGGAGTCACAATCTTAAGGGTTGGATTCATATGATTAACTGAAGACTCTGTGATGATGTCCTGGAGATCAGCTGTTTCGACCTGGATGGACGGTTCTAGGGTCCTGCAGGGACCTTGGCTGTGGAATCTGGTTGACCTCAAGAAGGGGGTGTCAAAATACCTCTAAAATCGGTGGTGTGGTGAGCTCAACCATATTCTCTATCATTCGCAAATTAAGGTATGATTTGGACATTAAATGTATCATGTAAAAAAGATAACATAAAGAGCTCTTTAATTGTGTGTTTAAATTGATTGTTTTCTCTTTATTGAATTGCATGTTTTGACTGATTGTTTTTCTTTCTTAAAAAGATCAAGCATTCATGTATTAAATGAGTGAAATGATGATTATTTTAGTGCAGTCCAAGTGTCAGACAGGCTAAGGAGAAAATAGGTTTGTGGAAAGAGGAAGTAGCGCTTGGAAGGAGACTGCAGCTGCTGGCTACAGGAAATCTGCCGAGAAGAGAAGAGGAAGTGGAACCGGACGGTTTGGTTCAATGACCTGCTGCCTGGGGTCGGAGAAAGAGGAGCGAGAACTTTTGACTCGGCCAGAGATCTGCATAGGGTGAAAAGGTTATGAGGTGATAAGGGACTGGGTGCAAGTGTTCGGTGGAGGGAGGGGGGGTTGAGGTTTGCAACCTCCCAACGGCTCTCTCAGCACATAAAAGAAGGGTGATTTGGGTACTCGTGGCTCAGTATCTCGTCTCAAGAAGACACGCAGCACGGAGCAGAAGAACAAAGGACCCCAGACGGGAAAAAGCAGTGCAACGGGCCGCGAGGAAGAACACCTGTCTCTGAGAAACACCGAGGCTGAGCCGTTACCCACTTCACTGTGTTCCTCCACAATTCTGGGCCAACGCTTTTGCGAATCCTGTTAAGAAGAGCTGCTGTGGTTTGACCTGGTCGATGGAGCAACCCTAGATGTGCCGAAGATTTGAATCGCACCTGTGAGATGCCAGTTCTGAAGATTGAACCAACTTTGTGAGCAGAAGAGACGTATCCCTGCACAGATGTCAAAGCGGGAGCTCAGAGCGTGAGTCTCCGTGAGCGGGGCGGCAACGGGACATCGGGGTAACCATTGAGAGAAGTGAAGTTGTTCGGCTGGACAACTCCTTTGCCCAGAGCTCAAATGCACGTTGTGTTTCCACCTAGAGTTCGGGTCAGTTTGCTCCTCCAAATTTAACATCCCCTCCTGAACGCATTAACAAGCAGCCTTAGATAAGAGATAGGATGTTGATTAAATATTAATTTGTAATCTGTTAAATTGCTTAATGCTGTTTCTAATCCCCTGCTAAAGCATATTAATTAAAGAAGCATATAAAATTTTATTAGAAGTTGTGGACATTCTCTTATTGAGTCAATATTTTTCTGAGTTCTTCTATGATTGTAAAATAGTCATGGTGCATGGTTCTAGAAATATTTTGGAGGTCTTAAAAGGTTGCCTATAGCCGAAACTTTAAAACAACACCCTTAGGGACTTTTGAGTCTTTAAAAAATACTGATCGTGTAACAAGTGCTGATTTATAGGAGTAGGAGCCACCGTTAACTAGGGCGATGGATGGGGTACAGGTGGCTTCGGGCTACTAAGTTGCCTGACCTGTCCACGGCAGAAGGGTGTGGCCCTAGGACGGAGGTGGTTAGCTGGTCAGTCGAATCCTACTCATCTAGCTGAAAAGGTCTCACAGGAATTCTAAACAGGGTAATACTCGTTAGATTCAGAGGTCTTTAGAACCCCAGCTAGTGTGAGCTTTAACCCAAAAATAGGAGGGAGGTGGTGAGTGGGGTTTTAGTTCAAAGCCAAAAATCTGACACCCCTGGACAGAATATTCCGGAGGTGAAAAAAGGAAACCTGTTTAATATGGGATTTAAATGACATGTATTGGTCAAAAATAACACCAAGATTTTTTACTTTATTACCAGAGGCCAATTTAATGCCATTAAGATTAAGTGTTTGATTAAGAAGTTTATTTTTTGAGGACCCTGGTCCAAAGACTACAACTTCTGTCTTGTCAGGATTTAAAAGTCATCCAGGTTCTGATGTCATCAAGACATGCCTGTAGTCAAAGTAGTCAAAGAGATTAGTTGATTCATCAGGATTTATGGATAAATATAGCTGTCATCAGCATAACAGAGAAAATGAATCCCATGCTGTCTGATAATTTTGCCAATTGGCAGCATATATATATATATATATATATATATATATATATATATATATATACACTCCTGATCAAAATCTTAAGACCAGTCAAAAATTTGCAAGAATTTGCATTTTGCACTATTGGATCTTAAGAAGGTTCTAAGTAGAGCTTCACAATGTTAAAAGGACAAATCAGTGCAAGAGACAAGAACATTTGAGCAGGGAATTGTCTGAAAACTGCATTTATACTCAAACATGATTTTTTCAGCTGATCAAAAGTTTAAGACCATAGCTCAAAAAAACCCGAAAACCCCCCAAAACAGAAATCAAAATGTCAAAAAAAAGGACTCAGTAATGAGTAGCTCCACCATTCTTGTTGATGACTTCAAACAATCGTTTAGGCATGCTCGATGCCAGTGTTTCCAGGAGGCTAGTGGGAACGTTGCTCCAAGTGTTCAAGATGGCTTCACGAAGGGCATCCATTGTCTGGAACTGATGTCCATTTTTGTAAACTTCCCTTGCCATCCATCCCCAAATGTTCTCAATTGTGTTTAGATCCGGGGAACATGCAGGATGGTCCAAAAGAGTGATGTTATTCTCTTGGAAGAACTCCTTTGTCAGGCGGGCATTGTGAACTGCAGCATTGTCCTGTTGAAAAACCCAATCATTACCACACAGACGAGGGCCCTCAGTCATGAGGGATGCCCGCTGCAACATCTCCACATAGCCAGCTGCTGTTTGACGCCCCTGCACAACCTGAAGCTCCATTGTTCCATTGAAGGAAAACGCACCCCAAATCATGATGGCACCCCCACCACTGTGCCGTGTAGAAAACATCTCAGGTGGGATCTCCCTGTCATGCCAGTAACGTTGGAAGCCATCAGGACCATCAAGGTTAAAGTTTTTCTCATCAGAGAAGACAACTTTCTTCCACCTTTCAATGTCCCATGTTTGGTGCATCCTTGCAAAGTCCAAACGGGCAATTCTGTGGCGTTGAAGAAGACGTGGCCTTTGAAGACGTTTTTTGTTTCTGAAGCCCTTCTCTCGCAGATGCCGTCTGATGGTTATTGGGCTGCAGTCAGCACCAGTAATGGCCTTAATTTGGGTAGAGGATCGTCCCGTGTCTTGACGGACAGCCAATCGGATCCTGCGGCTCAGAGCTGGTGAAATTTTTTGGGGTCTACCACTTGACTTTTTTGTTCCATAACCCTCAGGATCATTTAAAAAATGCAAAATGACTGTCTTACTGCGTCCAACCTCAGCAGCGATGGCACGTTGTGAGAGGCCTTGCTTATGCAGCTCAACAATCCTACCACGTTCAAAGTCAGTGAGCTTTTTTGCTTTTGCCATCAGGAGGTCTTGACAGTGTAAAGACTTCACAGAAAATGACATGGAATCCAGATGTTTGCACAGCTTTTGGCTTTTAAAGACTATGGTCTTAAACTTTTGATCAGCTGAAAAAATCATGTTTGAGTATAAATGCAGTTTTCAGACAATTCCCTGCTCAAATGTTCTTGTCTCTTGCACTGATTTGTCCTTTTAACATTGTGAAGCTCTACTTAGAACCTTCTTAAGATCCAATAGTGCAAAATGCAAATTCTTGCAAATTTTTGACTGGTCTTAAGATTTTGATCAGGAGTGTATATATATACATATATATATATATATATATATATATATATACATATATATATATATATACATATATATATATATATATATATATACATATACATATATATATACATATATATACATATACATATATATATACATATATATATATATACATATATATATATATATATATATATATATATATATATACATATATATATATATATATACATATATATATATATATATATACATATATATATATATATATATACATATATATATATATATATATACATATATATATATATATATACATATATATATATATATATATATATACATATATATATATATATATATATACATATATATATATATATATATACATATATATATATACATATATATATACATATATATATATACATATATATATACATATATATATACATATATATATATATATATATATACATATATATATACATATATATATATATATATATACATATATATATATACATATATATATATACATATATATATATACATATATATATACATATATATATACATATATATATATATATATATATACATATATATATACATATATATATACATATACGCATACGTATATATATATATATATATATATATATATATATATATATATGTATATGTATATGTATATATATATAAATATATATTAGGGCTGGGCAACGATTAAAATATTTAATCGCGATTAATCGCATAATTTGCCTGATTAATCATGATTAATCGCATTGTATTTACAAACTCCAAGAATGAATTCAAAAGTAGTGTAAAGAGCACTTTTATTTTAATGTTCTGCTGCCATATGAACAAAAGTGTTGTAACATTTGTAGCACTTATCAGTAACACATATTTAGTGTAAAGCTCAACTTAAACATGTAAAACAAAAAATAGCAATAATAATAAATTAAAGGTTATTGCCACTGACAGGGAATTCTCTTTATGGGGAAAAAATCTACCAAAAACAGGCAATTTCTGAGGTAACCGCAGGGAGCAGCATTACCACTTTATGTTCAATACCAAAGTTTAACTTGGCAGTGGTTACAACTAACTTGTTTCTGTCATATTCGTTGCTGGAAGAACTTTAAACTGAAATGCTTGCTAACTCGATATGCGTGCATGTTTATTTGACGTTTACACGCGTTTTTTTGTTGTTGCTTTCTCGCGTGCATATAGTGAATGGCAGGAAAAAACAAGCAAAAACACATGGATACTTTGAAACGAGAAGCAACTTCACCGACGGCGTCGATGCAGACCCCGCTCCGCACAAAACTTGTTCGGTTCACCAACTCACCGCCTTGCCTAAGCAAATTCCTGCGGGAAACACCGCCTTCCCCATGTCAGCTTTGTTTTTTTCCGGCCAGCACCTTTCTTCCTCTTTGAATCCGAGGCTGGGCTGACAGCGAGGTTATTGGCGCATTATGCCACCTTCTGTTCTGATTCAAACCCCTACACCGCAGCAACAGACCTTCACAAAATAAAAGCATGTGAGCAAAATGCGTTAACCCGCGTTAAAGTAAATACCGCCGTTAATAGTCTAATGAATTAACGCGAAATTAACGCGTTAACTTGCCCAGCCCTAGTTATAAGTAATGCGTTAGAGTACTCTTATTAGTTTTTTTCAGTAACGAGTAATCTAACGCGTTAGTTTTGCGAATTCAGTAATCAGTAACTCCGTTATTTTCCAAAATAAGCACTCGTTACTCCGTTACTTTAAGAATTTCCCTCGATAAGGAAAGTGAAGTCCCTGCTTTTCTGCATTTAGTCAGATGCGGCTGCTTGCGTCTGTACCCTGCTCCTTGCCTCTGTGTGTGTGTGTGCGCACGCACCTGTGTGTGTAAGCTACTTGTGTTTGTACCCCGGCAAGATGGCCGAGAAGACAGCGTTTGATTCTTGGAGGTACGCACATTATTTTGAGTTAAACAGCGAAAAGGACAAGAACATGGGTCCGGCAACACCGATGCGTCGGCGCATGAGTCGTGCTCGTAGAGCAAAACCTGTGTCGATGCGCGTATGCGCTACGTGACCGATACAGGAACTGTTTCGAACTGACTGACGTGCCAAACTGTTTATGTTCCTTCTAAACTGCGCGCGTGTGCATTCGCGCACAGCATCTGGATTCAGCGCGCACAGCAAAGCTATGCTGCACAGTAAATAAAATCCAAGCTGAACTGTAAACAAAATTATAATAAACCAAGTTTTTTAAACCATTTTGCAACTCTGGTGTGATGGTGTACCACGGTCCGGCTCAGTGAGCGCCAGGTGCTGATCGGAGCGCACCACTGATTGATGGGTTGGGCAGACGCCTTTATGGTTGGGCAGGTTGCGCTGTGCGTCTTTGTTCTGAGCGTCGTTTCAGAAAAAACGGCTGATCTACACTGAGTAGAAAGCTGCTACTCTGAGCAGCTCTTCCTCCCTTTGTCACTCTCAGCATGTCCGTTTTTAGAACAGATGATATTAGTCAGGTAACTAAACACAGCGCCCGACCGACCTTTGAACGTGAGCATGAAAAAAATCCCGATCACTGGAACGCAAATAACGTGATTCACCTTGGCAATGACAGGAAATAAGTTTGGAATTGCGCATGTCCTGCGAGTAGAATTAGAAATATTTAAAGAAGGTATATGGACAATATTAAACCATAAGAAACAATGCCGTTGCTGCTGAAAACCGCAAGAGAAAATTGTTGAAAAAGTCAATGCATGCGCGATATGAAAGTTATGTGATGGAGAATTAAAGCTGCTTTCACCACACTTCACTGTTCAACACAAAAGGGGGAGTGTGTGTGTGGGGGGGGGTGCATTGAATGGACATGGCAGCAAAAAATTTGTAAAAAAATAAATAAAAAAGCCAGAAACGAAAAAGTAACGCAATAGTTACTTTTACTGGTAACTAGTTACTTTCATAGTGGAGTAACTCAGTAACTCAGTTACTTTTTGGGAGAAGTAACTAGTAACTATAACTAATTACTTTTTCAAAGTAACGTGCCCAACACTGGTTATCATTACATTTAAGTTCGCTGACATATGAATGTATAGGCAGCAGTATTTCTCAGTTTATTAAAAGCAATTTTCAAACATGTCTTAACTTTCAGTGCCTGGCAGTTGAATGTTATCTGTAACAGAATATTATCCTGCTGATTCTATGGATGTTTCTACTCATTACTATGTAACTAAGCTCAAAATTATTTCATTCAATAGGGTGTTAGTTTGAATGAAGACCTATATTTAGGGATCTTTGTGTGGAATCGGTTGTTAAACATTTGCTGAACTTGTTATAAATATGTTACAGCTGTGTTTTTAAAGACCAAAAACAGTAACACTTTTTAAAGGTGCAGTAATTTATAGATTTTAAAAAGTATTCTTTTATCAGAAGCATTGCTACATGTTTTGTCTTATTTTGAAAAGCTCAGTTGAGAAGAAAGGAAGTGGTCGACAGCCTAAAAAGTTTACTGACCAGTCATTGGTTAATATTCAGGTTGTGGGAGTAGCATACATAGAAATATATTAAAGGAAGACCCAGTAGAATTGGGGCTGCGATCTTGAAAGTAGTCACCTCTCCTACTTCACTATAGTAAAACAAGAGAAGATGCCTTTGCTCCCTGCGGGATAGTCTTGTTCAAATCGACGGATTGTTGAAGTCAGGACTCAGGCGATAACCTTTCACATGTTAGATGAACATATTGTTTGTATATAGTGAAAAGAATAATATAATGTTACTGTAATCAGCAGCCAAATGCTAGTAAAGGTTTGGTATTGTATGCGTCCGGCTATCAAAGGTTAACTAAGATTATCTATTTAAAGTTTAAGTAATCCCCTAACATTTTTTAGATTAACTGATAAAACAACGCTACTGTAAAAGTAAAACAAATGTTGTTATAACATTAACTATCAAATTTTATTCATATATAGTTTTTCCCCCCAGCATTGTGGTTCTTCCACAGTCTGCATTTATATGGATGTCATTAAACACCTTAATATGGGGGTCTCTGTACTGTGTGCAATGACTGAATCATGTGGTACTCTACAAGTAGAGTTTGATGAAGATTTATTATTAACATGAACAAACTGCAATCTGTCAGACAGATGATATATAATATAAACCAGCCTAATGCTTTCCCCTTAATCCCTACAGTATGCTCAAGTCTTTCTAGGAGAATATTGTGATCAACTGTATCAAATGCAGCACTGAGATCTAACAGGACAAGTCCAGACACAAGTCCATTATCCGAGGCCATGAGAATATCATTAGTGACCTTCACCAGAGCTGTTTCAGTGCAATGATGAGCTCTGAAGCCTGACTGAAACTCTTCAAGTAGGTCATTACTTTGTAAATGGTCACAAAGTTGATTTGCCACTACTTTCTCAAGAATTTTAGATAGGCAAAGAAGATTAGATAGAGGTCTGTAATTTACTAACTCATCTGGATAAAGAGATGGTTTCTTAAGTAAAGGTTTAATAACAGCTACTTTAAAAGCCTGTGGTACATATCCATTTACCAAGGATAGATTAATCATGTCTAAAATAGTGCCACTGATCAGAGGGAATATCTCTTTAATTCAATTTCAATTCAATTCAATTCAATTATATAGCGTCAATTCATGAAACATGTCATCTCAAGGCACTTTACAAAGTTAAGTTCAATCATATTATACAGATTGGGTCAGATTATACAGATTGGTCAAAAATGTTCCTATATAAGAAAACCAGTTGAACAACTTGGTTGGGATTGGGTCTAACATACAGGTAGAAGGTTCAGATTAAGCTAAAATTTTAGATAGCTCAGAAAGCTCTACTGCTTCTAAACAGTTCAAACACTGCGCAGGTTCTAAAGATTCCTCCAACGCTGCCTCACTTACTGAGGATGAGGTAATCATGTTTGGGAGGATGCCAATTATTTTATTTTTAATAGAATACATTTTATTTATGAAGAATCCCATAAAGTCATTACTGCTAAGAGCTAAGGGAATGGATGGATCAACGGAGCTGTGATTCTGAAAAAGTTTGGAAACTGTACTGAAGAAAAATCTAGGATTATTTTTATTCTCCTCAATTAATGATGAAAAACTAGCTGCTCTAACTCTGCGAAGGGTCTTGTTATACAACAATAGACTGTCCCTCCAGATTAGGTAGGATTGCTCTTGTTGTGTAGAGCGCCATTTTCTCTCCAATTTCCTAACATTGTGCTTCAAGGAACGTAGCTCTGAATTAAACCAGGGAGCCAGCTTCCTGTGAATAATCACCTTCTTTTTCAAGGGACGAAGTCACACCGTTAACAAAGACATCTATTTGTAAATGGGAAGAAACAACATTGCTGCTTTCTGCAGGGTATTTCTGCAATACTAAATATATTAAAAGGGGGACAGACTGTTTAAAGTTTGATACAGCATTATCCGATAAAGATCTACTATAATGGAACCCTCTTTTTGGGGGGGGGGGGGAGAACTCAGATTAAACTCAAATGTTATTAAAAAATGATCAGATAGGACAGGGTTGTGAGGAAATACTGTTAATTCTTCACAATCAATGCCATATGTCAGCACAAGGTCTAAAGTATGAAGGTAAAAGTGCGTCAGTTTATGCACATTTTGAGCAAAACCAATTGAATCTAGGATAGTTTTAAAGGCTACACTAAGGTTATCACATTCAGTGTCAACATGAATGTTAAAATCCCCCACTATAATAACCTTGTCAGTGTTTATCACCAAATCTGATAAGAAGTCTGACAGCTGATCCAGAAACTGAGTGTAGGGCCTGGTGGACGATACAAAACAACAAACAGAAGAGGTTTTATTGCTTTGCAGTTTGGATGAGGGAAACTGAGGGTTAAATATTCAAAAGAATTGTAGTTATTAATTGGCCTGTCACAAATTAATAAATCAGACTGAAAGATGGTTGCTGCTCCTCCTCCTCTTCCCGTAGATCTGGGAATGTGGAAATTTAAATAATTGGATGAAGTTGACTCATTTATACTAACGTAGTCCTCTTGTAGCCAGGTTTCTTTGAGACGAAATAAATCAATCTTTTTATCAGAAATCAATTCATTAACTAACAAAGTCTTTGGAGGAAGAGACGTTATATTTAATAGTTATTAGATTTTTATGATTTGTTCCTTTTAGACCCGTTTTTGATCTATTTAGTTTTAGCCGTGGGAAAGACACCGTCTCAAAAAGGTAATTCAATTAAATTTTATTTATATAGTGCCAATTCATGAAACATGTCATTTCAAGGCACTTTACAAAGTCAAACTCAATCATATTATACAGATTGGGTCAGATTATACATATTGGTCAAAAATTTCCTATATAAGGGAACCAGTTGATTGCTTCAAAGTCCCGACAAGCAGCATTCACTCCTGGAGAAGTGTAGAGCCACAGGGAGAGTCGTCTGCATTGTCCATGGCTTTGCAGCAATCCCTCATACTGAGCAAGCATGAAGCGACAGCGCAAAGAAAAACTCCCCATTAACGGGAGGAAAAACCTCCAGCAGAACCGGGCTCAGTATGAACGATCTGCCTCGACCGACTGGGGTTACAGAAGACAGAGCAGAGACACAACAAGAGAGACAAAAAAGCACAGAAGCACACATTGATCCAGTAATCTGTTCTACATTAGATGGTAATAGCGGGTGATCTGTCTCCCCTGGATGATGTCACAGCTAACAGAACGCCAGACCAGCTGTACCTACTATGAAGAAAAAAAAGAGAGAGCAAAAAGTTAAAAGCTGAAATGACAACAGTCATTTCAATGTAATGCAATGCAAAACTGGAGAACAGTAGAAATCAGTAGAGTGAGAAAAATAGGCCCTGATGTCCTCCAGTAGCCTAAGCCTATAGCAGCATAACTATAGAGGTAGCTCAGGGTAACATGAGACACTAACTATAAGCTTTGTCAAAAAGGAAAGTTTTAAGATTAGTCTTAAAAGTAGACGGGGTGTCTGCCTCACGGACCAAAACTGGGAGTTGGTTCCACAGGAGAGGAGCCTGATAGCTAAAGGATCTGCCTCCCATTCTACTTTTAGAGAATGGGAGGCCCATTTTTTTAATGGGTGGGTAACAGTACAGAAGCTGCAGAGAGTTGTGTTAAACTACGGCTCTGCTTCCTGGTCTTGACCCTGGGTTGTCAGCATTTAGGAGAACTAATAAATCCGTCCAGATTCCTAGAAAGAAGAGCTGCACCATCCAAAGTGGGCTGGATGCCGTCTCTCCGGATCAGACCAGGTTTTCCCCAGAAAGTTTGCCACTTATCAATGTAGCCCACGTCATTTTCAATCGTCTATATATATATACATATATATATATATATATATATATATAAAAACGCGTTACCCCCAACACTGATTACATTGCAGAACTTCCAGGCTAAGATGAAAGTAATTGTCGACAAGAATATCTGACTGGGAAATTGCTTAAAATTTTTAATTAAAGGATGACAGTAGTGATCTGGATAAGAACACCAATTGCACTCTGTTGTGTTGTGCTAGTTATCTTGAAGGGGTGACTTATTGAACTATGAACAGTTGGCTGCTGATTGCCTGAGCCAAGCCAACATCGCAAAGAGCCGCCCTGTCAAATCGCCTCCTACAAGCAGTGAGACAACATCAAGACCTCATACAAGCTCCAAAAGCTGAATTTTTAGGTAAGCTATGACCACAGAAAATTCAACTTTTCTACCTTTAACATTCATACAATTACAAATTTCAAATACATTCTGTACAATTCAACACAAAAAATGTTCAGGGTTACAAGAGGTAAACAAATAGTAACCATGTTGCACTTTTTGAGTTCATGCAGGAATTTAGCAAATATGGGTGGCGTTCACATCCCCGAGATGAAACTGAACTCTTTTTTTTTTGTCAGGGTGGGTTAAGCTATAAACAGCGCTACAAACCAGTCAGCTTTGATAGTAAAGAAGTTAAAATTTCTTGAAGGATGAGTAGATAATTTCATATTTTGGTGTTACATGAGCCCAATCATTTCTCCAAATGAACAACAGAGGAATGACAAAAATTTATATCCTAAAACCCGGCTCTAATAATCAAAAGTCATTCTAATGATTAAATAACACACCAAGGAGGATCATCAAGTCCTTTATAGTTGTTCAGTAGATAACTCCATCTGTCCATGAAAAAGCAGAAGTTGGAACTTGTCATTTAATGATTCAACTGACCTGTATGTTGTGTTTAGCTAATTTACAACAGTCATTGATTTTAATATGTATCTAAAGAGTGAGGCCTGTCATCAACACGGATTCTCATGTGGACACTTGGATTGCTTTGCTTGAAGAAACATTTTCTACACAGACACAGGAAAGGCTTCTCACCTGTGGGTTAGCATGTGATCAGCCAGATGACAACTGTTTCTGAAAGACTTAGCACACGTTTTAGAAGCATACAGCTTCTCACCTGTGAGTTCTCATATGTTTAATCCTATTACTAGAGGAAGTAAAAGATTTATCGCACACTTTACAATGATAAGGCTTCTCACCTGTGTGAGTTCTCATATGTGTAAGCCTAATATTAGAGGAAGTAAAAGATTTATCACACAATTTACAATGATAAGGCTTCTCGCCCGTATGAGTTCTTATGTGCTCAATCAGGCTAACTTTTTGAGAAAACCCTTTTGCACAAGTTAAACAGGAAAACGGCTTCTCACCAGTATGTGTTCTCATGTGAACAGCTAAATGACTACCTTTGCTGAAAGATTTATCACACATTTCACAAGCATATGGCTTCTCGCCCGTATGAGTTCTCATGTGACGAGCTAAATAACGACCAGTGCTGAAAGATTTATCGCACACTTTACAAAGATAAGACTTGTCGCCCGTATGAGTTGTTATGTGAACACTCAGGCTACCTTTAGTGGAAAAACCTTTTGCACAAGTTGGACAGGAAAAAGGCTTCTCACCTGTGTGCGTTCTCATGTGACCAGCTAAATGACTACCGACACTGAAAGATTTATCACACATTTCACAAGCGTATGGTTTCTCCCCTGTATGAGTTCTTATGTGCCTACTCAGGATACCTTTAGTGGAATAACTTTTTGCACAAGTTGGACAGGAAAAAGGCTTCTCCCCTGTGTGGGCTCTCATGTGGATATTTAAATGACTTTGCCAGGGGAAACCTTTTCCACAAACCATACATGGGAAAGATTTATCCCCTGTATTTTCTTTAATTTGATTAGTCAAACATCTACACTTGGTGAAACATTTACCACATGCTTCACAGGGTTTATTGGTCTTATGTCTTTTTAGTTTTGAACCATCACTGTAATCTTTGGTTTTCTCTCTTCTCTTTTTACGCTTTAGCTCTTCATCTCTGTTTGATCCTGACTCTTCTTGATTATTATCCTGCTGATGCTGCTTCTCACCTTCAGGGGAGTCTGCATTGAGAAGTTGGTTTATTTTCTCTTCTGGTTCATTTGTGTCATGTTTTAAATCCAGAGGAGTCACCTTAAAGGTGCCAGCCTCCTGCTTCACTACAAGCTGCTCCTCATCCTCATTACTCCAGAGATCCCCATGTTCCTCTTTAATCTCTACAGGTTCTGGTTCCTCCTTTGTCACGTTCATCTGTTGCTGTTCAGGTTCAACTTGAAATAGTTTGTCACAAGCAGAAAACCCTACAAAGGTTTCTGTCTCCTGCTTAACAAGTTGCTTTTCATCTGGAAAGATACACAGTCCAAGCTGTTCTTCTTTAATTCCTTGAGGTTCTGGTTCTTCCTCTTTCATGTCTTTGGTGTTTGGTTCCTTCAGGTTAATAAAGAAGTTCCTCTCTTGGCCACTGGCAGATTGATCAGCAAGAACCTTCCAAGAGAACAAGATGATGTGAAATGTCTGAGGAGAGAAAAACAGAAGAAATTAATTAGATTTACAAAGTAAAGTGTAACTTTCATTCTATCCCAGATAATGTCACTGCCTCAATTGAAGCTCTGATAAAAATCACTCCACACAACTAGGTTAAGGTTACAAAGTGTAGGTTCTACACTCACTCTCCTGCCAAATGGTTCACTACACTTCATCTCTAAATATCTTCCAGGAGGATGTGGGTCTAGGTAGACATGCCCTCCTCCATGTGAATGGAAACATTAAAGCTTGGGGTCCCAAAATCACCTCTGACCCATCTTCTTCAAAAACAGGGGTCCGTTCTTCGTACGTTGCTTAAAACATCCGAGATCAAATGACACATCCAAGATGATTTCATCCGGCTAATCATGATCCGGCTAATGGGGTTCTTCGAACACACCTGTTGTTTAGGATTAGTATGGCTGGATTGAGTTATCTGAGATAACTGCGCGTTCATGCATTTGTTTAAAAGGGGAAATGTATCGATAGTAGAAGCATTGATCAGCAACGCTGCTATTGGCTGTTCAGCATGGCCAAAGAACGCCCACAGTTTTTCTCCCAAGCAGAACAAGAGCTTTTAATGGAAGGTTATGCCGAATTTGAGTCATTAATTAAAACACCTCAAAATCTGTTAAAGCCAGGAGAGAGGGCTGGCAAAAAGCAGCAGACAAATTAATGCGTAAATACTGTCCGTGGTAGATGTTTCTATCACTTTCTACAGTATGAATTTTTGCATTTTAATAATCTCATATTTACTTTGTTCTTTTATGTCAGAGCCTCCACGGGACCCACTAGAACATGGGGACAAGTAAAAGTGAAATACAAGAATATTCTACAAAATGGTAGCCTTTAATTATTATACTTTATTTTAAAAAGGCACTTGTTATGTCAAGAGATCCAAATTTCAGTGTCATTCCTTAGACACGGGAAGTAAAGGACATGTGCAAACTGGGAATTTTAACAAAAAAATTATTTATCTAAAAAAAAAAAAAAGAAGTTCTTCCTTTACCAAGTCATCCACAGTTTACACGGTAAAACTGTATTGCTCCGTGGCTAGATAATCCATCCATAGTTTTTTCTAATACAATATACGGCTCGACAGGAAGCAAGCCTTTCAAAGTAAAACTAAACTTCACAATAAAATGGCCCGAACAAATCTTCTTACTGAACAGGATAAAAATAAATAGCAAACCATCATACAAATAACTTAAATATTTTATATTTATGGCTCCAACACCACTTTTTCCTCTTTAAAAGCCACTGTTAAATGATGTGTTTGTCTGTTTATAACAGCCACCAAGAAAATCTCTCTACAATTACAATGTCGCGCTGCGCTAAAGGATCCTCTCTATTGCGCAATTGAATACGCGATTAATTCGAAAAACTCTGCAAATTATTCTTGCACCTTCCGCAACAGGTTGCAGTCGTAAAAATGGCCATGGCTAGGGCAGACTTCCCTATCTCCTCTGCTTATACAGCCGTGATCTAATCTTGTTTACATGAAATAAGCCTGCTCTCGAGCAGGCTTAAGCTGGCGCACATGTTGCTATGACAACAAGTGCAGGATGTCTTTCGAAGAACCAAACGATCCAAGATCATGCCAAATCGTCAACAATGAAATCCTGCTAACTGAGTTAGCGACGTACGAAGAACGGACCCCTGGTAAGCAGCTGCACTCAGACAAAAAAGTCAGAAAAACAGTGTTCACAGTAAAAATCCTCTCCTGAAAACAAATCCAACTGTGAGAGATCACAGCTGCTGTAGCTGTAGTCGGGAGTGGTGGCCTAGTGGTTAGAGCACGGAGTTTCGGTCCCAGAGGTTCTGAGTTCAACTCCCACAAGCTGCCATTCTGGGTCCCTGAGCAAGACCCTTAACCCCCAATAGCATACCGCGCACGTGACGTCACCGTCTCAAGAGCAACGCCCCTTGCCGCTTAGGTAGGGCAAACAGGTAGAGAGCGCCCGTAGCAACCAGCAACAGAACCAGCGATATGACCGACTTTGCAGCCATTAAACTTTCCCAAGACAATGTCCCAGGCGCACGGTTTACTGGTCGCACTGTCGAAGAACACACCAACCTTCAGCTCAAACGATGGCTTGAGTGTCGAGGGCTTAAAAAGACCGGAAAACGGGCCGAGTCGATCGAACGGTAAGCTTTGTTTTTTTTTCCTGCGCGGCGTCGGCCGTTTTTTTTTTGTTTGTAGTCACCGTCCAGGAATCGCACCGGTGAACCCAGCGCACACATTTCTCCTTGGCAGTCTTGAAGAAAACATCCTTCATATGCGGCCGATCAGCGTACCTCGAGTCGCTGTTGCACGTTCCATAGCAACAATGTTTAATAACCATGGTCTTAGATTTGGAAAAAGCAGTCGTTTTAACGAGTAAAACCTAGGCTAACGCACGTCTTTTTTACAGCGAAACAGCGGCGGACTATGCAAGTTTGCCCTACTGTGTACCACGTGATGTGACGTCATCGTGACGTTACATTTCTAAAAATAGCTCGCTCGCGGTACGCTATTGCTCCCCAGGCGCCGCACAGTGGCAGCCCACTGCTCCCCAAGGGGATGAGTTAAGATGCAGAAGTGAATTTCTCCATTGTGAGATCAATAAAGTTCAATTATTATTATTATTAGCTACACCACCCTGTCACAACAGCAAACAGGCTTAAATCCGAGACAACCAGACTTTTAATCAGTTCTTCGCTCAGGACAAGTACAGATAACGACCAGCACACAGTGGCTTGGTGGTGTTCCTCTGAAGGTTCCCAAAGCTCTCTTTTCCATTTCTTCCATGTAAAGATTGGCTACAATTGGTGACACTGGAGATACCATGGCACCACCATGCTTCTGTCTGTAAAAATGATCGCTGAACTTGAAATAAGTTGTTGAAAGACAAAGGTCCAGTAGGGTACAGATCTGGTCCGGAGTGAAAGTCCTGTTACTTAGGTCCCTGTCTTGATGAAGACATTTCCCGACTGTTTCTACTGCCTCTGATCATCGAAAGACACCAGAGTTCTCCTGGCGCCATCTTTAAATGTTTGACTTTGTTTGCACAGTCTTTGGAGTTTTCTATGTAATGTGGTGTGTTCCCCACCAGGGGGGCTAAAATACTAGCATGCTGTTTAGCAATGTTATATGTTACTGAGTTAATGCTGCTGACAATGGGTCTGAGTGGTGTTCCTTCCTTGTGAATTTTTGGGAGTCCATATAAGCATGGAATGTCTTCCACTGGATATAATCTATAATAAGATGGGCGGTTAATTACCTTGTCTTTTTCTAGTTGTTGTAGGTAGTCAGTGATTTTCTTTTTGTAGGTGTTGGTTGGATCCCTTTTCAAAGACTCATATGTGGTGGTGTCACTCAGTAGAGTGTGAATTTTGTCCTGGTAACCTGAAGTGTTGAGGACCACGGTGCATCTTCCTTTGTCTGCTGGTAATATGGTGATGCTTTGGTCCTGGCCAAGTGATGTTATGGCTTTCCTTTCCTGTGGTGTGAGATTAGAAGGAGGTGGTTTGGCGCTGGATAGGGTAGCTGTTATTTTCATCCTTAGTTGCTCTGCCTCTCTTTCAGCCAGATTGTTGTTCCTGATGGCCGATTCAGTGGGAGTGGAAATAACCCATTGTGGAACTGATAACTGCCTACTTGCTTTTATTCTGTTTTATTTTCATACATTTTAATCATGTAAAGCACTTTGCATTGTCTCTGTACTGAATTGTGCTATACAAATAAATTTGCCTTGCCTTTGAGTAGAGCTATAGTTTTTGACCATTACCAGGGTTTGGGAAAAGTGCCACTTAAAACTTACTTATTGAAAATATGACAAATAGGCTTTAAGAGCTGAATGGCAGCTACTTTAGGCATTTTTCCATGAAGGTTATCTATGCCTGAAGTCTTCTCGACAGCATCATGAGTTACTGTTTTAAAGTCAAATTGGCAGTTTTTACCACACATATCAACCAATTTCCACGAGTCACTGTCAGTAATGTTTATGTTAAATCATTTCTGACATAAATCATTTCACAAAGGTCATGACTAGTTCCACATTTAATCACTTTTTCTAATCACATTTTTGTCCTTGAAATGGATTTTTATTCGTACAGCCTGGGTCAAAAATGTACGAATAAATATGCTAATTAGATGATGATGTCATCTCTCCTCACACACCAGTTAAAAAATATCCTTAAGTAAATCCTGTAAATTGAAGAGAATAGAATATATGAAAAACTAATAACCCCTAAAAAAGCCCTGACCGGTAAAACGAGCTGGGTCCACCGAGGGTGTTTCACCGCCGCCCCGGTGCGGTAGCTTTACAAACTGGCCGCGTAATGTAGCACAGCTCATGGGCTTTTTTTTTTAAAGCGTAAATTTACACTAGATGCTTCAAAGTATGCTTCACAGCTGCCTGATTCTGTGGAGAACTTTGTTCATAGGTAAGTAATTAAAGAAAGACAAATTACCAGTAATATATAGGTAAAGTATTAAACTACCAGTAATAATCTTGTGTTTTGATCACCAAAAAGTCCGTGTTAGAAAGTGTATATTTTAGATGGCTAGCTTGTCACAACAACATCATCCATGGCTCTTTATTTTCGACGACTCTTTTTTGGGATACTTCCAGAAGTGAACTTTGACACAGGATGTGGTTTTCCCGCTTATTCCCAGCCAAACTAAATTAGAAGTGCAATCTAATTTAGGTGTCGCGTAGCTTAAATATGTGCGTTGTACGCTTGTATTATGCTTGTAGTGAACATTTATTGACTGATTAAAATGAAAAGCTAACCTAAGCGTAGGATGCTTTGATGCGTTTCCTCCTTAACACCGATCTCTCCTGAGAGGGAGCGCTATCCGTCTCTGCCAGGAGGACAGAGTAGTTGGACTACGCTGCCCTGTTTCTTACATAAGGCCAAAATAAACATAACATTTATATTGAATTAACTTGCTAGGTTTTTTGTTGCTAGCGCGTACTCCAGGCTGCCTTACATGACTGCACTTTTAGTTTAGACATTACAGTCAGGCAGTCTGGTAGACAGCTCAGAGGTCCAATCAGGTAGTGACAGTGTACCGTAATGCTCTGAATGTCCATTGAGTGGAGCAGCTTCGTTGCTTACCAAAGTCGTATACATTTTAACAGGTTTTTAGCGCATTGTACCACATAAAGTCGATCAGTAATCATATATAAGGCATATCATAAATAAATGTAAGGATTTTAGGTGCACCTTATAGTCTGAAAAATACGGTACATTGAACCGTTTCATATGTGACACAGAAGGTGACACGCTGAGCTGCTCCAAGCAGGCGGTCACAAGGACGGCCATCATCACAGTCCATCTCTGTGTGCGCACTGATAGATGTGTGGTGGGTAGCTGCTGGAAAAGAAATGGCTCTACATGCTCAACTAGCTAAGCTAATTAAGCATTTAACCATCCATCATCCACTTCGTCCCGCTGGTAAAAAGTGTAGGAATTTGTCACAAGAAATGTGGGCGACAGATACGCTTGACTATGAAGGTAAAATGTCAGCGGAGAGTCCAGTCGGCTCACAGTCTGTGCACAACACGCCCAAGTAGGTGGGAGCTGTAATATTGTATATTTTCAGTAAAGCACACCGAGAGCAGACTTTATCTTAATAACCATGTAAGTCTGGCCGTTTCTCAATTCACAAGAACGTGAGTACGGACTCGCGTTCTGGTCAAGTCCGTTCTTGGTAAGAACACAGGAAGTACGGACTTGGGGAGAACGGGAGAACGTGTCTCTGTGTAGTGGAACAGAAGCGTACTAATGAAGTCGTTACATCAGCACACGCAGCTCGTCTTGACCTGCATTTTACCTCCTGTTAGTGGTTTAGATGATAAATTATTACTTATATCGATCATAAAATGAAATCATTCTATAAATAATGTATTCATTATTGAATGTGAGAGGTAATATTTTGTGTTAAATCAATTATAATTTAAGTTCTTTCGCCTTTTTTGTCATACAAAACTATTTATGCATTAAACCATATTTTATTGAAAACATTTTTAAAACAATATTTTTAATATCTAAAAAAAATATCTACAAAATTACAGTATTCTGGCTATAAAACAAGTAATGGTGGGATTCTTTTTGTTGGGAGTTGTACTGGTCGTTGTACTGGTCATAGTTTAAACCTTTAAAAAAAATCATCACCAAACCACCAAAATGAGCAATATTCCTGTTGCTTTGGTCGCTGGTCACCTTTACCACGAGGCTGACCAGGAGGAGGCAAATCCGAACAAGGAGAAGATTGATGCAGGAGAGGCTCAGAAGGCAGGCCTTGCTAGTCCATCTGTGCCAAGTAGTCAGTATTTTAAGATTAACAGCCTAATTCCTACATTTATCTTTTAAAAACAAACATTGAGGATGGTATGAGAGGGAGCATGCAGATGAAGCAGGTCTGACAGATCCCAGGAAGGACGGCTATGAAGATATTTAAAAACAAATAAAACAATTTTAAAATCCATCTGAATGTGAACCAGTAATCAATTAATTGCTGCTAAAACTGGAGAAATGTGCTCTAATTTTCTGGTAGCAGTTAAAAGAAGAGCAGCAGCATTTTGGAGCAGCTGCAGTCAAGACAAGAGTTTTGTTAAAACCAGATCAAAGTGCAGTGCAGTAATCTAAGAAAATTATAATTTCAGCATAGATTAAAATCTTTGGTCAGCTGTCACAGTTTGAAAAAAAAAACTGGACTTGATCACAGATTTTAACTGAGCATCAAAGATTATTCTCTAGTCTCTCAGGTCTGAAGCAGTCAGTGTCAGATACTGACTTTAAGGTCTCAGGTCAAAACTGATGTTAGAAACATCAATGCACCCAAACAACATCAACTTTTCAGAAGTTTATTTATGGAGCAACTATTTTCCTTTTTATTGTCATAATAGTCTGAGTGTCTTCTGTCTAAAAAAGAAGGCTAAACAGTGGTTTCTTGTATCTGACTCCCAAGGGACGGAGTAAAGAGAGAAGAGGCCAAGCATGGAGCCTTGAGGCGCTCTGCATGAGTGGTACTCTTTAATAAAATAAAATAAAAAAGCAGTTCTCTATTCTTAAAACAATGAGTTTAATAATACCTTCAATAGCAATAAGTACTTTATTCAGTTATTTGTACATTTGAACGTTTGCATTTCTTTTTCAGTTTTAATCCACTAACTGAACAATAACGTTCACGTGTTTCACCCACTGAGCTATATAATACACTGGAGTGCTGATTTTGCCGAAAAACTGAAGTCACTGGCCGCCATCTTGCTACTCCCTACTCTCACAGAATCCCATAGGATTTGGTTGCAACAACAAGCAGTTTTCTGGCTGAGTGAAAACGTTTCACAGGTAATTCTACAGTCAGTGGATGTACTAACACTATTAACTACTAGGAAATTAGGTGCTGAAATATTTTACATGTTATTCATATTATATATATATATATATGTATATATAAGTATGTGTATATGTATATATGTATATATATGTATACACATATGTAAATATATGTTTTTGTACATTGTTATTTATATATTTATAAATGTTAAACATATTATTTAAATGAATAAAATGCTAAATATTTCAGCACATGACTTTCTCAGTACTTGATATTTTTAGAACATAACATAAAAGTATATGGCATTTGACATTTTAAAAGTCTTAAGCCCCCCCTGAACATGAGAAAATCCTCGTTATTCGATGCTGTAGTGCACATATTCCCTAGTTACTGGGGGGAAATAGGGAGTACCAATATGGCGGCTGGTGGCTTCAAAGCGACTCGTTCAAACAGACGGTGATTAGCACTCCAGTGTATTATATAGCTCAGTGGTTTCACCCCCCACCGGCGAAAATTAACATAATCTCTTAACTTTCATTAAAAGCTGAGAGGTCTGGTTAAATTGTTGTTAAGTTCATCTTCTTACCGTCAGACTCGCTTTGGTTCCTCGGAGAAAAGCCTCAAAACATCCAGAGTCCAATAAGTGTCCAGTGTTCTCAATGAGAAGTCACTTTTTCCCTTTTCCTCTAACAGGAAACTTCTCTGGCCGTTAGCTTCTCAGTTAGCTCTGATGCTAACTGCTCCCTCGCTGCTGTCGCTTCTTCTAAAACGGAGACAAATAGCGGTTAAGACGAGCTGCACATGCTGTCAGAGTCTAGGAGGCTTTAGCTTTGTCTCTTACCCAGTTCTCTGGTTGGCAGCTTAAGGCCTCACAAGACAAGTCTAAGGTTTTATGGCCACATTAAAGTTGATTAGAGCTGAAATATGAATGAGCCACTTCTTCTTGGATTTAATGACGGTTGGCAATAAACTTTTAGCAGCATTACTGCCATCTACTGATATGGAGTGTGGCCCGATGTATATTATTTTATACGTGTATGATCATATTTGGTTAACCAACTGTATTTTCCTGAAAACCCTGATTTAATTTGAATGCTTTTACTGTCTGAATTTCCCTGTAAGTATGTTTAATAAATTTAATGTTTCTTTATTTCTTTTAAAGTCGTCCAACATTAATCTTCCCTCCATCTCATATCTCCAACAACCTATGTGCTATCGTTTCATTTTTTCACCGACAGTTTCTATTGTGTTTATGCATTCTAAATAAGCTGTTAAGTCAAGTATGTCCAATTATTAATTTCGCAAATAGTTTCTCTTCTCTTGTTTATCCTTCCTGCTCTCATCTCTCCTTCTGTCTTGAATCCTATAATAAAATCATCCTTTGTTATCTTCATCCCATTCTTTCTGCCACTTTTCCTTAAATCTTTGTTTAATTATTCCTTTTGCTTCTGATTTATACATTTCATCATTACAAGGGTAATTTGGTCACCAAAAAAGAAAGAAATTATTTAATCAGTTGATTTGGTCACAAAATTAATTTAATATTGGCCTTTACATATCTTAAAGTTTAATCTGCTGTTCTTTAATAGTCATACTAGTATATACCAATAGTATATTATGTTCTCATTTCAATGAATAAATGGACAACCACTCATTAAAATTCAGTCTTGGTGTCACGGATGGAAGAAATCTGACAAGTTCAGACAGCAGATGCCTTCAAAAATTGTTTGATAGTGTGACCTCAGGTACGGTTTCTAAACCCTCAACTCTTTTGGTATCGGACCAAAAAGAAAGGTTGCAAGGATTAACAGAGGCACAGGTTCAAATTGAATACAGTTTATTGTTTTTACAAGACAATGGGAACAATTAATGTGTTTTATCGTGCAGGGAAGAATAACCACCTTAAACGTAGGAACCTATGCTTGCCTGGAATCCTGATAGCTAAAAACCAATTAAATTAACTAGACCATTTGGAGGAGAACTACTAAAGAAAAACACAAACAAAATACACCTCGGTGTCTCCCAACAAAAACACACTCACGCCACAAACCCTAGTGCATACAACACAAAAGAACTCTCCTCCAATAGTCCCCTCAATCCAATCTGAATAAAACCGGCACAGGACCCAGGGACAGCATAGAACCTCAGGTGGGATAAAACCAGCCCGGGGAGCTAAACAATAAAAACTCTCCCCTGTGTTTTGTTAAAACTAGGAATAAATAGCTAAAATAGGGTCTAAGCAGTGATTAAAACAGTAAATAAAACAACTGAAATAGTAGCAGGCCAACCTGCACACAAAGGAAGTGGCATTAGACCAGCACCTTAAACATCCAGGTAATAAGAGACCGCCTTCTTTTACCTCTCCAAGGTGAAACCCAGTCCACAGCAGTCTGTGCATCTCTCTATTACCACATTGCCTAAAATGATCAAAACAAAAGGACTCAACCAAATCATCCTGCAGCAACCTCACACACAATAGTAAACATACTTTTGCAGGAATCCTTGCCTCAAATCTGATATCCTCTTCTTCTTCTTCTTCTAATTTTTACTGGCGGGTGACATCTAACGTTTAGATGTATTATCGCCATCTACTATGCTGGAGTGTGGACCAGAGTGTCTCCCTTTAAACTAAATCCTTACATACAACCCTGTTTCCTTTAAAAAAAATTATAACTGCTTTATTTATTTTATGTTTAATTAATATTTTATTAAGATCTATTCTCCCTATATCATATTTCATTATTTCTTGTTTTAGCTTCTCTCTACTTATCTTATACTTCTCACAATGAATTATTACATGTTCCACTGTTTCCATCCCCCTTCCACATTCACAACTACCTGTTGGGTGTTTACCAATCATATTTAAAGTTTTATTTAACCCAGTATGTCCTAATCGTAGTCTTGTCATTACTACTTGTTCTTTTCGATTCTCTCCAATTACCTCCGTTTTCTCTACTTTCTTTTGTATATGAAATAAATGACGACCTTTAGTTCCTTCTTCCCATAATTGTTGCCATTCAGAATTGATTTTATTTTTAATAATTGATTTAATTTCTGATTTACAATACTCTATTTCCATAATTCTAATTTGTTTTAAAGACATCTTAGCTAATTGATCTGCCATTTCATTTCCTTCTATACCCTTATGAGATGGTATCCACATAAATCTAATCTCTATTTGCATTTGTCTCATTCTGAATACAGCTTCATAAATTTCGTATACCAAGTCCATGCGACTTTCAGATGAGATATTTAATATAGACATTAGTACTGATAATGAGTCTGAACATAGAACTTTTTTAGTTTTATTTTCCTCTATCCACTGCAAGGCCATTTTTATCGCTATCATTTCCACCGTGTAAACCGCTAAATAATCAGGTGTTCTTTGTTTCATACATATATCTAATTCAGGAATAACATAAGCAAATCCTATTTTGTTTGTAACTAGATCTTTTGAACCATCTGTATATATAATTGTATAGTTATTATATACTTTATTAATTCTATCACTTATGAAATTTACCCAGTTATTATCCTTATTAACCTGCATTTTTTTTACTAACCTCTAGGTCAACATTCATATTTGGAAACAGCCAAAAGGGAGTAATTGAGTAAGGCACCGCAGCACAGTACGTCATTCCTTGTATTCCTATTTCCCTAGCGGATTTATTTGCTGCCCATGCAAAACATTCTCTTTTTGCTTTTCCACTCTCCCAACATGTTCTCAGTATTCCTACTGCTGGATCTTTCCCCTCCTCCTGTCCCTGCAAAGCATTATTTGTTTTTGTCTTAAATATAAAGGCCTTTCTCCCATTTCAACCTGTACTGCCAAGGAAGAAGACATTTTCAAAGCTCCACAGCATAATCTCAGAGCCTGATTTTGAATTACTTCTAATTTATTAATTATTGTTTTCGCAGCTTGCCTATAAACTACACATCCATAATCTAACACTGATCTTATCAAGGCTATATATATCTTTTTTAAATTAATTTTATCTGCTCCCCAATCTATACCTACTAAACATCTCATTATATTTATAACCTTTTTACATTTCCCTTCAATATACTTTACATGATCTCCCCATAAAAGTTTGGAATAAAACATAATTCCTAAAAAACGAAATTTACTTTTTCTATTTTTTTCCCATACATTTTTAATTCAATTTCCTCTATTTTCTTCCTACTAAATATAACTGTCTTTGTTTTATCTACTGAGAATTTAACTCCCCAATTATACGCCCAATTTTCAACAGAATCAATAGCCTTCTGTATTTTCTTATATACTATTTTTACATTTTTCCCTTTCCTCCACAAAGCTCCATCATCAGCAAACAATGATTTCATGACATCCTGATCTACTTCTTTAAAGACATCATTAATCATAATGGAAAATAATAATGGACTAATAATACTTCCTTGTGGAGTTCCATTATCAATTTTATATTTATTAGATAATGCTATTCCCATCTGTACCTGTATATCTCTATTTGACAAAAAAATCTTTAATCCAATTATAAGCCCTTCCCGTAATCCCCATTTTATATAATTTTATAAGCAATCCGTCCTTCCATACCATGTCATATGCTTTCTCTATATCAAAAAATACTGCTACCACTACTTCTTTATTAATTTGAGCTTTTCTAATATCTGTTTCCAGGCACACCACTGGATCCATTGTGCTCCTTCCTTTTCTAAATCCACTTTGACATGAATACAATAAACCTTTACTTTCTACATAGTATGTAACTCTTTCCGTTATCATTCTTTCCATAATCTTTCCTAAACATGAAGTAAGTGCAATTGGTCTGTAACTTGAGGGGTTTGTTGGATCTTTTCCTGGTTTAATGATTGGTACTATGACCGCTTCCTTCCAATTAGACGGCACTCTTCCTTCTTCCCATACTTTATTATATAAGCCTAAAAGTTTTTCTTCAGCTTGATCCCCTACATTTTTTAACATAATGTAGCTTATCTGATCCTTTCCTGGAGCTGTTAATCCTGTTCTAGATATTGCTCTCTTCAGTTCTTGTTTAGAAAAATAAACATCCATGATATTTTCTGATGTTATTCCATTTCCTAGAATAAAATCATTTGCCATCCTTGTTTGTTCTCTCCTCATTTTCCCCTGTTCATTTAAATTATCCGAACTATGAATCTTTACAAATGTTCTTGCCATTATTTCTACTTTCTCTTCATTTTTTATTATTATTCTTTCTTCATGTTTTAGTATTGGATATGTTCTCATCTGTGTATTTCTCCTCATTTTCTTTATCATTCCCCACACATTGGCTATAGGTGTAGATCTACCTATTGAATCACAAAATTCTCTCCACTTTGTCTTCTTTGCTTTCTTAATAATTTTCTTTGCTTGTGCTTGATCTTTTTTATATTCAATTAAATTTTTGTAATTATGTGTTTTCTTCAACACTCTAAAAGCTCGATTTCTTTTCCTTATTGCTTCACTACACTCAGGCGTCCACCAAGGTACCCCTTTCTTTATGTTTTTACCTTTGCTCACCGGAATTGTTGTTTTTGCTACTTTTATTATAACTTCCCTTATCTTATTCTCTATACTTTCTATATCTAACTCTAAATTTACTTCTGCCATGGATTTCTCACACATATATTTAAATATCTTGCATTTTGCTTTATCAAAAACCCATCTTTCCTTTCTTCCTCCCTCTCTCTTCTTTTTAGGAATAAGGACTTTGCAATAAATTGGGAAATTATCACTCCCTACTGTTGTTTCTTGTTCTATTTCCCATTCACATAATCCAGCTAAATCACTGGACACCAAAGTTAAATCTATTGCTGAATATTTTCCAGTATGCACATCTACTCTTGTCCCTCTTCCATCATTCATACATACTAATTCTCCCTTACTAATTAACATACTAATTCCGTTCCAGTTTGCCTACCGACGGAACCGCTCCACTGAGGACGCCATCTCCTCTGCTCTTCACCTGAGCCTGGCACACCTGGAGGAGAAGAACACGCACGTGCGGATGCTGTTCCTGGACTTCAGTTCAGCGTTCAACACTATCATCCCACTAACCTGACTTCCGCCAGATGCATGTCGCTCCGCCTAGCTTCACTCACATACATCTGGGACACCTCCATAGGAATTGCCTTTATTGAAGGCTGGGCCTTATCAAAAATCCTTGCATATGATTGGATAAGACACTTGTCTGTCATCTTTATCGACGTGCTATTTCAACCACTCACACCGAAGCTAATCCGTGACGCTGTGAGAACGACGCAGGAAAAAAAAACTTTAGTTTTTTTATGTGTTTGCGGCTCTAGTGGCATGCGTTTTATCGACAGTGAGCTGACAGGAAGAGGGGGGAAGACAGGCGGCAAAGCGCCGCGGGTCGGAGTCGATCCCGGGCCGACCGCGTTGAGGACTAAAGGCCTCCTAATATGGTTCGCGCTAACCGCTAACCGCTCCAGGGCGCTTCCGCGTCCGCTGCGTACACGCCCCAGAAAACAAAACTTGCCAAATCCGGTCGGGAGAAGGGCGAAAACATTGTTTCCACCAACAAAAGCCTTCAGAGCCGTTCTCTGATGTTCTTTTAATGAAACAATATTAGGTAGATTGGACAACACGGAAGAAATAACAGCATCAATGTTAACGCTTGCTTCCTTGACGAGCCGCCATTGCTATCAAAACAGTCTCACGTCATGGTCGCGCCTCCACTACGTCACATCTATGAAACTCCAGCCCCGCGTCCTGATTGGCCAGACCATAAAATTGGTTGGAGAAATCACTCTCTATGGGCGGTGTCCCAGATGTATGTGAGTGAAGCTAGGCGGAGCGACATGCATCTGGCGGAAGTCAGGTTATCATCCCACAACATCTGGTGGGAAAACTGGAGCATCTGGGCTTCAGCACACCCCTACGAAACTGGCTGCTAGACTTCCTCACCAACAGACCTCAGTCAGTCCGGGTCGGACAGAACACCTCTGATGTCATCACCCTCAGCACGGGCTCCCCTCAGGGCTGCGTCCTGAGCCCCCTGCTGTTCACTCTGATGACACACGACTGCGCCCCCAGGTTCACCACCAATCACATCGTGAAGTTTGCAGACGACACAACGGTGGTGGGCCTGATCAGAGACGACACCGACCAGGACTACAGAGAGGAGGTGGAGCAGCTGGTGGGCTGGTGCAGAGACAACAGCCTGATCCTGAAAGTGGAGAAGACGAAGGAGATCATCGTCGACTTCAGGAAAAACCAGCCTCACCACGCTCCACTGCTCATCAACAACTCAGCGGTGGAGGTGGTCAGCAGCACCAAGTTCCTGGGGGTGCACATCACGGACAACCTCACCTGGACTGTGAACACCATGTCACTGGTGAAGAGGGCACAGAAGCGACTGTACTTTCTGCGGAGGATGAGGAGAGCCCGCCTGCCCCCGCCCATCCTCACGACCTTCTACAGAAGCACCATAGACAGTATTCTGACCAGCTGTCTCTCTGTGTGGTGTGGAGGCTGCAGTGCCTCCAACTGGAAGAACGTGAGGAGAGTGGTGAGGACAGCAGAAGGGATCATCGGGGCTCCTCTTCCCTCCATTAAAGACATTTCATCGCAGCGCTGTGTGTCTCGAGCCCGTAACATCATCAGGCACCCCTCACACCCCCACCATAGACTATTCTCCCTGCTGCCCTCTGGAAAGAGGTTCCGCAAAAGCTTTTTCCCTGCTGCCATCAGACTGTTGAACTGCTGAAGTATAAAAACGGACTGTGTACCACACTCGACTAGCTGATTTGCACATTTGCGCATTTGTATCGTATCCTGCAAAATCGCTGCTGCACCTTACCCGGAAACGTACTGCAAAACTGTTTACAATGCAACCGCTATTGCGGCGTATCAATTTAAAAACTTATCCAAACGCCGCGGCCGGCTCTAAAACAGACTTCATGAAGCGCTGATCCTCCCTTGATAGCCCAAATTGTTCTTCATGCACGGTCTCAGGGAAATCCACCTTCAGCTGCTTCTCCCAAAGCTCATCAAGCCTGGCCACAGAGATCCGATTCACTCTAATGTCAGGAAGCACATACTGGTCACTGATCTGGTAGTCTCCTCTGAGCGGGCCATTCACTGTCCAACCCAAGATGGTCCTGATTGCATAAGGACCTCCATCCACTGAACGAACCACCTCCCATGGCTCTAGAACTTGAGGTACATTGGTCCCAATCAGAAGGTCCACATCCGCATTGATCTCTGGGATTTTTATATCACTAAGGTGTGGCCATCTTATGAGATCTTTTGAGTGTGGTATGTTCCCTTGATGTACAGGCATGCTTCTCTGTGTAAACATCTCAGGCAAGCTGCAAAAGTTGTCTGAATCCAACCCAGCAACTTCTAAACCAGACAACATGTAGCTGTCCACAACCTTTTCTTGACCCATAGTCCTGAGGAGTATTCCCAGCTTCCTTCCTGTCAGATTCAGCCGGTTCATAAGTCGTTCTGTACAAAATGAGGCAGTACTCCCCGGATCCAAGAATGCATATGTGACCACAGTCTCGTTTCCCCTTTTGGACTTCACCTGTACAGGTAGGATAGAGAGCGTACAGTCCAGTCTACCGGCCCCAGTCAAGCCACTAGACTGCACAGACATCAGAGCACCTTCTCTAGCCACTTCCAAGTCATTATTAGCCTGTATTGCGCTCATTTGTTTTGCTTTGGAGTGGACATGCAGCAATGTGGGGTGCTTAAGGTTGCATACTCTACACAATAAACGTTTTCTGCAATATTTACTCATGTGCCCAATGCACAGACATCCAAAGCACATCTTGTTTTCCTTCAAAAAAGACATCTTCTCATCTTGAGTCCTTTTATCCAAGAGAAGGCAAACATCCAAATCATGTCCAGCTCCACAAAACGGACACACCTTATCATGTGAGCTACCTTTTTTGTTTCCAGGCTCCACTTTCTTCTTGGCAGGTGCTACATTAGTGGCAAAACTGCTGCCTCTGGCTCTTGAGCTAGTCTGAGACTTGACAATTTTTGCATCTCTTTTTCCTGTAACAGGTGCATCTTGTATGTTTCCAAATAAAGGGTCACTTGCAATCTTGACTTGCTTTTCCAAAAACTCAACAATGTCAGGAAATGTGGCTCTACGATGGAATTTCTCCTGAATATCACAGGCCACACTTCGCCACCGATCCCGCAGCTTATAAGGCAACTTCTTCACTATGGTTTGCATATTTGTAGGCACATTCAAGTCACTTGCAGTAGTTCCCATAGCGTTATAACATTCACGCAGCAATAGACTGTAAGCCTGTAAAGCTTTGATGTCTTCAGCTTTAACCATTGGCCATAAAAGCACCTTGTCCATATAAGCAGAAGCTATTTTGAATGGGTCACCAAAATGTTCAAGAAGTAGTGACTTTGCCTTAATGTATCCATTAGAAGGTGGCAGATGTTGACAGCTGCGAACTAAATCTCTGGGCTGACCTCTAGTATATTGTTCGAGGTAATACAGACAGTCCTTATGACTTTGTGTTCTTCCTTCAATGTTGTGCTCGAATCCCTGTATGAAGGTCTGGTACTGCAGTGGGTCTCCATCAAATATCTGCAGGTCTCGCTTAGGTAAAAGGAAAAGTGACTGTTGTTCAACCAATAACGATGTTATTTGATTTTGCCTCTCTAAAACTGTGAGGAAACGCTGATCAGGGTTATTCTGTCTTACAGGTAAAGTTGGGTCAAACTGGGGGTGAGTTTCTGATGGATGTAAAGCACCTCCAGGTATTACACGCGGATCAGCTCCGGTCACAGCAGCAGGCAGGCCAGCAGCAACGGGCAGCGTGGAGAGAGTTGGCTCACCAACCCCAGTCAGAACAGCTGGCATACGATCAGCAGTGGACCTATTGGGCACTGCAGTCACAACAGTGGTCAGAGTAGGGAGACCAGTCATATTAGCAGGCAGCATAGGCAGAGTGGGCATCTCCATTTTGTGTGTCTTTGGCCTCACAGCATCATAACCTAAAGGCAAAACACCATCTACAGCCTCCAAAGCCGATGACTGTGTGGTGAACTTAGATACAAATGCTGCAGCATCAACATTTAGCTGTGTTCTTTTACTTTCTTTTAAATAGGAATTCATGCCATCTGATTTGGCAGACATGTGAGACACATGAGATCCCTCTAAAGCCTTTAACACACTCACTTTAGCCATAGAAGCTGCCAGATCCATGTCTAAATCCAGCTCCTCCTTCTTTCTTCTTAACAGCTCCTGCTGTTCCTCCATTTTTCTCCTCAGCTGTTCCTGCTGTTCCTCCAGAGCATGCTTCTCCTTCAGCAGCTTCTGACGAGCCATAAGAGCAGCTGCTTCAGCCTCAGCTCTCAGCCTGGCTGATGATGCAGAGGACAACGTTTTACTCACCACCGTGCTGCGTTTCTTTGATCTTTCGGACACATTAGAAACACTGTCACTTGGTCTTATGTCATCTTCAACTGCATTATCAATGTTATCTTTGGAAACAGCAGGCCCCAAGCATGCTACGACAGCGCCCTCTTGCACATCAAATAGCCATTTATTAGTTTCTTCCACAAAAGCGGTTTTATGTTCTTCAATACTGTAAAACCAAGCATTTTGTTTTTCTTGTTCTTCAGGAGGGAGCATGGCAATCAGAACACCATGCATATGTATTGCCTCTTCAAACATACTTGAAATTTTTTCAAGATATGACTTTACTTTTTCTATGCTGTCAGCACTTTTCATTAGGTCTTTAATTTCTTTTATTACACCTTTGATATGTTTTACTTTTCTTTGCCGTTCTTCTTGAAGCTTCTCCACTTTAAGTTCAAAAGCCTTGGGTGTAAGTTTTATTTGTCTTTTCTCTCTCGTTTCATTTCCAACATTTGATCTGGTATCCATAGACTCCATTTTTTTATTCGCCAAAACGATCCAAAAATCACAAACCACAAAAATTTCTGCTTGTAACACTCACACAGCGGCTTAATTTATGGCTTAGGTTCTACGTAAACAAGGTGCAACGCGTTGTCAATCATTCCCTCTAACTATCCAGCGGGGCTAAACTAAACTCAACCCTAGTCTTCTGTGTATACTAGCGGTGGGTATTTATGTGCCTGTTTACCGATAGTCTTGAACCAGACTGACCGTCTTGGAACCAGAACTACGGCGGCACTCCCAAGCGCAATGCTTCACCCGCTTGACACACGAAACAAACCACTACAAAAAGTGCCAAACAAACAAAACCAGTACATCACCTTATGTGAATGTACCGCTGAACCTAGCAGGGAATATAATCACGCAAAACACAACAGATCCAATCCAAAATGATGCAGTCTGTTTTCACCGTAGGAAAGTGTGATAACAGAACGAGCTAAGTAGCAGCAATAGATTTGTGAATGAATGGGCGTCTAATCCAGCGTGCGCTCACATCTATCATTTACAACTTTATGAAAGCAACCAAAAAACGCCCAGCGTTGTAATGACAATACGCCTAAATCTGCGCTTCAACAAAGTTTCTGTTAACAAAATATTGCGGCGTATCAATTTAAAAACTTATCCAAACGCCGCGGCCGGCTGAGACAAGGGGTAATGGCTACTGACGACGCGTCACGCTGAACCATTACACACGTTGATGTCGTTTTATTTTTCCATCTCACGATCATAACACAAAACTTTTACTTACATTCATGAGCCGTGCATGGATACATCAAACCGTGCGTTGATGACGGTTAACAGAAAGTTTCTCCCCAAGCTCACCCAGCCGCCGTAATCCAGGTCGCTGTTGAACTCAGGTGAGCAAACAAACTAATACAGATGACACCACACCCACGGTGCCACCCACAGATACCAGTGACGTCACATGCGGGTGCCCATACACCCATAGAGAGGATATTATTGTCAGAAGAGCACAAGACATACAGAAAAACAAAGTATGGCTCCTACAACCGCCTACTTTTAAATCACTGCTGCACCTCGCTGCACAACTGTCTACTGGTAAATCACTGATGCACCTTACTGCATATTTGTTTATATTTGTTTTACATTGGTTTTATTTCAACTGCGTACTGTTCACTGCTGCACTTTATCCGGAAATCTATTGAAACCTATCCTGTAAGTGACTGCGATTTATCACTGCACTTTTATCCTATACTGTAATTCACTGCAAGGTATCCTGTAGAGTTACTGCAATCTTTCTGAGCTGTGTGAAAACGAAATTTCGTTCTGTATGCACTCTGTGTATACAAAATGACAATAAAGAAAGTCTAAGTCTACTAATTGATTACCTTCCAAAAATTGTTCTATAATTTCTCCATTCGCATCAGTTCCTTGTACTCCCCATAAATTGCTATGGGCATTAAAATCCGCACACCAAATAATTATATTCCTATTTTGTCCCTGAATTTCTTTTAATTTATCTAACTCTAATTTTTTCCCCGGATTGTAATAATTTACTACAATATATGGTTCTGCATTTATCCAAATTTCCACCATAACGTACTCTTCTTCTCTCCCTTTCTTAATCACTCTAAATGGTATTCCCTCCCTAATAAAAATAATACATCCCCCACCATTACCTTTATCCCTATCCAATCTAACCACTTCATAACTTAATATTCTAAATTCTAATTGCGGTTTTAACCAAGATTCTTGAATGCAAATAACTTCTGGAGCTTCTTCTAATTTATTAATAAAACGTTTTAATTCCTGTCCATTTGCTATTAGACTTCTTGCATTCCATTGTAAAATCAGGACCATATTGTACCTATCCTATCGATACTGCTTCCTGACTGGCTTGAGCACTAAGCTCATCTCTCACTTCCTCCCATGTTATTTCATTAATGCTAAGGTGATTTGCTGCTGCTTTCACAATAATTTGAATTCTTTCAGTTTTTGATTTAATTTCCATAGTTGCATTTATAACCCCTGCAATGAATGTCACTAGCTTTTTTAAGTCCACATATACTTTATTTTCTTTTGTTTGGTTCAATTCTGTATCCACTCTATTTTCCACCTCAACTTCTGTTCTTTCATTTACTACTTTAACAGCTTCTGCATAGGATAACTTGTTTCTTACTCTAACTTGTTGAACCTGCACTGCTCTCTTCATTACTTCACAGCCCCCATATGCCACACTGTGATCACCACCACAATTACAACATTTTGGCTGCCTGCTCTTATTGCATTGTTCATATTCATTATCTTCTCCACATCGTGCACATCTTCTCTTTCCTTTACATGCCTGTGCTGTATGTCCAAATCGTTGGCATTTAAAACATCGGTTTTGGAATATATTCTCTTACATTATAGGTCAAATATCCTAAATAAACTCTCTCCGGTAGTCTTTCTTCATCAAATTCAATCAGAACACTTTCACTGTCTCCTTCTTTCCATTTTTAAAGGTCTGAATCCTTCTTACCTCTTTAATTCTTCCTCCTCTGATATTTGATTTTATTTCTTCATTTGAAACCTCAATTGGGATCCCCCAAATCACTCCCTTCCTCCATTTACTTCCTTCTTGTATCAAACTCACGCTTGTCACTTTATACTTTCCAACTTCTTTCATCATACTTGCTCTGTCTTTTTGTTCCTCTGTATTACAGATTATCACTAAGTTACCATCTCTCAACACTCTTGCATTTGTAATATCTCCCACTTGATTCTTCAGAATCATAGATAGTTTAACTGAACTGATTAACTGCAATCCCTTCCCCTCATTAACCCTAATAAATCACTTTGAACTCTCTTGTCTCCCTTTCCATTTCTTCCTCAGACTCATCCCATCTTTTTTCCACTCTACCTCTCTTCTCTACACCTGCTTTCGCTAAAGAATTTCCTCTTTTTAAACTCATCCTTTCACTACTTGATGATTCACTACTTTCGTCACTTTCAATCTCTATACTATTTCCCCACTCTGATCCATTCACAGCACAGCTGTGTCTACCCGCCTTATGTTTTGTCCATAATTCTTTCACCAATCCACAGGTCTTCCCAACTGGATCTTGATCATTTCCTCGATGTCGGCTTCCTTGAGTCCAACTTACTCTTTTTTCTTTATCTTCATCAGTTCCTCTTTCACTCCCCGAGTGTCTCTGATATCCTCACCAATCTACCCCCCTTTTAAATGGAACAGCTGATTATCTGCCTCGTTAATCACCAGCTGTACGCTATCGAAGCGTCCTCCATATATGGGCAGGAGGAAGAGCGTGCAGCACCATGCTTCAGGGCCAAAGTGCCCTGGCTACAATAGTATTGTGTCTCTGTTAGTATAATTAGAACACATTTATATGTCTGTGTTTTTAATTTGTGTGTTCAAACATTTATGTTATTATTTTTCCCAGGGAAATGTAAAATTGGGGACATTGACAGCCATGAGAAACAGAACTGCACGCAAAACACACGTGAGACCAGGGGTCCGTTCTTCGTACATCGCTAACGCAGTTAGCTGGATTTGACTGTTGACGATTTGGCATGATCTTGGATCGTTTGGTTCTTCGAAACTCTTCTTGGACTTGCTGTCATAGCAACATGTGCACCAGCTTAAGCCTGCTCGCGAGCAGGTTTATTTCATGTAAACAGGATTAGATCGTAGCTGTATAAATGGAGGAGATAGGGAAATCTGTCCAGCCAGTGCACTTGGACCACCTAGTGGCAGAGGACGGGACAGAATTGTGGAACACCATTTTTAATGTTTAATAAAAGAGGAAACAAATAATGCTTAGTTCCTCTCGTTTTATTAAAAAAAAAAATTATAAAGAAAAGCCAGCAAGTCATCTTTTGCCTGCAATAAGAGATAGTTATGTAAAGTCAGCAATACTACTGTCAAATGGTGTATTAGAACTTACTCTGAAGGTCCTTTTGAAGCAACTCGATCTCTAGTGCAATTTTTCAAGTTGTGGAGTTCAATTTCTCCTCTTAATTTGTGTTTTTTCAGGTCAAAATCCAAATTTTTTTGTTGAAGATGCCGTTTATATAGGGAACGGATGGCACTATGTGTCATTTTGTGAAAGAAAAAGAAAGGGTGAAACATGCTTAATGCAACAAAAGTAAAAAGAACCTGTTTTTTTCAGCCTTTTTCTTGGTGGCTATTATAAACAGACAAACACATCATTTAACAGTTTTTAAAAAGAGGAAAAAGTGTCTTTTTAAAATATAGTATAATAATTAAAGGCTACCATTTTGTAGAATATTCTTGTACTTCACTTTTTTCCCCATGTTCTAGTGGCTCCCATGGAGGCTCTGACATAAAAGAACAAAGTAAATATGAAATTATTAAAATGCAAAAATACATACTGTAGAAAGTGATAGAAACATAACATGGACAGCACTTATGCATGTAATTTGTCTGCTGCTTTTTGTCAGCCCTCTCTCCTGGCTTTAGCAGACTTTGAGGTGTTCCCTGTCGTTTTAATTAATGACTCAAATTCGGCATAACCTTCCATTAAAAGCTCGTGTTCTGCTTGGGAGAAAAACTGTGGGCGTTCTTTGGCCATGCTGAACAGCCAATAGCAGCGTTGCTGATCATTGTTTCTACTGTCGATACATTTCCCCTTTTAAACAAACGCATGAACACGCAGGTTTCTCAGATAACTCAATCCAGCCATACTAATCATAAACAACAGGTGTGTTCGAAGAACCCAATTAGCCGGATTGAAATCGTCTTGGATGTGTCATTTGATTCATAAAATGTAATGTTTAACAATGCAGTGCCAGCCAGATTGTCTTAATTCAGTTAAATTTTTTATATAGCACCAATTCATGATACATGTCATCTCAAGGCACTTTACAAAGTCAAATTCAACAAAGTATACAGATCAAAAAGTTTCATATCTAAGGAAACCCAGCAGACTGCATCAAGTCTTGACAAGCAGCATTCACTCCTCCTGAAGAGTAGAGCCACAGGGACATTCATCTGCATTGTTGATGGCATTGCAGCAATCTCTCATACTGAACATGCATGAAGTAACAGTGGAAAAAAAACTCTCCATTAATGGGAAGGAAAACCTACAGCAGAACCAGGCTCAGTATGAACGGCCATCTGCCTCGACCCACTGGGGATTAGAGAAGACAGAGCAGAGACACAGAAAGCACAGAAGCTCACATTGATCCAGGAGTACTTTCTACATTAGATGGTAATAGCAGATGATCTGCCTCCCCTGGATGATGTCACAGCTAACAGAACGCCAGACCAGGTGTACCTTCTATGAAGAGAAAAGAGAACAAAAAGTTAAAAGATGAAATAACAGCAAGCAATGCAAATTGGAGAGCAGTAGGAAAACTCAGCAGATTGAGAGAAATAGACCCTGATGTCCCCCAGCAGCCTAAGCCTATAGCAGCATAACTACAGAGATAGCTCAGTGTAACATGAGCCACTCTAACTATAAGCTTTGTCAAAAAGGAAAGTTTTAAGATTAGTCTTAAAAATAGATAGGGTGTCTGCCTCACGGACCAAAACTGGGAGTTGGTTCCACAGGAGAGGAGCCTGATAGCTAAAGGATCTGCCTCCCATTCTACTTTTAGAGACTCTAGGAACCACCAGCAGACCTGCAGTCTGAGAGCGAAGTGCTCTGTTAGGAACATACGGAGTAATCAGAGCTCTGATACATGATGGAGCTTGATTATTAAGGGTGTTATGCTATATTACCGCCATGAGGAATAATTGATTTCAGATTGAATTCTGAACAGTCAAGGAGGTGACAAAGGAACTCCACTCCTGCTGTAAACATAAGGAGACACAGAAAGAAAGGCGGCCCTTCTCCCAGCAGAGGTTCCCTCTTGCTATAAAAGTTTTCCCCCCACAGACAAAAAGTCTCTTCTGACCACCCCTCTCTTCTGCGACTCATTCTTCTGACTCCAAGCTGCTCAGCCACCTCTCCCTGGAGCTGACCAGGAAAAGCCCACTTCGGACCATGGGCCCTGCACGGGCCTGACCGACACCCGAACTAACACCTGGGAGAAAACTCTCATCGCCCAGGGGACACATCCGGGCAAATCAGAGTTAAGTCTGCTGTCTTAACCTCATCCTCAATAGCAGGAGGAAGGATCCTGCCTGCCAAAAACAGCTTTGTTGTATTTCTCCTCAGCCTTTACAGGGAAGCGAACTCCAGACGGAGCTGGAAAGCCGACAAAGGGCCCGCTTTCGAATGTGAGGAGAATCTGCTTAAATCGGACTGCATCCAGGTCAGAGAACGTGGCAGAGACCAGGCCTCCGACCATGACCACATGGTGCTGCAGAGCTAAACGCTAGTCTGCCAAGAACAAACCGACACCTTTCCTGCTTTCTAGTGCTCCTTCCTTGAATGGCCAAAGTGGACAAACTCACACGAGGCAAAAGACAGGTTTGGGCAGAGAAACCAAAAGGGAAAGTTTAAATGGTTCATTTGGAAATGTTTTGTAAATCGTTGTGCACATGGTGCCTTTAAAACAAAGGACTAACTAAATAGCTCATTGCTAGCATTCAGTACCATGTCATTGTCGAGTGTGTTTTTATGGTTATAACAAAGGTTATCTCCACAAGGGTTTCATACATTGATGGGACATGAATGTTTACGTTATCCAGCCCACGCATTATGACTAAAAATAAAGCTAAAGCTTTTATTTGTTAGCGCCGAATGCCCGCTAGCCAAAATGCTATTAGCTCCTGCTAACATCCTGTTCCGGTAATTCTTTTGAATTACCGGAACAGGATGAAGAACCGGTCCTCAGAATGTTATTTACTCAAAATAATGTACTGCTTAACTTGGGCTTTGCATTGTGAATGGATTGAAACACGTGTAAAATGTTGTTTAAATTAGTCAAGCTAATTTAACCTCAATTCACATTCATTAAGTTGAACTTTGTTTTTTTAATTTAAACTAAATATTATTTCATCAAATAATGTTTTGTTTAACTCAGGATTCGCATTGTGAATGGATTGAAACACATGCCAAATGTTTTTTTCACTCCATTCCATGCTTTTTTGGAATCAGATCTGCAGTGAACAAGGATTCACTGAAGTATTCTGATTATAATCAACCACCTTTGTTTTGTCCTTTACTTGTTTTTGCATGTAAATAGTTCCTTAGCTTAGCTTCTTTTTATCTTCATTTTGCTTAGTAGTTTAGTTAAGTTTCACTAGCCTAGTAGAGAGGATTTACTGATTGGAAATATTGTGTTAATTCAGATAAACAGCATTACATAGTGATGTTCTCTGGATGTTCATTTTATTTCTGTTATTAAATTCTTGAACTTGAAAAGAAGTTGTCACTCCTTTATTCTGTGTGTGCAGGATTTGCTGTTAAAAGATCGCTAGTGCTCGAATTCATCCCTTTCAACCATTGTCCTGATATCAGCTTAAGAGCTTTATACGTGAGAAGAAGAATTTTAAATTCTATTCTTGATTTAACAGGAAGTCTATGAAGGGAAGCTAAAATGGGAGAAATATGATCCCTCTTGTTGATTTTCATCAGAACTCTTGCTGCAGCATTTTGGATCATCTGAAGACTTTGAACTGCATTTTGTGGACTTCCTGATAGTAAAGAATTACAATAGTCCAGCCTTGAAGTAACAAATGCATGGACTAGTTTTTCAGCATCACTCCTGGACAGACTATTGCTAATTTTGCAATTGTTCCAGAGATGAAAAAAGGAGGACGCTGTGATCATGCGCAGCTGGGGGTAATCAAGCCTTTCTGGTTAAAAGGGGGCAGATAGGTGAAGAAAGGACATTCGAGGCGGAGGATTCCTGTAAAGGCAACCCATTTGTAGGCAAGCACAAAGAACCGTGGACTGGTTTTTTCACACTAGAGGCTGACCTGCTACTGTTTTAGTTGGGGTTTTAGTTCTGTTTTGCTACTGTTTCTTTTGTTGTTTGGTTCCATCTTAATTATTGTTCCACGACGGTTCCAGTTTGTTTTGTTTTTTCTTCCTCTTTTAGTGTTAGTAAAAGCAGGGGAGAATTTGTATTCTTCGGCTGCCTGGTCTGGGTTCAACCCACCTGGGGCCCTATGCTGTCCCTGGATCCTGCGCTGGTTTATTCAGATTGGGTTAAGGGGACTAGTGGGAGGAGAGTTTGTTTTCTTTTGTATTATATGCACTAGGGTTTTGGAGTGAGTGTGTTTTTTGTTGGGGAACACTAAGGTGTATTCAGTTTGCGTTTTGTTATAGTCGTTCTCCCCCTCCCAAGGGATCTAATTAATTCAACTGGGTTTTTAACTTTTCTTCACAGCTAGCAGGATTCCAGACCAGCATAGGTGCTCACTTTTAAACTAGTCATTTTTGTTGTAAAATAAAATACATTGGTTTCTGTTCCTTGATATCCGTATATTTAATAAATTATATATTTAATTGGAAACCGTGCCTCTGTTATTCCTTGCAACCTCCTTGACCTGGTACAAAGAGGATTTAACGTCTAGAGACTGTACCTGAGGTCACAATCTGGCGTTGTTGACAGGATCATGTAAGGCAGTGGCATAGGTTACAGGGGTTTGTTGCACTGAGTGGAATGGGACCAAATAGAGAGTTTGTTCGTTGCTGAAACAGTAGCAGGTTTGACGGGGACCACCGAGGTGGATCGGCACGTAGAGGAACTTGGCGTTGAGGAACCATGGAGGAGGAGCTGCGGGAGCTGAAGGATGGGACGCATCACCTTCAGGCAGAGGACCAGAAGCTCAAAGCAATGTCCATGGCGGACCAAGACTCCTTGCCATCCACCCTTGCGGCTGTGACCAGGAGGGACCCCCAACCTGTCTCTACGGAGGAAGCAGCGGCAACGGAGCGGCTTTGTTGACATCTCCAGGGAACGTACAAGCTCTTGTGGGTTGTCTTCAAGGTAACGCTGGAACTGGGTTTATGGACTGGACAGAGGCCCGAATGCATCCTTGCCAATTTTATGAAAAAAATAATAATAATAATTGTATGGTCGCTCCAAGTTTTATGTAATTGTGCATTTTAGTTTATTTTTGTCGGAGTTTCCTCATGCCGGGTTTTATGTAAACAGAACTGAAAGTCATAATGCTTTGCTGTTATAATCCACTTTAGGGACTTCACGTCCGGCCAGAACCACCCCTATTATTCACAGGTGCAACCTCCTTGACCTGGTACAAAGAGGATTTAACGTCTAGAAACTGTACCTGAGGTCATATATATATATATATATATATATATATATATATATATATATAGTAAAGGGTACTGGACCAAGGATTGAACCCTGTGGTCCTCCACAAGTAACTCTAGAGTTTTGAGATTAATTAACATAAATAAACTGGAATCTGTCTGACATTAGGCTGGATTTAAACCAGCCTAATGCTTTCCCCTTAATCCCTACAGTATGCTCAAGTCTTTCTAGGAGAATATTGTGATCAACTGTATCAAATGCAGCACTGAGATCTAACAGGACAAGTACAGACACAAGTCCATCATCTGAAGCCATGAGAATATCATTAGTGACCTTCACCAGAGCTGTTTCAGTACTATGATGAGCTCTGAAGCCTGACTGAAACTCCTCAAGTAGGTCATTACTTTGTAAATGTTCACAAAGTTGATTAGCAACTACTTTCTCAAGAATTTTAGATAGGAAAAGAAGATTAGAAATAGGTCTGTAATTCATTAAGTCTTCTTGATCAAGAGAAGGTTTCTTATGTAAAGGTTTAACAACAGCTACTTTAAAAGTATGTGGTACATACTCAGTGTACCACATGCTTGCTTAGTGTGAGGTATTGCTGCAAAGCCATGGACAATGCAGATGACTATCCCTGTAGCTCTACGGTTCTTCAGGAGGAGTGAATGCTGCTTGTAGAGACTTGATGCAATCTACTGGGTTTCCTTAGAGGAAATTTCTTTTGACCAATCTGTATAATCCGATTGGATTTGACTTTGGAAAGTGCCTTGAGATGACATGTTTCATGAATTGGCGCTATATAAATACAATGGAATTGAAAATATCCATTTACTATGATGGATTAGTCATGTCTAAAATAAAAGTCATACAAACTTTCATAGGTTATCTCAATGCATGATCATAGGTGTGGCTTTTATGTATATTTTCTTTACTGTAACATCCTGTAGACACTTCCATTTAATTCTTTTATGGTCACTTTACATTGCATGTTGCTTCCGGTGAAGAAAAATAAAAAAAATTAAAACATCTGTTGAAAATGCATGAAAGCTGAAAAAATTGTGAGTCATCTTTCAAAACCATTCCTGACAGCTGTACTACTATCTGTATTGTGTTTTACATCAGACATCACAAGTATCATGCTTTTGATAGGGCATACAAACTATATGTGAATGAAGTTTGATAGTTAATGTTATAAAAGAAATATTAGTTTTTCTATTACAGTAGCATTGTTTAATCAGTTAATCAAAATTTTTTTTTGATTGCTGAATCTTTAAATAGATTAAAATGTTAGTCACCTTTGATAACCAGACACACAATACGCAATACCAAACATTTACGGCAATTTGCTGCTGATATCAGTAATATTATTCTTTTTACTATAATTAAACAATTATATTTTCATGTGAAAGGTTATCACCTGAACCATGACTTCAACAATCCGTTGATTTGAACAAGACTATCCCGCGGGGGGCAAAAGCAACTTCTTTTGTTTTGCTATAGTGAAGAAGGAGAGGTGACTCATGGTGTTGGCAGCATCATGATCTGGGGTTTTCTTTATGGAAATAGTTTTTGTCAGGGTGGGTTGAACTATAAATAGCGCTTAAAAACCAGTCAGCTGTAAAAAAGTAAAATTTTTATGACGAAAGAGTATCTAATTTCATATTTTTGTGTCACAGGAGCCCAATCATTTATCCAAATGAACAACAGATGAATGACAAAAATGTAATCTCCTAAAACCTGGCTCTAATAATTGAACTGACATTTTAATGATTAAATCACACACCAAGGGGGATCATCAAGTCTTTTATAGTTGTTCAGTAGATAACTCCATCAATCAATGAATAAGCAAAAGTTGGAACTTGTGATTCAATGATTAAACTAACCTGTGTGTTGTGTTTAGCTAATTTACAACAGTCATTGATTTTAATATGTATCTAAAGAGTGAGGCCTCTTGTTAGAATTATTTTTATTATTCTCTTGCATTTATCATGTATTTACTCATTACAATTAAAAAGGTTTTAAGGTTTGAGTTTATTCAAAGTGTTTTTCAGATGACTGATATCTCTCTCCTATCTTACAGAGTAAGGCCTGGTGCAAGAAACAGCCTCACCATAAATTTTTATTTGTGATGAAATGCACCCAGCCATCTGTTGATACTCCTTTTCCTGTTCACTGAATCATCAATAGTAAAGTTATTCTGCATACCCGAGCTGCTAGTTTATAAGGTCAAAGGTCACACTGAAGTCTTTCTCTCCCTTCCTTAAGCCAGGAAAATAAAAAGGCAGCAGCAGAGGATGCTTCAGAACAGGGGAGAAATTTAACTGAATGCATTTCTCTGATCAGAATCAGAAATACTTTAATAATCCCAGAGGGAAATTGCTGTTTCAGTACATCACATACATCAAACATTTCGGTGGGGGGGGGGGGGGGGGCGATTTACTGAGGCCACAATGCCAAGGACAGTGCCCACAGGGCGCTGCCCTTAAATCTGTGGAAAGATGCCACAATAGGGGAGAAGAGAAAAGAAAAAAAAAGACAAATAAAACACACCCTATCCTGGTACAGTGTGAGATATCTGACAAAAAAAAAAACTCTTGCACGAGAAACACAAATAAGACGAGACACACAAAAGCAGAAAGGTAAAACATTGGAGACTAGTCGCGTGTAAGTTCATCTGTTGTTATGAGCATCAGATACGTGTCTGTTTGGGTGAAGTGTTTATATTTCCATGAACACTCTCCAGAGGCCATTCACTGCATGAAAAGTGTGATTTTCGTCACTATGCGGCACTGTAGATTGTCGTGGAAGTTCAGGTTAACGGCTGTTCACGGTAATTTGCAGGCAACACCGAAAACTGCCATGAATGGGGTACCGCGAGCGAGCTATTTTTAGAAACGTCACGATGATGTCACATCACGTGGTACGCAGTAGGGCAAACTCCCAAACCCGCCGCTGTTTTGCTGTGGAAGAGACGTGCGTTAGCCTAGGTTGTACTCGTTTAAAAGACTGCTTTTTCCAAAATCTAAGACCATGGTTTATAAACATTGTTGCTATGGAACGTGCAACAGCGACTCGAGGTACGCTGATCGGCCGCATATGAAGGATGTTTTCTTCATTACTTTCCCGAAATTCAAGAGTGCCAAGGAGAAATGTGTGCGCTGGGTCCATCGGTGCGGTCGGCCTACATATGTAGCAAGCATTTTGTCGGAGGAAAGGGCCCAACCGAAGAACATCCTGACCCAATTCCAGCGACATCAAGTAGTGAACAGGTAAGATTATTTTGGTGGCCGAGATGTTAATAATGAAGCGCCTGCTACCATGATAGCATATAGGCTATCATGGTAGCAGGCGCTAACATGATACCCTGCTACCAGGATAGCCTACTCAAAAACATTTCAAATGAGACAAACATTAAACATACCGATTCCTGGACGGTGATTACAAACAAAAAAAAACGGCCGACGACGGCATGACCGCCGCGCAGGAAAAAAAAAAAACAAAGCTTACCGTTCGATCAACTCGGCCCGTTTTCCGGTCTTTTTAAGCCCTCGACACTCAAGCCATCGTTTGAGCTGAAGGTTGGTGTGTTCTTCCACAGTTCGACCAGTAATCCGTGCGCCTGGGACATCGTTTTGGGAAAGTTTAATGGCTGCAAAGTCGGTCATATCGCTGGTTCTGTTGCTGGTTGCTACGTGCGTTCTCTATCTGTTTGTCCTACCTAAGCGGCAAAAGGGGCATTGCTTGTGAGGCGGTGACGTCACGTGGGCCTTGCTTGCAGTTGTCCCCCCATGACCCCCCTCCTCCTAATTCTAGGGGAGGCTTTAACATGTAAATGAAAATGCTGTGAGCTATACAAATGCAAATCAGGGTTGCAGGGGGAGTTTACCCCACGTCTCGCGTTCAACTCGCCTTCAACTCCTCTTGGACGCGATCTAAAACTTTCAGCCAGTCCGCAGACTGATGAGAAGAAACTGCTGATTGCTATCAGTGGACTGTCTCATATGAGTCAATCGGTATTGAAGCAATGCCAAGAGCGTGGAAATGTTAAAGTCAGAAGTTTTGGTTGGGTCATTCATGATAAAGTAAATGAAATGGGGTTTAATGAACTAAAAATAAGTCCCACTGTACCTTTCCCAGATACTCCACCATGGGTTTTTAGGGAGGTGGCCACTGATTTGGGATTATTAGAAGAAAAACAAAATAATGACATGGACAAAAAGTATTAAAACATTTCAGTCAAAATCAAGGCAAGACATTGTGTATGATATACTGCAAGCTGCAAATAATCTAATAAAGTTAGGAATTAATATAACTCTGGTATGGGTACCAGCTCATATAGGAGTAATAGGAAATGAGTTAGCAGATAAAAGTGCTAAGCAAGCAGCTAGACATTCTAATATAGATGTTGAAGTGAAATACAGCAAAGCAGAAATTAAAAGTATGGTCAAAAACATAGTTAAGGGTAAATGGCAAACATTATGGAACGGTGGGCAGACTGTAAGACAGTTCTATAATATTCAGAATAAAGTGGGAAAGAGCAGAAATACAAACAGAAGCAAGGAGGAGGAGGATGTATTTTCTAGAATGAGATATGGACACACACGTCTAAATAAAACTTTGTTATTAATGAAGAAGCATGCTGATGGCAACTGAATTCTGTGGTAGTCCAGAGACTATAGAGCATGTTATTGTACACTGTAATAAATATCAGGAAGAAAGACAAAGACTAGTCTTAAAATTACAAGGAGAACAGATGAGGCTAAACTTTTTTTTGCAGAAATTCTGCAAAGAAACACAGGGGAAATGAGTGTAAACTATGTAGTTGGCTTCCTGAGGAATACAGGACTAATTAAAATAATTTTGTATGATCTTTTTGTTTGTTTTGTTTTGATTGGTTTGTTTCGTTATGTTTGTTTGTTTGTTTTATTTGTTTGCAATTAGGAAAGGTTAGACTCCAGTACCACACTCCAGTCCAGTTGGTGGCGGTAATGCACCATTAAAGTTAGTTGCCAACCGCCATAAAAACCGTAAGAAGAAGAAGAAGAAGTGGACCGTCTCATCATCTTAATACTGCTGATATGAATGAGCGGTTCACTCAACTGCAGAATTCGGTAAACTCCAGGTTGCTGTCCATAGAGGACAAGTTGGCGGCTCTGCAGTCGAACAACTGTGCGGGAGAGACTAACTCCAAGAAGAGAACACGGGTGCAGAATCGCAAGCTTGCGGTAAGAATATGTTCGGTGACTGCTAGCTAAGCTAAAAGTAGCCTAGCCTAAAGCCAAAGCTAAGATTAGCCTAGTAGCCTTGCAAACGAACAAGCTTTATTAAAGTGTATTTTCATTTACAGGAAGCAGTACGCCGTCTTCACAACTCGGAGACAAATTGCAGGCGCTATGAACCGGAGCAAGGCGGTGACCTCCTATTTGCTCGGAGCAATATCTGCAAGTCCAGATTTACACGATGTTGATAAAGACGAAATTGTGTGTGACTTGTTTTTACTGTTTCTCCTTCCTTGTTTAATGTTACTGTGACTTGCGTTTGATTTTTATTCATACCACTCTCATTTAATTGTTTTCCAGCCTGACGAAGAAGATCGCGTTGTTGGCGTGGTCTCTGGATGGATTGTACGGCCGCCGCCATTTCGTAGGCCGGTGTTGTGCGCAATTCTGTTCCCCTGTGAAAATCTGTTTCCCCCGTGTCGGGAACGCGCTTTGAAGCCGTTTTCCCGGCGCTTCTAGTTGATTTCTCGGTAAAACAAGTCCTATAATCATGTCGAGGTTGTAACATTCAGTTTAATGGGCAGCTGTTTACAAAACTGTATCTCTGGTCACGCGTGAACTGGTCTATAGCATTGAGAGACCAGCTTACCAGATCCATGGTTTTCAAAGTTCGGGTGATATGAAGAAAGTGCTCAGAAAGATGGAGACATAGCAGCAGAAGCAGGAGAGGGGGGGGGGGGGTGATGAAAGCTGGAGAGAAGAAAAACACCACTGTCCTCGAAGAGAGACAGAACAGAACCTCTCTGATGTTCTCCTTGCAAGAGAAGATCGTCTGTTGTCTTTCCTTTTGTGTTGTTTAATGAATGCTTTAGGTATTTGAACCTGACACCTCTCATCACCTTGGATTATGATGTGGACAGTTGGATTGCTTTGCTTGAAGAAACATTTTCTACACTTAAGACACAGGAATGAAAGGCTTCTCACCTATGTGTTGTCATCTAGATGATCATCTAGATGACAACTGTTTCTGAAAGGCTTAGCACATGCTTTAGAAGCATACAGCTTCTCACCTGTGAGTTCTCATATGTCTAATCCTACTATAAGAGGAAGTAAAAGATTTATCACACACTTTACAATGATAAGGCTTCTCGCCTGTATGAGTTCTAATGTGACGAGCTAAAGAACTACCACCGATGAAAGATTTATCACACATTTCACAATGTTGAGGCTTCCTGTCCATATGAGTTCTTATGTGTTGATTTAGGTTACTTTTACTGGCAAACCCTTGTGCACAAGTTGGACAATAAAAAGGCTTCTCACCAGTGTGCGTTTTCATGTGAACAACTAAATAACTACCACAGCTGAAAGATTTATCGCACACTTTACAATGATAAGGCTTCTCGCCTGTATGAGTTCTCAAATGTACAATCCTACTACTAGAGGAAGTAAAAGATTTATTACACACTTTACAATGATAAGGCTTCTCGCCTGTATGAGTTCTAATGTGACGAGCTAAATAACTACCACTGATGAAAGATTTATCACACATTTCACAAACATAGGGCTTCTCGCCCGTATGAGTTCTTATGTGTTGATTTAGGTTACTTTTACTGGCAAACCCTTGTGCACAAGTTGGACAATAAAAAGGCTTCTCACCAGTGTGCGTTTTCATGTGAACAGCTAAATAACTACCACAGCTGAAAGATTTATCGCACACTTTACAGTGATAAGGCTTCTCACCCGTATGAGTTCTTATGTGCCTACTCAGTTTTTCTTTAGTGGAAAAAGCTTTTGCACATGTTTGACAGGAAAAGGGTTTCTCCCCTGTGTGTGTTCTCATGTGATAAGCTAAATAACTACCACAGCTGAAAGATTTATCACACACTTTACAGTGATAAGGCTTCTCACCCGTATGAGTTCTTATGTGCTTACTCAGGTTACCTTTAGAGGAAAAACCTTTGGTACAAGTTGGACAAGAAAATGTCTCACCTGTATGAGTTCTGATGTAAACAGCTAAGGAACTACAAACGCTGAAAGATTTATCACACATTTCACAAGGGTATGGCGTGCCGCCCGTATGAGTTCTTATGTGCGTACCCAGGCCACCTTTACTGGAAAACCCTTTTGCACAAGTTGGACAGGAAAAAGGCTTCTCTCCTGTGTGCGTTCTCATGTGACAAGCCAGACCACTACTACTGCTGAAAGATTTATCACACATTTCACATGCATACGGCTTCTCGCCTGTATGAGTTCTTATGTGAATATTCAAGTTACCTTTAGTGGAAAACCCTTTTGCACAAGTTGGACAAGAGAAAGGCTTCTCTCCTGTGTGGGCTCTCATGTGGATATTCAAATGACTTTGACCGGGGAAACCTTTTCCACAAAGCACACACAGGAAAGATTTATCTCTTTTTTTCCTAATTTGATTAATCAAACAGCTACACTTGGTGAAACATTTACCACATGCTTCACAAGGTTTATTGGTCTTATGTCTTTTTAGTTTTGAACCATCACTGTGATCTTTGGTTTTCTCTCGTCTCTTTCTACACTTTAGCTCTTCATCTCTGTTTGATCCTGACTCTTCTTCATTATTATCCTGCTGATGCTGCTTCTCACCTTCAGGGGAGTCTGCATTGACAAGTTGGTTCATTTTCTCTTCTGGTTCATTTGTGTCATGTTTTAAATCCAGAGGAGTCACCTTAAAGGTGCCAGCCTCCTGCTTCACTACAAGCTGCTCCTCATCCTCATTACTCCAGAGGTCCCCATGTTCCTCTTTAATCTCTACAGGTTCTGGTTCCTCCTTTGTCACGTTCATCTGTTGCTGTTCAGGTTCAACTTGAACAAGTTGCTTTTCATCTGGAAAGATACACAGTCCAAGCTGTTCTTCTTTAATTCCTTGAGGTTCTGGTTCTTCCTCTTTCATGTCTTTGGTGTTTGGTTCCTTCAGGTTAACAATGAAGTTCCTCTCTTGGCCACTGGCAGATTGATCAGCAAGAACCTTCAAAGAGAACAAGATGCTGTTAAATGTCTGAGGAGTGAAAAACAGAAGAAATTAATTAGATTTACAAAGTAAAGTTTAACTTTCATTCAAACCCAGATAATGTCACTGCCTCCCCATCGACATCCTTAATTGAAGCTCTGATAAAAATCACTCCACACAACTAGGAGAAGGTTACAAAGTGTAGGTTCTACACTCACTCTCCTGCCAAATGGTTCACTACACTTCATCTCTAAATATCTTCCAGGAGGATGTGGGTCTAGGTAGACATGCCCTCCTCCATGTGAATGGAAACAATAAAGCTTGGGGTCCTAAAATCTGCTCTGACCCATCTTCTTCAAAAACAGGTAAGCAGCTGCACTCAGACAAAAAAAGTCAGAAAAACAATGTTCACAGTAAAAATCCTACCCTGAAAACAAATCCAACTGAGATCAGAGCTGCTGTAGCTACACCACTCTGTCACAACAGCAAACAGGCTTAAATCAGAGACAACCAGACTTTTACTCAGTTCTTCGCTCAGCACCAGTACAGCTAACGACCAGCACACAGACCAGCTGACGTTAATAATGAGCTTTAATTAGAAAAGTTGCACAGATAAAAGCCGCGTTGTAACTCTTAAACGAAACGTGTTTGTGAAAGAGAGAGGAAGAGTAGAAAAAAAGACAGATCACCGCTTCATATGTACATTATTTCCTGTAAAATAAGACGCTGACTACGTAGTGATTGATTTCATGTGCATGGATTATTCTCCATGGCATCGCAATGGTGGCAGGTGGCCAGCTTGAGATCAGACGGAATTTTTTAGATAGTGAGAAAGGAGTTTTATTCCGACTTTAAGCGGCTCGACCACCATTAAAAAAAACAATGTTGACACGAGTTTTAGTGTTTGAGTGAAAGAGAAAGTAAAAAAAAATACAATCAAAGTTGAAAAATTACTGTCTTACAACCGGTCTTACATTACCAGCCGCTCTTTGCCAGGGAGGCACTGGCAATGAATGCGCTTCACATGACGTCACATCTTGTATCGTATCGGCCAATACAAGACAAAAACACAAATATCGGTCGACCTCTACGTTCCTCTGCGTGAATGCGTACTGAAACAGCGAAACAACATACAAACGTGTTTAGTCTTTATTGTCTATAAGTCGATGTTTGAATAAATTAAGTTGTACTGGAGCAGCATAGTTTTCACAGACCTAGAGCGCCCTCTTGTGGCCATAGACGATAATGTTTACTCCTTGGTTCATACTGGTCAACATGATTTGCCATTTATATTAGATATATAAATCGCACCTGAATATAAGTCGCAGGATCTGCCAAGCTATAAAAAGTGCGACCGTTAGGCATTTTTCCATGAAGATTATCTATGCCTGAAATTGTATCTTCAGAGAGAAAATGAAGCATCTACTCGACAGCATCCTGAGGCTCGTTACGCCTGTCCAAAACCTGAGATTAAAACAAGCTACATGGTTTACTAAAATAATCAAGTTACAGCAATCATTTCTTTTAGATTACTTAGTTTAGATAAAACTGATTTAGCCCGATTACATGAAAAAGACAAAAGTCTTGGATTTTTTTAAAGAGCTGTATAGCATATTTGTATTTCAGAATAGGGGTCCTGCTAAGGAAGAGGTGAGAGATGTGCGCATCTTTCAGGGTTCCAATTTTATTGGCATAAATTTTTTAATTTTCTACAGTGAGATTTAGCACCAGCATGTGGTTCTGTGCAGACTCTCTTCTGTCAGTCTGCTCCAGGGCAGCTGTGACTACAATGTAGCTCACCACCATCAGGGTGTGAATGTGTGCATGAATGGGTGAATGACTGACCAGTGTAAAGCGCTTTGGGGTCGTCAGATGATTTATTTCAATATTCTCCGCCGCACATGGCTTTTCTAACACAACGAGGGAATGCTCTCAGTTCTGAACAATTTCTTTGGGCTACTCTTCGTTTTTATGCCAACGGCAGCTTTGTAATAACTTAGGGGAAACAGCTGCTGGCTGTATGTCGGCAGCTGTATGTCGCGCTGTCAGGAATGTTACTGTTGCCCTCAGTTATAGTTTAAAGGTGTTCCATAGTCAGAGACCCACAAGATTTATATAAGAACTACACAGAATGAAAGCAATAATTTATTCAGTATCAAATTTTGACACTTCCAGCTCTAATTTTCCATATAACATCAGTTATTTCAATAACTCGCAACAACCCATGATTAATTGCATATGTTGAATATAGCCAATTAATGCTTTAGATGAGTATCTGTAAACATAAGAACTTTTATAACTTAACCATACCTGATTAAACCGTATTTTCATACTTCATCATGACAGTGTTGTTTTTGTCAACAATGACGATGACGAAATTATTTCGTTGACGCCCCTTTTTTCATAACGATAAGGAAAACTGACGAGCTAAACATGGATCTTTGATGACGAAAACATGACGAGTCGTGGGTGTGAGTTTTCGTTGACGAGACGAGACTAGACGAAAACATTAGTGGATGGTTTGTCCGTCCGACATTTAAAATGCATCACACATACATTTCTGCTGATTGTGCCGTAATCTGTTCAATCGTTACAAGATAAGAAGTACCAGCTGCTGGCTGCGTCCTGTTTGGTCACACCCACCACCTGGCGTGCTGCGGCGAACATTCTGCATGACCACAGATTGACGACGGACCATGGCAGGAGCGAAAACCAAGGGGCTTGGTTGTCGGAAAAACGACGAGATGGCGTTTGGAAACATTTTGAATATAATGAATCACAGAAAAAAACTGAAAGCCTTGTAAAGGTAGATGGCGGTGGTAAATGAGGCCACAAACTTGGTGGAAAAATACCACAAAGCTCAAGGCTCACCACGCTGATATTCTTTTGGAGGTAAGTTACAAATTCTATTAACATATAATATATATGCAATATTACTCGGCATCCGGCGTGTAATAAATTTTATAGTTAGCCTAAAAATGTACTCATAGCTCCAGGAGCAAATCAGCTGCTAACCTCGGGCTAAAATTAGCTTTGGTTGCTAACGTCAATTCATACATCTTATGATGTAACCGTGTATAGAACAGGCAGGGATCTTTGACTGGGCAGTGAGCGTAATGCTAAAAAAAACATGGAGGAAAACGTTGCATTTCGCACCTAATGTTGTTCCCCATGTGTTTAAATAAATAGCGTACCGCGAGCGAGCTATTTTTAGAAACGAAACGTCACGATGACGTCACATCACGTGGTACGCGGTAGGACAAGCTTGCCTAGTCCGCCGCTGTTTCGCTGTAAAAGAGATGTGCGTTAGCCTTGGTTTTACTCGTTTAAACGACTGCTTTTTCCAAAATCTAAGACCATGGTTATTAAACATTGTTGCTATGGAACGTGCAACAGCGACTCGAGGTACGCATATGAAGGATGTTTTCTTCATTACTTTCCCGAAATTCAAGAGTGCCAAGGAGAAATCTGTGCGATGGGTACACTGGTGCGGTCGGCCTACATATGTAGCAAGCATTTTGTCGGAGGAAAGGGCCCAACCGAAGAACATCCTGACCCAATTCCAGCGACATCAAGTAGTGAACAGGTAAGAGTATTTTGGTGGCCGACATGTTAGTAATGAAGCGCCTGCTACCATGATAGCATATAGGTTATCATGGTAAAAAAAAAAACAAAGCTTACCGTTCGATCAACTCGGCCCGTTTTCCGGTCTTTTTAAGCCCTCGACACTCAAGCCATCGTTTGAGCTGAAGGTTGGTGTGTTCTTCGACTGTGCGACCAGTAAACCGTGCGCCTGGGACATCGTCTTGGGAAAGTTTAATGGCTGCAAAGTCGGTCATATCGCTGGTTCTGTTGCTGGTTGCTACGTGCGTTCTCTATCGGTTTGTCCTACCTAAGCGGCAAAAGGGGCGTTGCTCTTGAGACGGTGACGTCACGTGCGCGGTACGCTATTGCACACTTGCCTTCTCTGATTTTAACAACATGTTCAGGGATGCCAACATTCAGTGACAGTGTGGCCATCTCTTTAGGTGTTTATGGTCTGTCAATACGTTGCGATATGCTAAAAAGGTTGTCTTTTTTCATGGGTAGAGTCAGCTAGCTTTAGGCCATAACCCAAAACGGTACGTCAGTGACATCCTGCCCCAGCCATGCCAGTCATGTTCTAATATGTCATACTTTTGCTGTTGGAAAAAACTCCAACGCTTTCAGTGAAAGCTAAGGCATTTCGCTTTACAGCCAATGTGGAGTCAATACAGTAATTTTATTTATGTGTAATTCTTTTCATCAAAACACTAAGATCAAAGTACGTTTTTTTGTTTTTCTTTATCTTAAACCACCATTTACATTTTACATTACATCATTACAACAGGCATTAGATTGTAAATACTGACAGGTATTGGATGTTCCTTTTGAAAAAATGGGTACAAGCTCACACAGGTTTAATAATAACTGTGTTATTAAATAGTGTAGTCAGTACACTTTCAGTAACTTTGAATAGTAGTATGAATCAAATGCAGAGAAGGAAGTTCCCCAAGGGGATCAATAAAGGTTAAAAAAGACCAGGATTATTAATAAGCTATCAAAAGGTACTTTAGTTTTTCTTGTTTGATAGTTGAGGTCATTCTATCTAGGAATTTGACTTGGTATTGGAGGTGCAAGACTGTCGCTTTGTCTGTTGAAACGACAGTAGAAGTCGTCAGGTCGTTCATGGAGTGGGGGGCTATAGGCTTGAAATTTGTGATCTGCCTAAACCCTTTCCGGACAGACCCAGAGTCGTGTATATATATATATATATATATATATATATATATATATATATATATATATATATACACACACACACGCACACACACACATCTGATTGTTTTGTAGTCACCCGTAGACCTTCACAGGAGGTGTACTTTGTATACAGAGTAATTGTATCCCCCTCTTTACTTTCCATCATCCAGATACCAGACCCAGAACTCCTAAAGATCAACCTGGCCGCAAGAATGACAGGGCACAGTCATCTATTCCAGCAGCCTTCGCCACAGCTTCTAAATATAAGGCCGACTCACAGGAACAACATACCAAAGAACATGTAATTGCTCTTTGGATTGGGCCGACTGGTCTACCCTCTGGCACAGTTGAGAATGAAGATTTCATCCTCAGCATTTCATCCTCAGCATTTCTAGCAATTAGTGCATGCTTTTTTTGCACTGTGGATAAAAAAGCACAGCACATACTGACCAGATCACCCACCCACACACTGCAGAGTGTATAAAAACTTGTGTTGACCGACGCACAGAGGACTTGGGAATACCACAACACAAAATTCTGACAGTCATATCTAATAACGGAAGCAACGTAGTTGCAGCGTTCAAAGCTAATGAACTGGATGATCCCACTAGCTCATCTCATGACTCCATCGAGAGTCATGAGATGAGTGACACCGAAGGCTCTGAGGTGGATGGAGAAGATGAAAGGTAGATTTTTTTTCAGTTTGCTCTATAGTAACATTTTCAATATGTCAGTCACATTGAGCTATGTTAGGTTAAAGTCATTTTATGCACTTTTTATCATAATTTCATTGAATTTCCAATTTAAGTTTGATAAATATTTTTTTTCTCTGGTCTTTTTATCTTATCTATCTAGGTACTATGAAGCCATATATAGGACCCCCTGTGTTGTGCACACACTCCAACTTGTGGTGAACATGATCCAGAAAGACGAAAGTGTCAACAGACTGCTGAGCAAAAGTTTGGGACTTTAAGGTCCCAGGCCAAAACTAATGTTAGGAACATCAATGTGCCCGAAAAACAATCCTTTGAGAAGTTTATTTTTTAGAGACACTATTTCCATTTTTATTGTCATAAAAGTCTGACTGTCTTCTGCCTGAAAAATAAGGCTGAACAGTGGTTTCTTGTATCTGACTCCCAAGGCACGGGGTAAAGAGAGAAGAGGCCATTAATGGAGCCTTGAGCAGGGTGACCAGACGTCCCCGGTTGCCGGGGACAGTCCCCGTTTTGGACCACCTGTCCCTGGCTAAAGCTGTCCCTGGAAATGTCCCAGATTTTACTGTTTTATGAATGAGGGGGAAAATGTTGCGTGTAGACTGTTATTATGGTAGAAAGAGCTGTCGCACAAAAACAGCTGTTACGGTAGCTGGTTGCGCTGCTGTTAACATAAAGATGAGGAACAGATCGTACCACTAGATGGGATGTCAGCTGCCATTAAAACAACGAAGAAGAAGAGAACACCACTTTTAAACAGAAGAAGAAAAAGTGGAGGTTCATTGTCACAACCGGTGGCACCTGATGGGGAGCTGCCCTGTGTTATGGTAAGTGTGTTAATCGGTTAATTTTATTTGGATCGGTCTGATCCTGTGATAAATGTTTGGTTCGTGTCCTGTTTAAAAAAAAAGTAAGACAAGACCACTAGTTGCTGCTCGCATGAGTAAGAAACACTCGGGTAAAATGTAACGGAACGATTGAAAACTCTTTGTAAGGCACTAATCTGGTACGCTGGTTCTCCAGGGATCAACAAGAGTTCGTCTAAAGATGAACTCTTGTTGATCCCTGGAGATTGGTGACCTTTACTTATAATAACTATCTGAAATATAAACTAGAGTTATTACAAGTTGTTTTGCCGATTTATAGTTGTGATTTATGAGCATAGACTTCCAGGCTTAGGTTTAGCTTTTCTACTGCTCAGTTTGGATATATGAAAGTTTCTCATGAAAAAATAGGAGTCAGTAACAGGAGAACTGAATGAAGATCTGCATGATCTGAGAATGATGGATTAAGAGATAACCGACTGTTTAATGTTCATTTATTATGTTGTTTTTCACTGTAGCTCCAAATGTTGTGCTAATTACCATCTTAATAATTGGAAGTTTTCATGTTGTGCATTCTAATGTTTTTGGAAGTGATTTTGATTATTTAATGTCTCTGTTTTAGAATAATGTAAGATTGATACAAGAGGAGAGAGGAAGAGGATAGGAAGACAGAAAGAAGATTAAATGAGAGTGGAGGAAAATAGGAACACTGATGGAGAGAACGGTTGACGAGAAGGGAGAAATATCTACTTAGAAGAGTAAAGCAGAGAGCAGGCAGAAGTCAGAAGAGGGCTGGAAACAAAAGAGAAGGAGGAGAGGGAAGAAGACAGATGAGACTGAATGACCAGATGACTCTTTCAAAAAACAGGACGTGTAATTTTACCAAAAAACTACAATCAGAATTTCTATTTATCCGTCCTTGTCGGCCAGACCAGGATGACGCAATGTTACACTGCACCTTTTGTAAATCCTGGTTTTCTGTCGGGAGTGGTGGGAGATTTGCTGTGGTGGAGCATCAACAAACCAAAAAGCACAAAGCCTCTTTAACAGCCAGTGCAGATGTGCCTTCTGTATTCTTCAAGAAGGTTGAGCCTTCTCACAAAGAATATGACTTAGCCATTGTGGATGGAATCCTAAACAACAACAACTGAATTCCCATCGTTACTGAATAAGGAGACGGCAGAGTGATGAAGTTCCAGCACTTTTATTGAGAAACAGAGCAGAGATCACATAGATGGAAAGTAATCACACCCCACAGTCCCGCTGCAGCCTGCGTCTCCCCTGTCCCTGAATATCTTTATTCTAAATACCCCACAGCAGGCCGCAGTTAGACAAAACAGAGCCAGTCTGTCCTAGACAATCAGCATTCTGCATAGTAACACACAAGCGTTGACTTTGCAATCAGCAAACAGTGGATCTCATACACAGCCATCACGTCTGCAAGCCTCCTGTGTCCAAGTGGCGTGCAGCCACAGTGACTTCAGAATAATTCTCCATTTACAGCCATACAAGAGGGAATCTTAGCATATTACACTCTAAAACACAACCATAGTTACCGCTCCATGGACTGCACAGCACAGCTGACCAGGAAACTGTATGAGCCAAAGTTTTCCTGTGCCAGAGCCAAAGGTGATGCCGTAGTGAGGAACATTTTTGCACCATGGGCAGCTGCTCTGCTAACACAGGATCTAGAACAGGTTGAATTTGAGTCCCTGTCTACAGATTCATCCAATCATGGACGTGTGAAGCTGCTGCCAATAATAGTCAGATATTGCGTAATATGTGATGGCGGCACATCTGTCGAAACAAAACTGCTTGATTTTGTCGAGCTCAGAGGAGAAACGGCAGAAGAGCTCGCTGCTCAGATCCTGGTGGTGATAGAAAGATACACCCTAGAGAAGAAAGCAGTGGCAATCTCTGCTGACAACACAAACACCAACTTTGGAGTTTCTGGACAGGAAAGGAAGGGTCGATGTTCACCAAAGTGAGAGATTCTCTGCAACGGGAGGTGATTGGCTTGGGTTGCCCTGCCCACATCATTCATAATGCAACGAGAACAGCCATGGATACTATTCCATGTAGAGGAACTTCTCACTAAAATCTTTGGATATTTTCATATTTTTACTGTTCGAGTAGAAAGACTGAAAAGTTTTTGTGAGTTTGTTGGCCAAGAGTATCAAAACATCCTAGGACACAGCAATGTCCGCTGGCTGTCCATGCTCCCTGCTCTGGAAAGGAGTGTTGAAAAGGTATGCAGCCCTAAAATGTTCTTTCCTCTCTGGAGAAAAGGGCCCTGTTGTCCTGCAGAGGATGTTTTTAAGATCCATCAAATAACTTCCACTGTCTCCTGTTAAAGAAGACGCCCCTGCATCCAGAAAGCAACAGAAAAATACCCTAATGTCACCATGAGAGGAGATGATTTATTTGACGAGCTTTCTTCCCTGCACGAGTTCCTTAAAGTGGGATCGCTTGATGAATGAAGATAATCTGAGATGGAGCAAAGTGTTTAACCACTTTAAAGAAAATGACATCCCACACACTAACCTGGCTAGATTAGTGTCTGTTGTCATGTGCTTACCTGGAAGTAATGCACCAGTAGAGAGGGTGTTCTCAGTCATGAAGGATATATGGACTGATAGCAGAACTGTCTGCTGCCATCAGACTGTTTAACTGCTGAACTATAACCCATAAACTCTGCACAACATTCGCATACTTGCACATTTTGCATCTCCATCCAGCATCACAAATGCTGCCGAACTCTTAGTTTTTAAATGCATTCTTGCACAAATGCCCTTTGCACAATCAAATTCTGTACATACAAATGGTTTTTTTAAAAATACACACCTGTACACGGTGAATTCTCCTGCATTGTCTACATTTCAATTGTTTTACTTTTAAATCACTGCTGCACCTTATACTGTATTTTAAATCTACTGTAATTTACAAGCTGTATTCTTGCACTAATGCCCTTTGCACAATCAATTCTGCACATACAAATGGTTTTAAAAATACTCACCTGTACAGTCATGGCCAAAGGTATTGAGAATGATTCAAATGTTAATATTTACAAAGTCTACTGCTTCAGTTTTTATAGCGGCAATTTGCATATAGGCTACTCCAGAATGTTATAAAGAGTGATCAGCGTAACAGCAATTAATTGCAAAGTCAATATTTGCCTAGAAAATGAACTTTATCCCCCAAAACACATTTCAACGTCATTGCAGCCCTGCTAACATGGTTTCAGTGATTGCTCCATTAACACAGGTGTGGGTGGTGATGAGGACAGGGCTGGAGATCAATCTGTCATGATTAAGTAAGAATGAAACCACTGGACACAAAGAAGCTGGTGCTTGGCATCATTGTTTCTCGTCTGTGAACCATGGTTATCTCTAAAGAAACATGTGCAGTCATCATTGAACTGCACAAAAATGGCCTAACAGGAAAGAGAATGGCAGCTAGAAAGATTGCACCTCAGTCAACAATCTATCGCATCATCAAGAACTTCAAGGAGAAACGCTCCATTGTTGGACCTCTGGATACCGTGGCTGATGGCTCTTCAGACACAGAAGGCCTTGAAGAAACCAGAGATGATCTCATGTTAGCGACTCACTGACCGGAGTTAACTCACCTTATAGGAGCAAACAATATACTCACACATCAGCTACTACCATACACATAATGTAGTTATACACACTTTATGTAAGTTTATACATGCTCATGCTGCACTACACACACAATCACTTGCATTCTTGTCAAGGGTTTTCCAAGTCTGTGCTTTTTTCACCTCACATCACCAAAACCCATTTTCTCATCCCAAACAGGCTCTAAGCCAGGGGTCTGCAACCTGTGGCTCTTTATACCTTCAGCTTTGGCTCTTAAAAACTTAGACCAAAAATGCAGGGGGGGGGGGGGGGGGTAATTGGTAAATATTTCTAAATCTAAATGTCATTTAAAATTGCTAGCTTTAGGATGCATTTAGTTCTGCAATATATGCATAATATTTGCAGAAAGAAAGAAACTAATGGTGTGTATATTTCACTATAGATAAATGAAGTTTATTTTTGCCAGTAACTTGCAAACAACTTGCTTTGCTATAAAAATCATATGTCCAATTCAAGAAAATGTATTAAGCCTAAACATAAAAATACTGTTGGTGAAATAACTGTTGATCTTTAATTTAAAAAAATGTAAACAAATGTCATATAGTATACCATAAAAACAAGCTCTTGTTTCAAAGAGATTATTAACTTTTGTGGCTCTAAACAAAATTTGTTTAGCTGGGCCGAGGGCAAAAATGGCTTTGTGGGTTGTAAAGGTTGCTGACCCCTGCTCTAAGCACAGCTCCTCTACTTCCTGAACCTCAGCAGCTCCTTTGTTTCCTGTCTTTAATCACTGGACAGACTGATTAATCCAGGTGTGTCTGACCTCAGTAACCAGCCAGACACACCTGGATTAATCATCTTGTCCAGTAAAGAAAGACAGGAAACAAAAGAGGAAGTAGTGGAGCTGTGCTTAGAGCGAGAAATGAATCTGCTTCTCTGAGATAAACAAGCGCCTGATGTGGTCAGTTGACAGTAAGAAACATATTTCATCCTTTACCTGCGGGTTTGACCCCTGCTTCTTTTTTATGCTAATGCAGAAAAACCTATTTCTCATAGGTAGTTAGACGTGAACAGAATAAGTATTTGTTGCACTTTTTTTAAAAGGTGGGGGAACTCTGTCTCCACAGACAGCCACAGGCTTAATGTTTGTAATTACTGGTTTTTCTTTTCCTCATGTCACTCTCCCCTTAGGAGGCAGCAGAGCTCTTTGGACCCCACAAAACTAGAAAGTCCTGCTAACGACCCTTGACCCCTCCACCCCCACCCCCACCCCTTTGCCCCAACCCAGAGACACAGTTCTAGTTTTCTATTAATAACACTATTGATGTATTCATTTTATTAATCTTAGGATATAATAAAAGTGTGGAGAGGCACATTCCTGGCTTATACACCTGATTTGTTTAAATATTAATAAATATGTAAAAATAAACGAAACCATTACTGTCCCGCCTTCCTAATTTCACCTTGATGAGATGTATTGATTTTTATGTACGACCTAAAGATTTCCCCAGATTTGATTTCAGAAATCTGGTCACCTCAGCCTTGAGGCATGAGTGGTACACTTTAATAAAATAAAAAAGCAGTTCTCCATTTGTTTATTCTAAACAATAATAACTGACTTCGTTATTATTAAAGGCATTTTATAATACCGACAATAACTTAAAAGTACTTTATTCAGTATTATTTGTACATTTGAACAGTTGTATTTCTATTTTCACTTTTAGTCCACTAACTGAACAATAACGTTCATGTGCCCCCCCCCGGCGAAAATTAACATAATCTCTTAACTTTCATTAAAAGCTGAGAGGTCTGGTTAAATTGTTGTTAAGTTCATCTTCTTACCGTCAGACTCGCTTTTGTTCCTCGGAGAAAAGCCTCAAAACATCCAGAGTCCAATAAGTGTCCAGTGTTCTCAATGAGAAGTCACTTTTTCCCTTTTCCTCTAACAGGAAACTTCTCTGGCCGTTAGCTTCTCAGTTAGCTCTGATGCTAACTGCTCCCTCGCTGCTGTCGCTTCTTCTAAAACGGAGACAAATAGCGGTTAAGACGAGCTGCACATGCTGTCAGAGTCTAGGAGGCTTTAGCTTTGTCTCTTACCCAGTTCTCTGGTTGGCAGCTTAAGGCCTCACAAGACAAGTCTAAGGTTTTTTGGCCACAGGAAATGTTGAACAGCGCTGAACTCTCTGAAAAAGCTCCTTCTTCATTGTTTTTGGCGGTTGGCAAACAACTATAGGTGTGCATTACCGCCACCAACTGATTTGGAGTGTGGACTGGAACGATGAAATAAAAAAAGCAACCGTCGTATCATTAAAAAAAACGAGTCATTTTAAGATAATTTATCAAAGCTTGAGAGCTATCAGATAATGGATTTAATTGTAATAATTCCAAGGGATTTAATCTTATTTCAGTTTGGAGATATATTTAATGAGCTGAACTCTTTCAATACTAAATTTCTGACAATATAACAAAATATACTATACTGCCAAAAATATTCGCTCACCTCCATTGACTCACATATGAGCTGAAGTGACACATAGTCCCTAGAGGTTCAATATGATGTCGGTCCATCCTTTGCAGATAGAACAGCTTCAACTCTTCTGGGATGGCTTTCCAAAAGGACTAGGAGTGTGTTTATGGGAATTTCTGACAAATTCTTCCAGAAGCGCGTTTGTGAGGTCACTGATGTTGGACGCGAAGGCCTGGCTCTCAGTCTCCGCTCTAATTCATCCCAAAGGTGTTCTATCAGGCTCAGGTCAGGACTTTCTGCAGGACAGTCAAGTTCATCCACAGCAGACTCTGCCATCCATGTCTTTGTGGACCTTGCTTTGTGCACTTGTGCACAGTCATGTTGGAGGAGGCCAGCTCCAAACTGTTCCTTCTTGGAAGCTTGGAATTGTCCAAGATGTCTTGGTGTGCTGAAGCATTCAGAGTTTCCTCACACTGGAACTAAGGAGCCACGCCCAGCTCCTGAAAAACAGCCCCACACTATAACCCCCCCTCCACCAAACTTCACACTTGGCACAATGCAGTCTGACAAGCACCTCCTGGCAACCACCAAACCCAGACTCATCCATCAAATTTCCAGATGGAGAAGCATGATTTGTTCCACAGGACGCATCTCCACTGCTCTGGAGTCCTGTGGCGGCGTGCTTCACACCATTGGTTCCCAAACGGTGTAGCTGCTGTGCCGCGAGGCAAGTCCGGGTGTGCCGTGGGATTTTGGGACAACCATACATTTCTAATAATCTTATGGCAATATAAAACTGCACAAAAATAAGTATTTTTAATGTACTATATCAGTACTTTGTATGCGCTCATTTCATAATGCAAACTCTCCACTTACAGCAGTTATTTAAAAAAAGATCAGACAGCCCCATATTTCATGGTTAGCTCCGTTGCGCAGGTGGAAATTATAACACCGTGAGACGTCAAAGGCTGCAGGACAACCTTAAAACAGAAAAACAAAGAGGCAAAATGGAGCACTTTCCTGTGCTTTCTTGAGGTTCCGTTGGCTGTCAAAGAGGAAAGTCCTATCCTGTCTTTATGAGCTTTGGGAAGAACTGCTGCAGTTTTCACACGCTGTCCCACATAAGGGCAAGATCTATGGAGCGATATTTGTGCCTACAGGTTGAGCGCGCAGGAACCAATCCGAGTGCGAAGTGAGACAACACGCGCGCTCAACTCTGAAAAACTCTTCTCAACCCACTGTCGTCCTCGCGCTCAGTTCCATCTCTGCTCACGCTCGACCTTTTCCTTCCACGCTCAACACCAAAAACATTTTTCACACCTCACTTAGTAACTCTTAGTAACTCAAATATTTTAGTTTAAATATTTTAGCCTAAATATTTTAGGCTAAAATATTAAACTGTTTATTTGTTTTTCTTTTTTTCTTCAATCCCACCGTTATGTTTAGTAATTTCTGCCAAAAGCTGCAGCATTTTGATTTAATCCATCTGAATGCAGTATTTGCAAGCCATACTCTGATTGGCTGGAAAGAAACCAGTCTGTGATTGGCTGGTGAGGTGGACAGTTTTTGAAGTTGTGACGGCAGAGACAGAGTCGAGCGAGGGCACAGCTGGTGTTGAGCGTGGAAGGAAAAGGTCGAGCGTGAGCAGAGATGGAACTGAGCGCGAGGACGACAGTGGGTTGAGAAGAGTTTTCAGAGTTGAGCGCGCGCCAGACCGGTTTTGAGCGTGCGTGTTGTCTCACTGCGCACTCGGATTGGTTCCTGCGCGCTCAACCTGAAGGCACAAATATCGCTCCATATCGCTCCCTAGAAAAGCTCACCATGAAAGAGAGAGAGGAGTGTGCAGAGATCCGCGTGGACCACACACACCAACTCAAATTCATTGAGCTCCCACTGGATCAGTTTTGGTAGGCCTCTGCATCGGAGTACCCAAGTATCTCTCACTGCGTAACTGAGCAACTTCTTCTTTTCCCCACTACCTACCTGTGTGAGTTAGCTTTCACTGCTCTGATTTACATGAAGAACAGCAGGAGATAACGGCTCTCTGTTTAACAGCACTTGCGAGTGGCATTAAAAAAAATCTGCGCACTCCGACCGGCATATGTATCTTATTAGTGTAATTAGGCAAAATATTTGTATGTGTAAATGTTTGTTATAGTACGTTTCAATACTGATTGTAAATGTTGATGATTTGTAGGTCAGGACCATGGACAGTGCAGCTTCCTTGCACTGACAGTTCCAGGTGCTGAATTTTTGTGACCTGTCTGTTTTAAATGGGCGTGTTGCTGCTTTGATGAAGCCTAATTTGATAAAGCTTAAAGTTAATTTTTTAAATATTTAGTTAATAAATATTTCATGATTCATACAGTTGTTTTTGTCTAATTTTATTTGGCATTAGTAAATACTTGTATACATTTACAAATATTGTGATAACACGTGTTATAAAGGCCATTTTGCACAATAGGTGTTCAGATTTTTACTTGCGAACCACTGCTTTACACAACTGTATCTGACACTTTGCATTGCACTTGGTGATCTATGGCTTGGATGCAGCTGCTTGACCATGGAAATCCGTTCCATGAAGCTCTCTGTGCTGTTCTTGAGCTAATCTGAAATTAGCCACATGAAATTTGGAGGTGTGTAGTGATTGACTCTGCAGAAAGTTGGCGACCTCTTCGCTCTATGTGTTTCAGCATCCGCCCACCCCGCTCCAACAGTTTACGTGGGAGATTATAACAAGATACATGTGTCATGTTTAGCAAATTGACTGAATGAGCACAATCACGGAGGCAGGAATCAGTTAAAGGTTTTATTGAAGAAAATAATAAATGTGGCCATGACGTCTGCAGGCTGGATCTCTGGGTCTTGCTGAGGAAGGGAAGGCGAGAGGTGAGCAACAGGAAAGTGAGAGTTTGAATGGTGATAGTCTGTGGGGAGCACTGAAACTCACTGGGCTGATGGTGAGGCTTGAGCTTGGGAGGGTTCTGTCCAGGAATGTGGATGGTAGGTGCAGAGCCGGTAGGTGTTCTCCAGATGTTTTGTTCTGAGGTTGGACAGGCAGGCGAGCTCAGGCAGGAAGGCTTACGCAGGGTGTGGATCTGAGGCTTCACGGGTTCCAGGAAGCTGGCTTAGAACGTCTCGGTGGAGTCTTCAGAGAGTGTGAGTAATGGAGGAATGGTTCTTGGGTTGGAATCCAGGTTTCTCGGAGGAAGGAAAATGAGAGCTGGGTTAGGCTTAGATCATACAAGGAGTCAAGGCTTGGAAAAAGGTTAGGTCTGTACCAACGCATGAGCGTTAACGAACTGACGTCCTCCTTCTTCTTCTGGTGTTTTATGGCGGTTGGCAACAAACTTTTAGTAGCATTACTGCCACTTACTGGTATGGAGTGTGGTTCTTAATGATCTATCTATCTATCTATCTATCTATCTGTCTGTCTGTCTGTCTGTCTGTCTGTCTGTCTGTCTGTCTGTCTGTCTGTCTGTCTGTCTGTCTATCTATACCTTAATATTCTACTCATTTATATAATTCACACCTTCTATAATCAAATTATATGATATAATTTAGTTTTCTTTAAATATTGAATAACTATTTGTATTTGTTTACTCCCCAAATGCTTCCTTAAAATATCTAGTAAATTAACCTTTTCCTTAATACATTTAACCTCTTTCCTCATATATCTTCTCTCTCTTTCATATTTATTGCATTCTAATATAACATGTTCTGCTGTTTCATATTTTCCACAATAATCACATTTGCCGGTATTATACTTTTGAATTTTAAAAATCGTATAATTAAGTCCTGTATGCCCAAATCTTAATCTTATCACCCTCTCCTCTTTTCTATTTCGCCTTTCATTTCTTCCATTCCTACTATCTGATTTATTATATTTTATACTTAATAACACAGAACTTGAATCTGAACAAATGACTGTTTTTAATAGTTTTATGTCTTCTACCTATTGTAAAACTAATAATATCGCCAACATTTCTCCTGTGTATACTGATAATCCGTCTGTAATTTGTTTTCCCATTCTTATATTGAATTCTGGTACTACAAATGCTATTCCTATTTTTTCATTTATTTTTGATGCACCTGTATAAATTTTAATATATTGATAATATTAGTTTAAATGTAACTGTACTGAATAACTATCTACAATGTAAGATTTATCTTGTTTCTTTTCCATTATTGTCATATCTACTGTCGCTTCTGGTAAAATCCATGGTGGTATAATTGATATTGGTGTTGTTTGAGTAATTTCTAAATCATTAATTTTAAATTATTTTATTTTATTTTCAATTGTCCATCCAAAACTCCTAATTTCTTTTTATTTTTCCCAACATGGATTTAAAATTTCCCAAGTTGGATGATCTAAATTATTACCTTTTAAATTCAGACAATAATTTATTTCTAGTTTTGTTCTTAAATCTAACGGCATTTCTCCAATTTCTACTTCTATTGCTGCTGTAGGTGTGGTTTTAAATGCTCCAGTACATAATCTTAATGTCTGATGTTGGATAATGTCTAATTTAGCCAGATGTGTTTTAGCTGCTGAACCGTAAACTATACAACCAAAGTCTATGTTAGATCTTATCATACCTGTGTAAATCTGTTTTAGTGATTGCCTATCTGCTCCCCAGTCACTGCCAGCCAAGCATCTCAAAATATTTAAGATTTTCTTACATTTATCAACAACTTTTTTAATATGTATATTCCATTTTAGTTTTTCATCAAACCATAGTCCTAAAAACTTTATACACTTTACTTGCTCTAATTCTTGGTTATATAATATTAATTTTATGTCCTTGATACTATATATATATATATATATATATATATATATATATATATATATATATATATATATATATATATATTAGGGCTGTCAATCGATTAAAAAAATTAATCTAATTACATACTCTGTAATTAATTAATCTAAATTAATTGCATATAATTTTTGCTGTGAAAGTATTTAAAATATTTAAATTCAAATGTTTCAATGAATAATCAGCATTAGATATATTAAAGTGCTGTTTTCAACAGCAGACAAACTGAACTAAACAGATGCCAATGTCAAACTGAACCCACGTCAACAGGAAACGTCAACTGAAATGATAATAAAAAAGATAACCTGAATTTAACAGACGTCAACATATTCCATATTCCAATCTACTTTTTAGGCTAATTATACATAATTTAGACCTAGTGCTATTTTAACAAACAAGCATTTTATTAGTTGTTATCTCTTATCTGATGTATTTCTGATGTTTGGCACTTGTTTTTTCCTCGTGTTAAAGTGCTCTTTAAATAATAATGACATTCATGATGATTATGATCAGAATAAACTTTTGCATAACCTCCCAGAAGCTGGAAAGAAAAGAGACAAAAACATTTTTCACAGCTCACTTAGTAACTCTAATATTTTAGTCTAAATACTTTAGCCTAAATATTTTAGGCTAAAATATGACACTTTTTATTTGTTTTTCTTCAATCCCTCGGTGATGTTTAGTAATTTCTGCCAAAGGCTGCAGCATTTTGATTTAATTCATCTGAATGCTGTATTTGCAAGCCATACTCTGATTGAATGGGAAAAAAAACTGTCTGTGATTGGCTTTAACAGCCGAGCGAGTGCACAGCTGGTGTTGAGTGTGAAACGAGCAGGTGTGCGCGAGCAAAGTAGCGCGCGAGCAGAGATGGAACTCACCGCCAGGACAGCGGGTTGAGAAGAGTTTTTCAGACCGTGCCAGACCGGTTTTGAGAGTTGAGTTGTTTCACTGCGCGCTTGGATTGGTTCCTGCGCGCTCAAACAGAAGACACGAATATCGCTACATAGTTTCACAGAGTTGAGCGGCAGCGCTGTCGTCTTCTCTGTCTTCATGCGCCTCCCCTGTGACTCTTTGGCACACCCCAGGGTCAATAGGTGAGGGCGCGCCTCACCTATTGAAAACCCCTATACGACATCGATTAATCTGCGTTATTTTTTTTAATCCGTAAATTTTTTTTTAAATTACTTAATCGAAATTAACGCGTTATTTTGACAGCCTTAGTATATACCAATAGTATATTAATATGTTGTCATTTCAATGAATAAGTGGACAACCACTCATGTTAAAATTTAGTCTTGGTGTCACAGATGGAAGAAATCTGACAAGTTCAGACAGCGGATGCCTTCAAAAATTGTTTGATAGTATTGTGTCTCTGTTAGTATAATTACAACACATTTATATGTCTGTGTTTTTAAATTGTGTGTTCAAACATTTATGTAATTATTTTTCCCAGGGAAAAGTAAAATGGGGGACGCTGGTGAAGATTCTCAGTCATCCAGGTCATGGTCATTCCAAAAAAAGTAAAAAACAAAGCAACTGGACTTGTTATCCGTAGTAGAAGACGTTTCGCTTCCTCTCCAGGAAGCTTTCTCAATTCAAAAAGTCTGGAGTAATGTGGAGTAACCAGCTTTATACCAATGCCAAACAAAGGCCTTGTAATGGCTTAGATAACGTGCAAATTCAACCGAAACAGGTCCACCCCTTAGTAATGGGCGGTCGTTAAAGCCATTAAGCCAGCAGATTGGACCTAAACTGGTCCACTCCTCTGTAACGAGGAGTCGTTAGGGTTGTTATTGGCCTGGCTTAAAGGAACAATGTTTTGATCACCCGAATGAGGGTGAGAGTTAAGGTGAAGATTGGCCGGAATTAATCCTATTGCTGTATTGTAAGTTTTTGAGAGTTGGAACCTAAGGCCTCCTCCTCTGTTTAAGGTTGGTTTTTCTCTCTTAACGTAGATGGCTTCCTTCACACCCCTTTCAAACCATCTGTCTTCTTTGTCCAAAATGTGAACATTTTGGTCCTCACAGAGTGTCCTTTGTCCTTAAGGTGTAGGTGGACAGCAGAGTCTTGTCCTGAGGAGGTAGCTCTCCTGTGTTGAGCCATGCGTCTGTGGAGAGGTTGTTTGGTTTCTCCAATATAAAGATCAGAACATTCCTCACTGCACTGAACTGCATACACCACTCCGCTCATCTTAGGTTTGGGGGTTTTGTCCTTGGGATGCACCAGCCTTTGTCTGAGGGTCCTGTTTGGTTTGAAATGTTCTGGGATTTTGTGTTTGGAGAAAATCCTCTTGAGTTTTTCAGAGACTCCAGCAACATATGGGATGACGATGTTTTTGCGTTTATTCTTCTCACCATTATGTTCTGCAGCGGGTCTTTTGGATTTTCTTGCTGATTTGACAAAAGCCCAGTTAGGGTACCCACAGGTTTGGAGGGCATCTCTGATGTGTTTCTGTTCCTTGTGCTTCCCTTCTGTTTTAGTTGGGACATGCTCGGCCCGGTGTTGTAAGGTTCTGATGACCGAAAGTTTGTGCTCCAGTGGGTGGTGTGAGTCAAAAAGAAGATATTGGTCTGTGTGTGTGGGTTTCCTATACATTTCACTGTTGAGGTTTCCATCTCCTTCCATGTTCACCAAACAGTCGAGAAAAGGTAGCTTGTTGTCGTTGGCATCCTCTCTGGTAAACTTGATGTTGTTGTCCACCAGGTTGATGTGTCTTGTGAAGGCTTCCACCTCTTTTAACTGGATTTTGACAAAGGTCAAATGGGGGACATTGACAGCCATGAGAAACAGAACTGCACGCAAAACACGAGCTAAACCACAACTGCTGGACTTTCAGAAGAAGCTGTCTGCTGAGAGCTGAAAGGGTTGTGCAATAAATAAATAAAATCTTGTTTGGTTCGAGTTGTTGATAAACATTTAAGTTGCTGGACTTTCAATAAACAAAGCAATCTTTTCTTACACTCGCTAAATACATATCATTACACAAATTGTACATACTTTGTAGTTTCCATGTAATTAAGGCCTTACAACAATAAATATATTACCAAGTTAAATGAACTGAAGCACAGAACATACAGACAGGTCAAGAAATTAGGACACCCTGTGAAAAGTTTGGAAATCAATTCATAAAATGTAATGTTTAACAGTTCAGTGCAAACCAGATTGTCTTAATTCTGTTAAATTTTTTATATAGCACCAATTCATCATACATGTCATCTCAAGGCACTTTACAAAGTCAAATTCAACAAAGTATACAGATCAAAAAGTTTCATATCTAAGGAAACCCAGCAGATTGCATCAAGTCTTGACAAGCAACATTCACACCGCCTGAAGAGTAGAGCCACAGGGACATTCATCTGCATTGTTGATGGCTTTACAGCAATCTCTCATACTGAACATGCATGAAGTAACAGTGGAAAGAAGAACTCTCCATTAACGGGAAGGAAAACCTCCAGCAGAACCAGAACCAGGCTCAGTGTGAACGCTCATCTGCCTCCACCCACTGGGGCTTAGAGACGACAGAGCAGAGACACAGAAAGCACAGAAGCTCACATTGATCCAGGAGTACTTTCTATGTTAGATGGTAATAGTGGATGATCTGCCTCCCCTGATGATGTCACAGCTAACAGAACACCAGACCAGGTGTACCTTCTATGACGAGAAAAGAGAGAGAACAAAAAGTTAAAAGATGAAATAACAGCAAGCAATGCAAATTGGAGAGCAGTAGGAGAACTCAGCAGAGTGAGAGAAATAGGCCCTGATGTCATCCAGCAGCCTAAGCCTATAGCAGCATAACTATAGAGGTAGCTCAGTGTAACATGAGCCACTCTAACTATAAGCTTTATCAAAAAGGAAAGTTTAAAGATTTGTCTTAGTAGACAGGGTGTCTGCCTGTTATGGGAATTCTGAACAGATAACTGACTTCCCTGAGTTATTGAAGGAGGAGACGTGGAGTGATGAAGTTCCAGCAGAGAATCACATGGACGAAGTATTTGGCCCCGCGGCTGCAGCCTACCGTCTGCCCCTGTCTCTGCCCGTCCTCGCTTTCGGCCCTCCCTAATACTGCACAGTGGCCTTGGCTTGAGACATAACAAAGACAGTCTATCCTAGACCCAAAGCTCGTGACCATAGATGAGGGTAGGAACGTAGATCGACCGGCAAATCGAGAGCTTCGCCTTTTGGCTCACCTCTCTCTTCACCACAACGGATCGGTACAGCGCCCGCTTCACAGTAGACGCCGCACCAATTCGCCTGTCGATCTCCCGCTTCATCTTCCCCTCATTCGTGAACAAGACCCCAAGATACTTGAACTCCTCCACTAGGGGCAGCACATCCTCCCCAACCCGGAGAAGGCACTCTACCCTTTTCCGGTTTAAGACCATGGTCTCAGATTTGGAGGCACTGATTTTCATCCCGGCCGCTTTGCACTCTGCTGCGAACCGCTCTAGTGAGAGCTGTAGATCACGCCCTGATGAAGCCAACAGGACCACGTCATCCGCGAATAGCAGAGACGCAATCCTAAGGCCACCAAAACGGATCCCCTCAACACCTTGGCTGCGCCTAGAAATTCTGTCCATAAAAGTTATGAACAGAATCGGTGACAAAGGGCAACCTTGGCGGAGTCCAACTCTCACCGGAAACGAGTTTGACTTACTGCCGGCAATGCGGACCAGACTCTGACACCGGTCGTACAGAGACCTGACAGCCCTTATTAAAGGGCCCGGTACTCCATACTCCCGGAGTACCCACCACAGGATCCCTCGAGGGACATGGTCGAATGCCTTCTCCAGATCCACAAAACACATGTAGACTGGTTGGGCAAACTCCCATGCCCCCTCCAGGATCCTGCTGAGGGTGTAGAGCTGGTCCAGTGTTCCACGGCCAGGACGAAAACCACACTGCTCTTCCTGAATCCGAGATTCGACTATGCGATGGACCCTCCTTTCCAGAACCCCTGAATAGACCTTACCAGGGAGGCTTAAGAGTGTGATTCCTCTGTAGTTGGAACACACCCTCCGGTCCCCCTTTTTAAATAGGGGGACCACCACCCCAGTCTGCCAATCCAGGGGAACTGCCCCCGATGTCCACACGATGCTGCAGAGCCGCGTTAACCAACGCAGCCCCACAACATCCAGAGCCTTAAGGTACTAAGGGCGAATCTCATCCACCCCCGGGGCCTTGTCACCGAGGATCTTTTTAACCACCTTGGCGACCTCAGCACCAGAGATGGGAGTACCCGACCCAGAGTCCCCAGGCTCTGCTTCCGCAATGGAAGACGTGTTGGTGGGATTAAGGAGGTCTTCAAAGTATTCCGCCCACCGACGCACGACGTCCCGTGTCGAGGTCAGCAGCACACCACCCCCACTGTGAACAGTGTTGTTACTGCATTGCTTCCCCCTCCCGAGACGCCGGATGGTGGACCAGAATCGCCTCGAAACCATTCGGAAGTCTTTCTCCATGGCCTCTCCGAACTCTTCCCATGCCCGAGTTTTTGCCTCGGCGACCAGCCGAGCCGCCCGCCGCTTCGACTGCCGGTACACATCAGCTGCTTCCGGAGTCCCACAGGCCAAAAAAGCCCGGTAGGACTCCTTCTTCAGCTTGACGGCTTCCCTCACCGCTGGTGTCCACCAGCGGGTTCGAGGGTTGCCGCCGCGACATGCACCGACAACCTTGCGGCCACAGCTCCAACTAGCCGACTCAACAATAGAGGTGCGGAACATGGTCCATTCAGACTCAATGTCCCCCGCCTCCCTCGGGACGTGTTTAAAGTTCTCCCGGAGGTGGGAGTTAAAGCTCCGCCTCACAGGGGACTCTGCCAGACGTTCCCAGCAAACCCTCACAGTGCGTTTGGGCCTGCCCGGTCGGACCGGCTTCCTCCCCCGCCATCGGAGCCAACTCACCACCAGGTAGTGGTCGGTGGAGAGCTCCGCCCCTCTCTTCACCCGAGTGTCCAAGACATACGGCCGCAGGTCAGATGAAACGACAACAAAGTCGATCATTGAACTGCGACCTAGGGTGTCCTGGTGCCAAGAGCACATATGGACACCCTTATGCTTGAACATGGTGTTTGTGATGGACAATCCATGACGAGCACAGAAGTCCAACAACAAAACACCACTCGAGTTCAGATCAGGTGGGCCATTCCTCCCAACCACGCCCCTCCAGGTCCCACTGTCATTGCCCACGTGAGCGTTGAAGTCCCCCAGCAAAACGAGGGAGTCCCCAGGAGGGGCACTCTCCAGTACCCCTTCCAAGGACTCCAAAAAGGGTGGGTAATCTGAACTGCTGTTTGGCGCATAAGCGCAAACAACAGTCAGAACCCGTCCCCCCACACGGATGCGGAGGGAGGCCACCCTCTCGTTCACCGGGGAAAACCCCAACGTGCAGGCACCGAGATGGGGGGCAACCAGTATGCCAACCCCAGCTCGGCGCCTCTCACCATGGGCAACTCCAGAGTGGAAGAATGTCCAGCCCCTCTCAAGGAGACTGGTTCCGGAGCCAGAGCGGTGCGTCGAGGTGAGTCCGACTATCTCTAGTCGGAACCTCTCAACCTCGCGCACAAGCTCAGGCTCCTTCCCCACCAGAGAGGTGACATTCCACGTCCCAAGAGCCAGCTTCTGCAGCCGAGGATCGGAACGCCAAGGTCCCCGCCCTCTACTGCTACCCGTTGCACAATGCACCCGACCCCTTTGGCCCCTCCGACAGGTGGTGAGCCCATTGGAAGGGGGACCCATGTTGCCTCTTCGGGCTGAGCCCGGCCGGGCTCCATGGGCAAAAGCCCGGCCACCAGACGCTCGCCAACGTGCCCCACCTCCAGGCCTGGCTCCAGAGTGGGGCCCCGGTGACCCGCGTCCGGGCGAGGGAACACGAGGTCCAATAGTATGTCAAAATCCTTGTCATTTTATTTAACGAGTGTCCTGGTTCAGCTCCTCATGAGGTGGAGGCTGCTGCATACTGACTGACAGCCGCTCTGACTGCAGGTCTGCCTTCTCTGTTACAGAAAAGCACGTCATGCTAAATTAGCTGAGCTAGAGTGTTACTCTTTCAGTTTTAAATAAAACATAACAGTGAATCACGAGGAGGTCCCTGGTTAGTCGCTGCGTTCATCAGCCAAAGTACTGGAAGCGAGGGAATAAACACTGACAGGCGACATGGCCACAGGTGGAAATAATTCATTAATTAGCTGCAGGAGCAGCAACAGACAAGCTTACCGAAGGAAGTTGTTGTCAGCTGTTCTATCCGCTGAACTTTCTGACCTGCTGGTTCACATAAATCCAAAGAAAATCTTTGACCATCGCTACTTTCATTCATAGCATCTGTGGTCAGTTTGAGATGTTCTTCCAAAAGTTAAAATGATTGAACACTGATAAAACTCAGATGGGAGACCTCCGCGTTGCAAAGACCCGCCCTACTCTCTTTCTGATTGGCTAATGTCCTGGCTCTGCCAGATTTCATTGGTTGAGCGGAGCTTCTGTTTAAAATCTTGAATAAAGAGTCTACACCGAACATTTTGCGCTCATTTTCCAAATGATGGAAATCTGTCGCAGCGAGTGAGAACTTTAACCCCTGATGATATTACTCATTCAGATCAGAGGGGGGAGGAATGTATCCCCCCCAGGGATAAAACGGGAATGACCAGAGGGGGGGACATCACAACCAGAGGGGGGGAAAATCCCCCCCAGCAAATTGCACCCTGTATATCAGACATCATACGTACCATGCTTTTGATAGGGCATACAAACTATATGTGAATGAAGTTTGATAGTTATTGTTATAAAAGCAATATTTGTTTTTCTTTTAAAGTAGCATTGTTTAATCAGTTAATCTAAAAAAAATTTTGATTGCTGAATCTTTAAATAGATTAAAATGTTAGTCACCTTTGATAACCAGACACAATACCAAAAATTACGGCATTTTGCTGCTGATATCAGTAATATTATTCTTTTTACTATAATAAAACAATTCTAGTTGTTTAAATTTCCATAAATTTGCGAGCTCTATCTTATGTGATGAAATGCACCCAGCCATCTGTTGATACTCCTTTTCCTGTTCACTGAATCCTCAATTGTAAAGGTTGTTCTGCATACACGAGCTGCTAGTTTGTAAGGTAACATTGAAGTATTTCTCCCCCTTCCTTAAGCCCGGAAAATAATAAGGCAACAGCAGGGGATGCTTCAGAACAGGGGAGAAATTTAACCGAACGCATTTCTCTGATCAGAATCAGAAATACTTTAATAATCCCAGAGGGAAATTGCTGTTTCAGTACAACCGCCATCACATACATCACAAACACTTACTGAGGCCATAATGCTAAGGACACTGTTTACACAGTGCCCACAGGGCGCTGCCCTTAAATCTGTGGAAAGATAGTTGCAACAATAGGGGAGAAGAGGAAATAAAAAAAAGACAAATAAAACACACCCTATCCTGGTACAGTGTGAGATATCTGACAAAAAAAACCTCTTGCACGAGGAAACACAAATAAGACGAGACACATAAAAACAGAAAGGTAAAACATTTGAGACTAGTCAGTGGTCCTATTTTAGACATGATTAATCTATCCTTAGTAAATGGATATGTACCACAGGTTTTTAAAGTAGCTGTTATTAAACCTTTACTTAAGAAACCTTCTCTTGATCAAGATGAGCTAGTAAACTACAGACCTATATCTAATCTTCTTTTCTTATCTAAAATTCTTGAGAAAGTAGTTGCTAATCAACTTTGTGAACATTTACAAAGCAATGACCTACTTGAGGAGTTTCAGTCAGGCTTCAGAGCTCATCATAGCACTGAAACAGCTCTGGTGAAGGTCACTAATGATATTCTCATGGCCTCAGATAATGGACTTGTGTCTGTACTTGTCCTGTTAGATCTCAGTGCTGCATTTGATACAGTTGATCACAATTTCCTCCTACAAAGACTTGAGCATACTGTAGGGATTAAGGGGAAAGCATTAGGCTGGTTTAAATCTTATCTGTCGGACAGATTCCAGTTTGTTCATGTTAATAATAAATCTTCCTCAAACTCTAGGGTCACCTGTGGAGTACCACAGGGTTCAGTCCTTGGACCAATTCTCTTTACTATATATATGCTTCCGATCGGCAAAATTATCAGACAGCATGGGATTAATTTCCACTGTTATGCTGATGACACTCAGCTATATTTATCCATAAATCCTGATGAATCCAATCAATTACTTCCGACTGTAGTCATGTCTTGATGACATCAAAAGCTGGATGACTTTAAATTTCCTGCATCTAAATTCTGACAAGACCGAAGTTGTAATCTTTGGGCCAGAGTACTCAAAAAAAAAACTTCTTAATCAATCACTTAATCTGGATGGCATTAACTTGGCCTCTGGTAATAAAGTAAAAAACCTTGGTGTTATTTTTGACCAAGACATGTCATTTAAATTCAATTCAATTCAATTCAATTTTATTTATATAGCGCCAAATCATGAAACATGTCATCTCAAGGCCCTTTACAAAATCAAGTTCAATCATATTATACAGATTGGGTCAGATTATACAGATTGGTCAAAATGTCCTATATAAGGAAACCAGTTGATTGCATCAAAGTCCCGACAAGCAGCATTCACTCCTGGGGAACCGTAGAGCCACAGGGAGAGTCGTCTGCATTGTACATGGCTTTGCTGCAATCCCTCATACTGAGCAAGCATGAAGCGACAGTGGGAAGAAAAACCACCCATTAACGGGGAAAAAAAACCTCCGGCAGAACCGGGCTCAGTATGAACGGTCATCTGCCTCGACCGACTGGGGTTACAGAAGACAGAGCAGAGACACAACAAGAGAGACAAAAAAGCACAGAAGCACACATTGATCTAGTAATCTGTTCTACATTAGATGGTAATAGTCGGTGATCTGTCCTCCCTGGATGATTTCACAGTCAACAGAACGTCAGACCAGGTGTACCTACTATGAAGAAAAAAGAGAGAGAACAAAAAGTTAAAAGCTGAAATGACAACAGTCATTTCAATGTAATGCAATGCAAATCTGGAGAACAGTAGACTGGAGAACAGTAGAAATCAGTAGAGTGAGAAAAATAGGCCCTGATGTCCTCCAGTAGCCTAAGCCTATAGCAGCAAAACTATAAAGGTAGCTCAGAGTAACATGAGCCACTCTAGTTATAAGCTTTGTCAAAAAGGAAGGTTTTAAGATTAGTCTTAAAAGTAGACAGGGTGTCTGCTTCACGGACCAAAACTGGGAGTTGGTTCCACAGGAGAGGAGCCTGATAGCTAAAGGATCTGCCTCCCATTCTACTTTTAGAGACTCTAGGAACCACCAGCAGACCTGCAGTCTGAGAGCGAAGTGCTCTGTTAGGAACATACGGAGTAATCAGAGCTCTGATATATGATGGAGCTTGATTATTAAGGGCTTTATACGTTAGAAGAAGAATTATAAATTCTATTCTTGATTTAACAGGAAGCCAATGAAGGGAAGCTAAAATTGGAGAAATATGATCCCTCTTGTTGATTTTCATCAGAACTCTTGCTGCAGCATTTTGGATCAGCTGAAGACTTTGAATTGCATTTTGTGGACTTCCTGATAGTAAAGAATTACAATAGTCCAGCCTTGAAGTAACAAATGCATGGACTAGTTTTTCAGCATCACTCCTGGACAGAATGTTTCTAATTTTTGCGATATTCCGGAGGTGAAAAAAAGGAAACTCTGGAAACCTGTTTAATATGGGATTTAAATGACATGTCTTGGTCAAAAATAACACCAAGGTTTTTTACTTTATTACCAGAGGCCAAGTTAATGTCATCCAGATTAAGTGATTGGTTAAGAAGTTTATTTTTTGAGGACTCTGGCCCAAAGATTACAACTTCGGTCTTGTCAGAATTTAGATGCAGGAAATTTAAAGTCATCCAGCTTTTGATGTCATCAAGACATGACTGCAGTCGAAGTAATTGATTGGATTCATCAGGATTTATGGATAAATATAGCTGAGTGTCATCAGCATAACAGTGGAAATTAATCCCATGCTGTCTGATAATTTTGCCGATCGGAAGCATATATATAGTAAAGAGAATTGGTCCAAGGACTGAACCCTGTGGTACTCCACAGGTGACCCTAGAGTTTGAGGAAGATTTATTATTAACATGAACAAACTGGAATCTGTCCGACAGATAAGATTTAAACCAGCCTAATGCTTTCCCCTTAATCCCTACAGTATGTTCAAGTCTTTGTAGGAGAATATTGTGATCAACTGTATCAAATGCAGCACTAAGATCTTACAGGACAAGTACAGACACAAGTCCATTATCTGAGGCCATGAGAATATCATTAGTGACCTTCACCAGAGCCGTTTCTCATGTCCCATATTAAACAGGTTTCCAGAGTTTCCTTTTTTCACCTCAGGAATAATCGCCAAAATTAGAAACATTCTGTCCAGGAGTGATGCTGAAAAACTAGTCCATGCATTTGTTACTTCAAGGCTGGACTATTGTAATTCTTTACTATCAGGAAGTCCACAAAATGCAGTTCAAAGCCTTCAGCTGATCCAAAATGCTGCAGCAAGAGTTCTGATGAAAATCAACAAGCGGGATCATATTTCTCCAATTTTAGCTTCCCTTCATTGGCTTCCTGTTAAATCAAGAATAGAATTTAAAATTCTTCTTCTAACGTATAAAGCCCTTAATAATCAAGCTCCATCATATATCAGAGCTCTGATTACCCCGTATGTTCCTAACAGAGCACTTCGCTCTCAGACTGCCGGTCTGCTGGTGGTTCCTAGAGTCTCTCAAAGTAGAATGGGAGGCAGATCCTTTAGCTATCAGGCTCCTCTCCTGTGGAACCAACTCCCAGTTTTGGTCCGTGAAGCAGACACCCTGTCTACTTTTAAGACTAATCTTAAAACCTTCCTTTTTGACAAAGCTTATAACTAGAGTGGCTCATGTTACTCTGAGCTACCTTTATAGTTTTACTGCTATAGGCTTAGGCTACTGGAGGACATCAGGATCTAATTTTCTCACTCTTTAGAGTTCTACTGTTCTTCAATTATGCATTACGTGTTGTCATTTCTGCTTTAACTTTCTGTTCTCTCTCTTTTATCTTCATAGTAGGTACACCTGGTCTGGCGTTCTGTTGACTGTGACATCATCCAAAGAAGACGGCTCACCTGCTATTACCATCTAATGTAGAACAGATTACTGGATCAATGTGTGCTTCTTGTCTGTCTTGTTGTATCTCTGCTCTGTCTTCTGTAACCCCCAGTCGGTCGAGGCAGATGACCGTTCATACTGAGCCCGGTTCTGCCGGAGGTTTTTCTTCCCACTGTCGCTTCATGCTTGCTCAGTATGAGGGATTGCAGCAAAGCCATGTACAATGCAGACAACTCTCCCTGTGGCTCTACGCTTCTCCAGGAGTGAATGCTGCTTGTCGGGACTTTGATGCAATCAACTGGTTCCCTTATATAGGAACATTTTTGACCAATCTGTATAATCTGACCTAACCTGTATAATATGATTGAACTTAACTTTGTAAAGTGCCTTGAGATGACATGTTTCATGAATTGGCGCTATATAAATAAAATTGAATTGAATCGAATAGTCGCGTGTAAGTTCATCTGTTGTTGTGAGCATCAGTTATGTGTGTCTATTTGGGTGAAGTGTTTATATTTCCATGAACGCTCTCCAGAGGCCATTGTCCATGATGTTATCAACAGGCCAACAGTTCAGAAAGCATCCGCAGGTGTCAGCGGGGGAGGAGGGGGCGGGGGAGGCAGTTCTGAGCACTCTCGCCATAACAATCCAGGAGTGACTAGATAGGGAAGGCATAATCCAAATACTTTATTTGTTATGAGACAATTCTTGGGCTTTTCTGTGTTTCACTTCCAGACTTTATCCCATTTCCCCTTGAGTTGAACCAACGAAGCCAGTCTGCGTTCCAGCACATCCAGCTTTTCGGCTCTGGTCCTCCAACTTCTGGGTCTGTTCGTTCACTGCCTTAGTGATCGAGTCATATGCAGCCGGTAGACTGATCAAGGCCAAATGGCTACCAACATCCGCTGTATATGCTGATACATCAAAATCCACCAAATGCAATAAGTAGAAATCCAAGCATCATGGATCCAAACATAAAAATGTTTCCACGTCCAGGAATGACAAAGTCAAAAGACACCGTTTTCCATCCAGGAATGTAGGGTGCATCCCACGAAATCGGGACACATGACAGGTCCCCTTTATGCTGCCTACCCGTCGAAAAAATTTGATCAATAGCATTGAGAGACCAGTTTACCAGATCCATGGTTTTCAGAGTTCGGGTGATATGAAGAAAGTGCTCAGAAAGACAGAGACATAGCAGCAGGAGGGGGGGGGGTGGAGGGATGAAAGCTGGAGAGAAGAAAAACACAACTGTCCTCGAAGAGAAACAGAACAGAACCTCTCTGATGTTCTCCTTGCAAGAGAGGATTGTGTGTTGTATTTCCTTTTGTGTTGTTTAATGAATGTTTTAGATATTTGAACCCGACACCTCTCATCACCATGGATTCTCATGTGGACAATTGGATTGCTTTGCTTGAAGAAACATTTTCTACACTTAATACACAGGAAAGGCTTCTCACCTGTAGGTTAGCATGTGATCAGCCAGATGACAACTGTTTCTGAAAGACTTAGCACACGCTTTAGAAGCATACAGCTTCTCACCTGTGAGTTCTCATATGTCTAATCCTATTACCAGAGCAAGTAAAAGATTTATCACACACTTTACAATGATAAGGCTTCTCTCCTGTATGAGTTCTCATGTGACGAGCTAAATAACTACCAGTGATGAAAGATTTATCACACATTTGACAAACATAGGGCTTCTCGCCCGTATGAGTTCTTATGTGTTGATTTAGGTTACTTTTACTGGAAAACCCTTGTGCACAAGTTGGACAATAAAAAGGCTTCTTACCAGTGTGCGTTTTCATGTGAACAGCTAAATAACTACCACAGCTGAAAGATTTACCGCACACTTTACAATGATAAGGCTTCTCACCTGTATGATTTTTCATATGTACAATCCTACTACTAGAGGAAGAAAAAGATTTATCACACACTTTACAATGATAAGGCTTCTCGCCTGTATGAGTTCTCATGTGACGAGCTAAATAACGACCACTGATGAAAGATTTATCACACATTTCACAAACATAGGGCTTCTCGCCCGTATGAGTTCTTATGTGTTGATTTAGGTTACTTTTCCTGGTAAACCCTTGTGCACAAGTTGGACAAGAAAAAGGCTTCTCACCAGTGTGCGCTTTCATGTGAACAGCTAAATAACTACCACGGCTGAAAGATTTACCGCACGCTTTACAATGATAAGGCTTCTCACCCGTATGAGTTCTTATGTGCATAATCAGGTGAACTTTTTGAGAAAACCCTTTTGCACAAGTAGGACAGGAAAAAGGTTTCTCCCCTGTGTGTGTTCTCATGTGATAGGTTAAAAAACGACCACTGATGAAAGATTGATCACATACTTTACAGTGATAAGGCTTCACACCCGTTTGAGTTCTTATGTGCGTACTCAAGCTACCTTTAGAGGAAAAACCTTTGGTACAAGTTGGACAAGAAAATGTCTCACCTGTATGAGTTCTGCTTGAAACAGCTACGGAACTACAAACGCTAAAAGATTTATCACACATTTCACAAGTGTATGGCTTATCGCCCGTATGAGTTCTTATGTGCGTACTCAGGTTACCTTTACTGGAAAACCCTTTTGCACAAGTTGGACAGGAAAAATGCTTCTCTCCTGTGTGCGTTATCATGTGACGAGCCAGACTACTACCATTGCTGAAAGATTTATCACACATTTCACATGCATACGGCTTCTCGCCTGTATGAGTTCTTATGTGAATAATCAGGTGACCTTTAGTGGAAAACCCTTTTGCACAAGTTGGACACGAGAAAGGCTTCTCCCCTGTGTGGGCTCTCATGTGGATATTCAAATGACTTTGACTGGGGAAACCTTTTCCACAAAGCACACAGAGGAAAGATTTCTCTTCTCTATTTTTCCTAATTTGATTAGTCAAACATCTACACTTGGTGAAACATTTACCACATGCTTCACAAGGTTTATTGGTCTTATGTCTTTTTAGTTTTGAACCATCACTGTGATCTTTGGTTTTCTCTCGTCTCTTACACTTTAGCTCTTTATCTCTGTTTGATCCTGACTCTTCTTGATTATTATCCAGCTGATGCTGCTTCTCACCGTCAGGGGAGTCTGCATTGAGAAGTTGGTTCATTTTCTCTTCTTGTTCATTTGTGTCATGTTTTAAATCCAGAGGAGTCACCTTAAAGGTGTCAGCCTCCTGCTTCACTACAAGCTGCTCCTCATCCTCATTACTCCAGAGGTCCCCATGTTCCTCTTTAATCTCTACAGGTTCTGGTTCCTCCTTTGTCACGTTCATCTGTTGCAGTTCAGGTTCAACTTGAACAAGTTGCTTTTCATCTGGAAAGATACACAGTCCAAGCTGTTCTTCTTTAATTCCTTGAGGTTCTGGTTCTTCCTCTTTCATGTCTTTGGTGTTTGGTTCCTTCAGGTTAATAATGAAGTTCCTCTCTTGGCCACTGGCAGATTGATCAGCAAGAACCTTCCAAGAGAATAAGAGACTGTGAAATGTCTGAGGAGAGAAAAACAGAAGAAATTAATTAGATCTACAAAGTAAAGTGTAACTTTCATTCAAACCCAGACAATGTCACTGCCTCCTCATCGACATCCTTAATTGAAGCTCTGATAAAAATCACTCCACACAACTAGCTTAAGGTTACAAAGTGTAGGTTCCACACTCACTCTCCTGCCAAATGGTTCACTACACTTCATCTCTAAATATCTTCCAGGAGGATGTGGGTCTAGGTAGACGTGCCCTCCTCCATGTGAATGGAAACATTAAAGCTTGGGGTCCTAAAATCTGCTCTGACCCATCTTCTTCAAAAACAGGTAAGCAGCTGCACTCAGACAAAAAAAGTCAGAAAACAATGTTCACAGTAAAAATCCTACCCTGAAAACAAATCCAACTGAGATCAGAGCTGCTGTAGCTACACCACTCTGTCACAACAGCAAACAGGCTTAAATCAGAGACAACCAGACTTTTACTAAGTTCTTCGCCCAGCACCAGTACAGCTAACGAACAGCACACAGACCAGCTGACGTTAACAATGAGCTTTAATTAGAAAAGTTGCACAGATTGTCATGTTTGCCTTAAGATGTCGGGCCCACATGCAGAAACACACTCGGTGACAACAGGTAAGATTTAAAGAGTTTATTTTTACACGGGCGAATGCTAGGCGGCGGAGCTAATCCGCGGACTGGAGGAGACTCGGGCAGGAACTCAGGTAGCAGGTAACCGGGTCGATCTGGAGGTAAGGGAAGACAATTAATTCACGGAGGGGGAACCTAAAGTAACGTAACTAGGGGGGGCGTAAGCTTATCACGAGGTGCAATAACCCAACCGGGGAGGACGGCAGTGTGGACTCAGCTGGATGTTGGTCGTAGGTGTCCGGGCAGCTGGAGAGCGAGGCGAGAGGTCCGAGCAGCACCGGAGAATCCAGAACAGCGGATGGAACCAGGGAGTCGTCGGGAAAGCCTTACGTCCGAGAAGCAAGGATCAACTCGAGAGGTACGGGAGAATCCCAAGAGGGGACACGAGGAGGATTGAGGAGCTCGAGGATGGACGAAGGAGCACGAGGAGGTACCTGGGAGACACAAAGGGTGGCAGTTAGCGTGGGAGCTAAGGCTAGAGGCGAGAGGTCGAAGCTGGTAGGCATACCACAACGGTAACACTCTGGCATCCATCCGCTGTTCGAGTGCAGATCTTATAGTGCAGCTCCGGTGCTGCTGACGAGCTGCAGGTGCGCCTACTCTGCCCACCAGCCAACCGCGAACACCTGTGGACAGAGCAGAGACGGCAACAGGCTGTACGGCCCTGCCAGCTGAGTCCTGACACAGATAAAAGCCGCGTTGTAACTCTTAAACGAAACGTGTTTGTGAAAGAGTGACGAAGAGTAGAAAAAAGACAGATCACCGCTTCATATGTACATTATTTCCTGTAAAATAAGACGCTGACTACGTAGTGATTGATTTCATGTGCTTGAATTATTCTCTAAGGCATCGCAAACTTACGCAGTGGTGGCAGGTGGCCAGCTTGAGATCAGACGTAATTTTTTAGATAGTGAGAAAGGAGTTTTATTCCGACTTTAAGCGGCTTGACCACCATTAAAAAAAAATGTTGACACGAGTTTTAATGTTTGAGTGAAAGAGAAAGTAAAAAAAAATACAATCAAAGTTGAAAAATTACTGTCTTACAACCGGTCTTGCATTACCAGCCGCTCTTTGCCAGGGAGGCAGTGGCAATGAATGCGCTTCACATGACGTCATGTCTTGTATCGTATCGGCCAATACAAGAAAAAAACACAAATATCGGTCAACCTCTACGTTCCTCTGCGTGAATGCGTACTGAAACAGCGAAACAACATACAAACGTGTTTAGTCTTTATTGTCTATAAGTCGATGTTTGAATAAATTAAGTTGTACTGGAGCAGCATAGTTTTCACAGACCTAGAGCGCCCTCTTGTGGCCATAGACGATAATGTTTACTCCTTGGTTCATACTGGTCAACATGATTTACCATTTATATTAGATATATAAATCGCACCTGAATATAAGTCGCAGGATCAGCCAAGCTATAAAAAGTGCGACCGTTAGGCATTTTTCCATGAAGATTATCTATGCCTGAAATTGTATCTTCAGAGAGAAAATGAAGCATCTACTCGACAGCATCCTGAGGCTCGTTACGCCTGTCCAAAACCTGAGATTAAAACAAGCTACATGGTTTACTAAAATAATCAAGTTACAGCAATAATTTCTTTTAGATTAATTAGATAAAAGTTATTTAGCCCGTTTACATGAAAAAGACAAAAGTCTTGGATTTTTTTTAAAGAGCTGTTTAGCATATTTGTATTTCAGAATAGGGGTCCTGCTAAGGAAGAGGTGAGAGATGTGCGCATCTTTCAGGGTTCCAATTTTATTGGCATAAATTTTTTACATTTTCTACAGTGAGATTTAGCACCAGCATGTGGTTCTGTGCAGACTCTCTTCTGTCAGTCTGCTCCAGGGCAGCTGTGACTACAATGTAGCTCACCACCATCAGGGTGTGAATGTGTGCATGAATGGGTGAATGACTGACCAGTGTAAAGCGCTTTGGGGTCGTCAGATGATTTATTTCAATATTCTCCGCCGCACATGGCTTTTCTAACACAACGAGGGAATGCTCTCAGTTCTGAACAATTTCTTTGGGTTACTCTTCGTTTTTATGCCAACGGCAGCTTTTTAATAACTTAGGGGAGACAGATGTTGGCTGTATGTCAGCAGCTGTATGTCGCGCTGTCAGGAATGTTACTGTTGCCCTCAGTTATAGTTTAAAGGTGTTCCATAGTCAGAGACCCACAAGATTTATATAAGAACTACACAGAATGAAAGCAATAATTTATTCAGTATCAAATTTTGACACTTCCAGCTCTAATTTTCCATATAATAACATATCAGTTATTTCAATAACTTGCAACATCCCATGAATAATTGCATATGTCGAATATAGCCAATTAATGCAAGTCACACTTATTCACCACCATACGTTGTGAAATGAATAGAAAATAGAGTCAAGACATTGACAAGGTTAGAAATAATGATTTGTATTTAAAATAAGATTTTTTTTACATCAAACTTTGCGTTCATCAAAGAATCCTCCATTTGCAGCAATTACAGCATTGCAGACCTTTGGCATTCTAGCTGTTAATTTGTTGAGGTAATCTGGAGAAATTTCACCCCACGCTTCCAGAAGCAGCTCCCACAAGTTGGATTGGTTGGATGGGCACTTCTTGCGTACCATACGGTCAATCTGCTCCCACAACAGCTCAATGGGGTTCAGATGTGGTGACTGCGCTGGCCACTCCATCACCGATAGAATACCAGCTGCCCGCTTCTGCTCTAAATAGTTCTTGCACAATTTGGAGGTGTGTTTAGGGTCATTGTCCTGTTGTAGGACGAAATTGGCTTCAACCAAGCGCTCTCCACTGGGTATGGCATGGCGTTGCAAAATGGAGTGATAGCCTTCCTTATTCAGAATCCCTTTTACCCTGTACAAATCTCCCACCTTACCAGCACCAAAGCAACCCCAGACCATCACATCACCTCCACCATGCTTAACAGATGGCGTCAGGCATTCTTCCAGCATCTTTTCATTTGTTCTGCGTCTCACAAGCGTTCTTCTTTGTGATCCAAACACCTCAAACTTGGATTCATCCGTCCACAACACTTTTTTCCAGTCTTCCTCTGTCCAATGTCTGTGTTCTTTTGCCCATCTTAATCTTTTTCTTTTATTGGCCAGTCTTAGATATGGCTTTTTCTTTGCCACTCTGCCGTGAAGCCCAGAATCCCGCAGCCACCTCTTCACTGTAGATGTTGACACTGGTGTTTTGCGGGTACTATTTAATGAAGAGGCCAGTTGGGGACCTGTGAGGCGTCTGTTTCTCAAACTAGAGACTCTAATGTACTTATCTTCTTGGTCAGTTGTGCAACGCGGCCTCCCACTTCTTTTTCTACTCTGGTTAGAGCCTGTTTGTGCTGTCCTCTGAAGGGAGTAGTTCACACCGTTGTAGGAAATCTTCAATTTCTTAGCAATTTCTCGCATGGAATAGCCTTCATTTCTAAGAACAAGAATAGACTGTCGAGTTTCAGATGAAAGTTCTCTTTTTCTGGTCATTTTGAGCGTTTAATTGACCCCACAAATGTGATGCTCCAGAAACTCAATCGGCTCAAAGGAAGGTCAGTTTTGTAGCTTCTGTAACGAGCTAAACTGTTTTCAGATGTGTGAACATGATTGCACAAGGGTTTTCTAATCATCAATTAGCCTTCTGAGCCAATGAGCAAACACATTGTACCATTAGAACACTAGAGTGAAAGGTGCTGGAAATGGGCCTCTATACTATAGAAAGATTTGTACTTTCTATTGTAATTGTTAAGAAATGACATTTTTGGAAATTTTTATATTTGTGACTGTGTTTTGTATGTATGTATATATATATATATATATATATATATATATATATATATATATATATATATATATATATATATATATATATATATATATATATATATATATATATATATATATACACACACACACACATACATACATACACCTGATTGTTTTGTATTCACCCGTAGACCTTCACAGGAGGTGTACTTTGTATACAGAGTAATTGTATCCCCTCTAGCGCTGTGCGATAATTCAATAACAATATATATATCGATCGATAGACGTGTGGCGCGATAGGAAAAAATAGGCTCGATAAAAAATTCGATAGAAACAGTTTTCCTTCCTTCCTTTCAGCCTATCATATTAGTTGATGCTACAGTCACTACTTCCTCTCAACCAGTTGTAATCGCGAACCCAGGCACGCCGTCACAAAGCGCCGCCCTCTCAAACCACAACACAGAGCATGTGAAGATGTCGCAGCATGTGGAGGCGGAGGAAATTGTTCCAAAGAAGGGTTTTAGTAGTTGGGCAGTTTGGGAGTACTTCGGTTATGGCAAGTCGGACAAAAAACAAACCACAGTCCTTTGTACAATCTGTAGGGAAGCAGTAAAAACAAAGTCTGGTAACACAACCAACTTGTTTTATCATCTAAGCCGCTCGCACCCGCAGGAGTACGAGCTGTGTCGGCCGCGGCGCGGCTCCGCATCGTCCTCGGAGGAATGTTCGGGAACTTCTGCCAAAACAAAGCAGGCGAAGCAAGCTAAATTGGGCTTCCTGCTCTGTGATAAATACGACAAAGCGTCCAAGCGGCACAAGGACATCACTCATGCGATAACATGCTTCATAGCAAAGGATATGCTGCCGTTGTCTGCGGTTGAAAAACCTGGGATCCAACAGCTGCTCACCACTCTGGATCCACGATACGAAGTTCCGGGCCGAAGGTTTTTCTCAAACACAGCGCTCCCTAATTTGTACAATGAGTGTAGGGAATCAGTCCAAAATGAGCTGCAGTCTGTGTCTTACTACGCCACAACGTCGGACCTCTGGTCAAGTCGTACATCCGAGCCTTACCTCAGCCTATCAATCCACTACATAGACAGAGAATGGAACCTGAGAAGTAAGTGTATAGAAACAGCGTACTTTCCGGACGACCACACAGCAGAGATGATTGCAAAAGGCTTGTCAGAATTATTGGAGTCATGGGGTCTGAATGAAGAAAAACACGTGTGCATTACAACTGATAGCGGTGCTAACATCGTGAAAGCCACAACACTCAATCACTGGACTCGGCTTCAGTGTTTTGGGCACCGTCTACACTCTGCCATCGGTGAGTAGTTTGTTACTGAATTAAATTAGAATCAGCTTTATTGACCAGGGTTTGGCAGACAAACCAAATGTCTGAAGAATTATGATATAGTATAAAACGTAAAAGTTATCACGATAAATACTAAAATTTAAATTAATAACATTTAAAATAATGTGTAAGCAACATCATTAAGGTCCATGGTTTAAAAGTTATGATTTAAAACATGGTGTTTAATAATACAAATTATGGCTTGCTTGACTTTTTAAATAACTTTTAAAATCTTTATTTCAGGTGCAGCATCCAAAGACAAGCGAGTGGAAAGGGCTGTTGCTGTGTGCAAAAAAGTTGTGGCAGCATTTAGCTATTCCTGGAAAAAGAAGAGGGATCTGGCTGAGGCTCAGATAGAGTTTGGGGTCCCCACTCACAAACTATGCACAGAGTCTGCAACCAGATGGGGCTCTCGACAAAAAATGATAGCAAGAGTGCTGGAGCAACAGAAGCCCATCTCCAAAGTCCTGGCTGCAGACAAACAGACACGGCACCTGGTACCGCAGTGGCAGGACATAGAGGTCTGGGAGTCTATGAATGAAGCATTAGGTCCTCTGGTGGACTTTACAGACAGCCTCTCTGGAGAGTCATATGTCACTGTGTCATATGTAAAGCCTGTGCTCCATCTGCTTCGTTCTCAACACCTGCATGTGAGTGAAGAAGACACAACACTCACAAAAGAAATGAAGACCAAAATCATGGCATACCTTGATGAAAAATATTCAGATCCTGACACAGAAAACATGCTCGACATGGCTACCTTGGTTGACCCCAGATTCAAGTTGGCATATACTAAGAAAGACAGAGTTGAAGCCATCAAAACAAGAGCAGTGTCTGAAATCATGGATGCTGGCCAATTCCATGCAGGGGCTACGGAAGTACCAGGTGGGTTGATAAAGATTGCTTCCTTTTAAACTAATGGAAGTTTTTCATTTAGTTATTAAAATCCTTTACTTAAAAAAAAGTATACATTAATTATAATCTGTGTCCAAGTGGCATATGGCAAACTACATATGTACTAAAAATCCCAACATGTAGAATTAGAATTATTTTGTTTTAATACATAACTTTTTGTCTTTAGAACTTATTCGTGCTCCCCTCTGTCTCAGAATCCCCCCGGCCACCCTCTGTTTCAGGTGCAGTGTCAACAGGTACAGAAGATGGCAATGGAGAACATAAACCAGCTGGGAAAAAGCAGCGGAAATCGTTGGGGAGCTTCTTCAAGAAACAGTGCCCTGCTGCCTCAAAACATCTGACTGGAAAGGAAAAGGTAGAAAGCGAGTTGGAGAGATATTTGGAATCACCAGATGCAGACTCTGAATGTAACCCGTTGCTGTGGTGGAAGGACAATGAGCATCCATTTCCAAGACTAAGCCTACTTGCTAAAAAGTACTTATGTATCCCAGCCACCAGCTCCCCTTCTGAACGGATTTTCAGTTCTGGAGGGAATGTTGTGACATGCACCAGGGCTGCCTTAAAACCTCATAAAGTCAACCAACTTGTATTTCTTGCTAACAATTTGAGTTAAATAACATGTGAAAGCCAGCCCTACTCTTTGTTTGTACTTATATATATATATATATATATATATATATATATATATATATATATATATATATATATATATTCAGTTGTGGGCAGTTTCCCACATAGTTCTAACAACATAGAAATGCTAGGCTAAAGGGTGAGTTGATTTTTGTTTGGGTTTTTGTTCTTGTTGAGTGGAGTTTGTTTACATGGTAGCCTAGTCCTACAATCTTATAATTACCATAAGCTGGTGGTGTACTATTCCCACCTAAATAGGCTATTCTATTTATTTATTTGTTATATTTATTTTGGTCACTGTTCTGGTCACTTTAGTTTATTGTCATTATTTAATAACATAACTCAGGGCTCTTAAGTTATTTTTCTTTAAAACAATTCTGTTATGGTTAAAAAAGTTGTTTAAATAAAGATTTAATTGGAATTCTGTGTTTTGTTCTTTATTAAAATTAAATCATTTAGCAATATCATAAAATGTCCAGGCAGAGCTGCACATAAAATATGGTTTTAAATATTTTCAATAATTATCGATATCGATCAATATAAAAAAAAAAATTATCGATAAGCTTTTTTTCTATATCGCCCAGCCCTAATCCCCTCTTTACTTTCCATCATCCAGATACCAGACCCAGAACTCCTAAAGATCAACCTGGCCGCAAGAATGACAGAGCACAGTCATCTATTCCTGCAGCCTTCACCACAGCTTCTAAATATAAGGCCGACTCACAGGAACAACATGCCAAAGAACATGTAATTGCTCTTTGGATTGGGCCGACTGGTCTACCCTCTGGCACAGTTGAGAATGAAGATTTCATCCTCAGCATTTCATCCTCAGCATTTCTGCCAATTAGTGCATTCTTTTTTTGCACTGTGGATAAAAAAAGCACAGCACATACTGACCAGATCACCCACCCACACACTGCAGAGTGTATAAAAACTTGTGTTGACCGATGCACAGAGGACTTGGGAATACCACAACACAAAATTCTGACAGTCAGAACTGATAACGGAAGCAATGTGGTTTCAGCGTTCAAAGCTAATGAACTGGATGATCCCACTTAACCTGACCCTAGCCATATGGATTTCGCTCCGCCTAGCTCCACTCACACGTGCTATTTCAACCACTCACACCGAAGCTAACCCGTGACGCTGTGAGAGCGACGCAGGAAAAAACAAAACTTTTTTTTTTTAAATGTGTTTGCGGCTCTAGTGGCATGCGTTTTATTGACAGTGAGCTGACAGGAAGAGGGGGGAAGACAGCCGGCAAAGCGCCGCGGGTCAGAGTCGATCCCGGGCCGACCGCGTCGAGGACTAAAGGCCTCCTAACATGGTTCGCGCTAACCGCTCCGCCACGGGCGCGCCCCGGAAAACAAAACTTGACAAATGCGGTCGGGAGAAGGGCGAAAACATCGTTTCCACCAACAAAAGCCTTCAGAGCCGTTCTCTGATGTTCTTTTAATGAAACAATATTAGGTAGATTGGACAACACGGAAGAAATAGCAGCATCAATGTTAACACTTGCTTCCTCGATGCGAGCCGCCATTGTCTGAATCAAAACAGTCTCACGGTCGCTTCTCCACTACGTCACATCTATGAAACTCCAGCCCTGCTTCCTGATTGGCGGGACAATAAAATTGGTTGGAGAAATTACTCTCTATGGGAGAGGTCCCAGAGAGGTCCCAGATGGATGTCGCTCCATCTGGCTAGGGTCAGGTTAGATCCCACTAGCTCCGAGGATGAATACATCGAGAGTCATGGTGAACATGATCCAGAAAGATGAAAGTGTCAACAGACTGCTGAGCAAAGTTTGGGACTTTAAGGTCCCAGGTTAGGAACATCAATGTTCCCGAAAAACATAAACCTTTGAGAAGTTTATTTTTTAGAGACACTATTTCCATTTTTATTGTCATACAAGTCTGACTGTCTTCTGCCTGAAAAATAAGGCTGAACAGTGGTTTCTTGTATCTAACTCCCAAGGTACGGGGTAAAGAGAGAAGAGGCCATTAATGGAGCCTTGAGCCGGGTGACCAGACGTCCCCGGTTGCCGGGGACAGTCCCCGTTTTGGACCACCTGTCCCTGGCTAAAGCTGTCCCTGGAAATGTCCCAGATTTTACTGTTTTATGAATGAGGGGGAAAATGTTGCGTGTAGACTGTTATTACGGTAGAAAGAGCTGTTGCGCACAAAAACAGCTGTTACGGTAGCTGGTTGCGCTGCTGTTAACATAAAGATGAGGAACAGATCGTACCACTAGATGGGATGTCAGCTGCCATTAAAACAACGAAGAAGAAGAGAACACCACTTTTAAACAGAAGAAGAAGTGGAGGTTCATTGTCACAACCGGTGGCACCTGATGGGGAGCTGCTCTGTGTTATGGTAAGTGTGTTAATCGATTAATTTTATTTGGATCGGACTGATCCTGTGATAAATGTTTGGTTCGTGTCCTGTTTAAAAAAAAAAAAAGAAAAAGTAAGACAAGACCACTAGTTGCTGCTCGCATGAGTAAGAAACACTCGGGTAAAATGTAATGGAACGATTGAAAACTCTTTGTAAGGCACTAATCTGGTACGCTGGTTCTCCAGGGATCAACAAGAGTTCGTCTAAAGACGTTTTAGAACGGATTGGTGACCTTTACCTATAATAACTATCTGAAATATAAACTAGAGTTATAAGTTTGCCCTGTCCCTGAATATCTTTATTCTAAATACCCCACAGCAGGCCGCAGTTAGACAAAACAGAGCCAGTCTGTCCTAGACAATCAGCATTCTGCATAGTAACACACAAGCGTTAACCTTGCAATCAGCAAATAGTGGATCTCATACGCAGCCATCACGTCTGCAAGCCTCCTGTGTCCAAGTGGCGTGCAGCCACAGTGACTTCAGAATAATTCTCCATTTACAGCCATACAAGAGGGAATCTTAGCATATTACACTCTAAAACACAACCATAGTTACCGCTCCATGGACTGCACAGCACAGCTGACCAGGAAACTGTATGAGCCAAAGTTTTCCTGTGCCAGAGCCAAAGGTGATGCCGTAGTGAGGAACATTTTTGCACCATGGGCAGCTGCTCTGCTAACACAGGATCTAGAACAGGTTGAATTTGAGTCCCTGTCTACAGATTCATCCAATCATGGACGTGTGAAGCTGCTGCCAATAATAGTCAGATATTGCGTAATATGTGATGGCGGCACATCTGTCGAAACAAAACTGCTTGATTTTGTCGAGCTCAGAGGAGAAACGGCAGAAGAGCTCGCTGCTCAGATCCTGGTGGTGATAGAAAGATACACCCTAGAGAAGAAAGCAGTGGCAATCTCTGCTGACAACACAAACACCAACTTTGGAGTTGCTGGACAGGAAAGGAAGGGTCAATGTTCACCAAAGTGAGAGATTCTCTGCAACGGGAGGTGATTGGCTTGGGTTGCCCTGCCCACATCATTCATAATGCAACGAGAACAGCCATGGATACTATTCCATGTAGAGGAACTTCTCACTAAAATCTTTGGATATTTTCATATTTTTACTGTTCAAGTAGAAAGACTGAAAAGTTTTTGTGAGTTTGTTGGCCAAGAGTATCAAAACATCCTAGGACACAGCAATGTCCGCTGGCTGTCCATGCTCCCTGCTCTGGAAAGGAGTGTTGAAAAGGTATGCAGCCCTAAAATGTTCTTTCCTCTCTGGAGAAAAGGGCCCTGTTGTCCTGCAGAGGATGTTTTTAAGATTCATCAAATAACTTCCACTGTCTCCTGTTAAAGAAGACGCCCCTGCATCCAGAAAGCAATAGAAAAATACCCTAATGTCACCATGAGAGGAGATGATTTATTTGATGAGCTTTCTTCCCTGCACGAGTTCCTTAAAGTGGGATCGCTTGATGAATGAAGATAATCTGAGATGGAGCAAAGTGTTTAACCACTTTAAAGAAAATGACATCCCACACACTAACCTGGCTAGATTAGTGTCTGTTGTCATGTGCTTACCTGGAAGTAATGCACCAGTAGAGAGGGTGTTCTCAGTCATGAAGGATATATGGACTGATAGCAGAACTGTCTGCTGCCATCAGACTGTTGAACTGCTGAACTATAACCCATAAACTCTGCACAACATTCGCATACTTGCACATTTTGCATCATTGCATCTCCATCCAGCATCACAAATGCTGCCAAACTCTTAGTTTTTAAATGCATTCTTGCACAAATGCCCTTTGCACAATCAAATTCTGTACATACAAATGGTTTTTTTTTTAAATACTCACCTGTACACGGTGAATTCTCCTGCATTGTCTACATTTAAATTGTTTACTTTTAAATCACTGCTGCACCTTATACTGTAATTTAATTTTTACTGCAATTTACAAGCTGTATGCAATGAAATTTCGTTCTGTACGCACTCTGTGCATACAAAATGACAAATAAAGTTGTCTAAGTCTAACTAGGTTCACTGTTCCGACTATCAAGGTCATAGTTACGTGAAGACAGACACTAACCTGCCATGCCAGGAGTTCATGAAGATGCTTGTCAAAGAAAAAGCAATTTGGAAGAAAATACTAATCTAAAATTCATCTAAAATATGCAGATAAACTGAGGAAATATTCAGGGAGAGATTTGGAAACTGGCAGTGACTGGAAGACAGTTTCCCGCAAACATCTGTGGAGGCGTCAGGCTGGGGCTTGAGTGATAAAGACTTTCCAACGTATCAAGGACACTTGCCTGCTGACGGAGTTTATGGACACACACTACTGACTCACATTTATCTCACAAACTTACACGCGACTAGTCTCCAATGTTAACCTTCTTTTTCTATGTGTCTCGTTATGTTTGTGCTTCTCGTGCCAGAGGTTCTTTTCCAGACATCTCACACCGTATCCTAGTAAGAGGTTAGGGTGTGATGTGTCCCCCCCCCCTTCCTATTGTGGCCTCTATCCTTCCACAGAGTCAAGGGCAGCGCCCTGTGGGCACCGTGTAGGCGGAGTCTGGGGCAGTTTGGAGGTAAGGGCCTAACGGCTGCGCCGAAACGGCAGTGGCCGACTGGCTTTGTTCCTTGGCAACACAAGGCCTCAGTCGATCGTCCCCCCCCAATGTTTGTTTATGTATGTGATGGACGGTTGTACTGGAACTGTAATCTGGATTACAATGCAAATTATAGTTGACAATAAAGATTGATTGATTGATTAATTGAAGAGCAGGAGTAAAGAGGGAACATTATCTAAGTGTTAATGCACAATACAGAAGCTGTACAGAAGCTGTTAAAAGAGGCATATAATATAATATATATATATTATTGCTGTTTATAAATATGGACTATTTTTGGATTTTATACATCACGTTGATGTTTAGCTTTTTCTGCTGTTCAATGGTTAAATTTGCTTAAGACATTTGAAAAGGATTACCACAGAGTTTTTTCCTTTTTCTCTTTTACTGTTTTATCCAAATGAGCAGGGCCACTGCCTCAGACCCTGTTCAGTTAATATTTCAGTTTCACATATTTACAATGTGACAGCTGGAGATAGGCACCAGCAACCCCTCATGACCCCAACAGGGATAATCGTGTAGGAAAATGGATGGATGGATATTTACAATGTATGGCATTAATAAAGTTCAAGTGATAACGCGTTGACCTGAATTGAGTGATAATGTAACGTATTGAGTGATGTAGTGTGTGAAGTATGCTGTGTAGAACAGAGTGACTATATACTCAGGTTTGAGTTTGAGAAGCATGAGTTTCACTGCACTTCACTATCTGTGGCAGAATGAAGAGGCAGATTAGTTTTATTTTTTTCTTGTGTTTTAAAAATTTCTGTTGTGCACATAATTTATCCTCTTCTCCTTATTTTATCCAGACCTCTGGATATCGAGGCTGATGGCTCTTCAGACCCAGAAGGCCTTGAAGAAACCAGAGATGATGTCATGTTAGCGACTCACTGACCAGAGTTAACTCACCTTATAGGAGCAAACAATATACTCACACATCAACTACTACCAGCCTTGAGCGCTACTTCTTTTTTATGCTAATGCAGAAAAACCTATTTCTCATAGGTTTGTAGACGTGAACAGAATAAGTATTTGTTGCACTTTTTTTAAAAGGTGGAGGAACTCTGTCTCCACAGACAGCCACAGGCTAAATGTTTGTATTTACTGGTTTTTCTTTTCCTCATGTCACTCTCAGAGCTCTTTGGACCCCACAAAATTAGAAAGTCCTGCTAACGACCCTTGACCCCTCCACCCCCACCACTTTGCCCCAACCCAGAGACACAGTTCTAGTTTCCTATTAATAACACTATTCATGTATTCATTTTATTAATCTTAGGATATACTAAAAGTGTGGAGAGGCACATTCCTGGCCTCTACACTTGATTTTTGTTTAAATATTAATAAATATGTAAAAATAAACGAAACCATTACTGTCCCGCCTTCCTAATTTAATCTTGATGAGATGTATTGATTTTTATCCACGAGCTAAAAAATGTCTCCAGATTTGATTTCAGAAATCTGGTCACCTCAGCCTTGAGGCATAAATGGTACACTTTAATAAAATAAAAAAGCGGTTCTCTGTTGTTTTATTCTAAACAATAATAACTGACTTCGGTATTATTATTCAGTATTATTTGTACATTTGAACAGTTGTGTTTCAGTTTTAACCCACTAACTGAACAATAACGTTCACGTGTTTCACCCCCCACCGGCGAAAATGAACATAATCTCTTAATTTTCATTAAAAGTTGAGAGGTCTGGTTAAATTGTTAAGTTCATCTTCTTACCGTCAGACTCGCTTTTGTTCCTCGGAGAAAAGCCTCAAAACATCCAGAGTCCAATAAGTGTCCAGTGTTCTCAATGAGAAGTCACTTTTTCCCTTTTCCTCTAACAGGAAACTTCTCTGGCCGTTAGCTTCTCAGTTAGCTCTGATGCTAACTGCTCCCTCGCTGCTGTCGCTTCTTCTAAAACGGAGACAAATAGCGGTTAAGACGAGCTGCACATGCTGTCAGAGTCTAGGAGGCTTTAGCTTTGTCTCTTACCCAGTTCTCTGGTTGCCAGCTTAAGGCCTCACAAGACAAGTCTGTTTGTTTGTTTTCTATTAGCGGTTGACAAGAAACGTTTGGTCAGCATTACCGCCACCTGCTGATATGGAGTGTGGACCAAAATGACTCTTGGGACCTAAATTCTGTTATACAATTGTGTTATATTTAGATAACGAAATATTATTCTGTAAATGTTACTTTCGGAATCCCTTCTAAATAATTCAAATAAATCTAATTGAAGTTTTACTTTACTTAAATGTAGAATTAATTGCTGTCTCTCCTCCTCCTATTTATTACAGTACAACATGACATGTTCAACTGATCAATCTGTATAATCTGATTGAATTTGACTTTGCAAAGTGCCTTAAGATGACATGTTTCATGAATTGATAAATAGATATAAATAAAATTGAATTAAAAACATCCATTTACCAAGGACTGATTAGTCATGTCTAAAATATAAGTCATACAAACGTTCATAGGTTATCTTAATGCATGATCATAGGTGTGGCTTTTACATAGATTTTTTCCACTGTAACATCCATGTGACACTCGCATTTAATGAATTTATGGTTGCTTAACTTTGCATGTTGCTTTCTGGTGAAGAAAATTTAAATAATTAAAAAATCTGTTGATAATGAATGAAAGCTTCTGAAAGTGTGAGTCAGCTTTCAAAACTATTCCTATCAGATGTGCTACTGTGTTGTGTTTTATATCAGACATCACAAGTATCATGCTTTTGATAGGGTGAAAAAACTATATGTGAATAAAATTTGATTGTGAATGTTATGACAACAATATTTGTTTTACTTTTACAGTAACATTGTTTTATCAGTAAATCTAAAAAAAATGTTAGATTACTGAAAAGAGTTAGATTACTTTAAATAGATTAACATTGTAGTTACCTTTGATAACCAGACACATACAATACCAAACATTTACTGGCATTTTGCTGCTGATTTCAGTAATGTTATATTATTGTTTTTACTATATACAAACAATAATATTTTCATGTGAGAGGTGATCGATTTAGCCCTGACTTCAACAACCCGTCGATTTGAACAAGACTATCCCGCAGGGGGCAAAGGCATCTTCTCTTGTTTTACTATAGTGAAATAGGAGAGGTGACTACTTCCAAGATGGCTGCCCCAATTCTACAGGATCTACTTTTAATATATTTCTATGTATGCTACTCCCACAACCTCAATATTAACCAATGACTTGTAAGTAAAGTTGTTAGGCCTTCGACCACTTTTTTCTCAACTAAGCTTTTCAAAATAAGACAAAATATATAGCAATGCTCCTGACAATAGAATATTTTTAAAATCTATAACTTACCTCACCTTTAAAACTGAGTTTTACTCTTTTTGGTATGTTAAAACACAGCTTTAACATATTTATAACAAGTTCAGCAAAGGTTTAACAACAGGTTCCACACAAAGATCCCTAAATTTAGCTCCTTATTCAAACTAACCCCATTTTGAATAAAATGATTTTGAGCTTAGCTACATAGTAATGAGTAGAAACATCCATAGAATCAGCAGGATAGCATTCTGTTACAGATAACATTAAACTGCCAGGCACTAAAAGTTAAGACACATGTTTGAGAATTGCCTTTTAATAAAGAGTAAGAAATACTGCTGCCTATAAATTCATATGTCAGCTAACTTACATGTAATGATTACATTGCAGAACCTCCAGGCTAAGATGAAAGCAAATATGGACAAGAATATCTGGTTTGGAAATTTCTTGAAGGAGGTTTTAAGTAAAGGATGACAGTATTGTTCTGGATAAGAACACTAATTGCACTCTGTTGTGTTGTGCTAGTTATCTAGAAGGGGTGACTTAGTGAACTATGAACAGTTGGCTGCTGATTAACTGAGACAAGACCACATCGAAAAGAGCCACCCTGTCAAATCACCTCCTACAAGCAGTGAGACAACATCAAGACCTCATACAAGCCCCAAAAGCTGAGTTTTTATGTAAGCTATGACCAAAGAAAATTCAACTTTTCTACCTTTAACATTCGTACAATTACAAATTACAAATACATTCTGTACAATTCAAAATAAACATCTTCAGGGTTACAATAGGTAACAAACAAACAGTAACTATGTTTCCCCTTTTTTATTTCATGCAGGAATTTAGCAAATGTGGGTGGCGTTCACATCGATATGAAACATAACTCCAAAAAGCATGTTTGTAACAAATCAACCCTGACATCATTAAAACACACATTACATCTACAGTGAAGCCTGGTGTTGGCAGCATCAAAAACTATTTTCATAAAGAAAATACTTTTTGTCAAGGTGGGTTGAACTATGAGCAGTGCTAAAAACCAGTTAGCTTTGATGGTAAAGAAGTTTATTTTTTTTTTTATTTTTTTTTTATTTTTTACAGTTTCCTGTCTGGCAATGTGGCAATAAGAATTGTTGTCTCCACACTTAGCGGAGACTTGAGATGTTCTTGGGAGAGGGAGCAAAAAAACACATACACAGTCCCATTCACACCACATGAGCCAACCAACACCTCCATCCTCAGAACCCGGCCACCAAACCTCCTGGCTGTCCTGGAGGTAAAATAAAAATAAATAAATAACATGGTTAGCCAGCCCGCCCGAACGATGCAGAACCCCTCTCCCCGGATGAAACCCACACCGGGAGACGGCATGGACCAGGACTGAGACCGGGGGCCGGACACAGAGCCCTTCAAATATCCACAACCCCCCCCCCCCCCAAAAATGTAATCCCTCCCCAACACTACCATTCAAACAACTCACCACACATACGACAGTAGACATCCAGGCTGGGTTCATCCAAATTCCCCTCCCTCCCCGACACACCCCAGGGACCCACCCAGCGGCAGCACAACTACCAGGCCAGTAACCCACGTCCATCGCAACGGAACCCCACTAGAGCACCGCAAGCGGCCACTGTAAGCTGCCCTGAGGCCTCCCAAGCCCTGCCCAGATGGGGGCAACAGACCCCGGGGTCAGACCCACCAGGCGCCCCACTCCGAGAACCCCCCAAAAGCCCCAAGATTCAGGGACCCACCCGAACCAGCCCCCGCACCCTGCAGGACGCATCCCACAGCCCCCCTTCCACTAAGTGATGGAGCCGATCTGATGCGGATGCAGATGCTGTCTCACGATTAATATGATCCAACAAAACATCTCTATACTGATTGATACTGAGATTTTCCTTACTTTTCCAATTCATGAGGATAGTTTTCTTTGTGAAACATAAGGCAGTGAAAGCCATGCAAACTATTTTTTTTCCAGAGAACTTTCCTCAAAGTTACCCAGCAAGCAAACTGATGGGGAAGGTGAAATTTTTAAACTCAGGCACTTTGATAAGTCCTTACTTAACTGATCCCAGAACCTCTGAACATCTCAAGTTTAACTTTTATTTAGGATGAGTAGACAATTTCATATTTTAGTGTCACATGAGCCCAATCCTTTATCCAAACTAACAACAGAGGAATGACAAATTTGTAATCCCCTAAAACCCAGTTCTAGTCATTCTAATGATTAAATAACATACCAAGGAAGATCATCAAGCCCTTTATAGTTGTCAAGTAGATGTCTCCATCAATCCATGAATAAGCAGAAGTTGGAACTTCTGATTTAATGATTAAACTAACCTGTATGTTGTGTTTAGCTATTTTACAACAGTCATTGATTTTAATATGTATCTAAAGAGTGAGGCCTCTCATCACCATGGATTCTCATGTGGACACTAGGATTGCTTTAACCTGACTTCCGCCAGATGCATATCGCTCCGCCTAGCTTCACTCACATACATCTGGGACACCGCCGGTAGAGAATGATTTCTCCAACCAAATTTATGGTCTGGCCAATCAGGACGCAGGGCTGGAGTTTCATAGATGTGACGTAGTGGAGACGCGACCATGACGTGAGACTGTTTTGATAGCAATGGCGGCTCGTCGAGGAAGCAAGCGTTAACATTGATGCTGCTATTTCTTCCGTGTTGTCCAATCTACCTAATATTGTTTCATTAAAAGAACATCAGAGAACGCCTCTGAAGGCTTTGTTGGTGGAAACGATGTTTTCGCCCTTCTCCCGACCGGATTTGGCAAGTTTTGTTTTCCGGGGCAAGTCCGCGGCGGACGCGGAAGCGCCCCGGAGCGGTTAGCCCGAACCATGTTAGGAGGCCTTTAGTCCTCAACGCGGCCGCCCCGGAATCGACTCTGACCCGCGGCGCTTTGCCGCCTGTCTTCCCCCCTCTTCCTGTCAGCTCACTGTCAATAAAACGCATGCCACTAGAGCCACAAACACATTATTATTATTATTTTTTTTTTTTTCTGCGTCGCTATCATTAGCGTCACGGGTTAGCTTCGGTGTGAGTGGTTGAAATAGCACGTCAATAAAGATGACAGACAAGTGGCTTATCCAATCATATGCAAGAATTTTTAATAAGGCCCAGCCTTCTGTAAAGGCAATTCCTATGGAGGTGTCCCAGATGTATGTGAGTGAAGCTAGGCGGAGCGATATGCATCTGGCGGAAGTCAGGTTAGGATTGCTTAGCCTAGAAGAAACATTTTCTACACATCAAACAGAGAAAAGGCTTCTCACCTGTGGGTTAGCATGTGACCAGCCAGATGACAACCGTTTCTGAAAGACTTAGCACACGCTTCAGAATCAAACAGCTTCTCAACTGTGAGTTCTCATATGTTTAATCCTACTACTAGAGGAAGTAAAAGATTCATTGCAAACTTTACAATGATAAGGCTTCTCACCTGTATGAGTTCTTATGTGCATATTCAGGTTACCTTTCAGGGAAAACACTTTTGCACATGTTGGACAGGAAAAAGGCTTCTCACCTGTGTGCTTTCTCATGTGACGAGCTAAATAACTACCGACGCTGAAAGATTTATCACACATTTCACAAGTGTACGGCTTCTCTCCTGTGTGAGTTCTCATGTGCTTACTCAGACTACTTCTCTGGGAAAACCCTTTTGCACAAGTTGGACAAGAAAAAGGCTTCTCACCAGTATGCGTTCTCATGTGACCAGCTAAATGACTACCGTTGCTGAAAGATTTATCACACAATTCACAAGTGTATGGCTTGTCGCCCGTATGAATTCTTATGTGCATAATCAGGCTACCTTTCTGGGAAAACCCTTTTGCACAAGTTGGACAAGAAAAAGGCTTCTCACCTGTATGCGTTCTCATGTGACAAACCAGACCACTACCAAAGCTAAAAGATTTACCACACATTTCACAAGTGTATGGTTTCTCGCCCGTATGAGTTCTTAAGTGCATATTCAGGTTACCTTTCTGGGAAAATCCTTTTGCACAAGTTGGACAGGAAAAAGGCTTCTCACCCATGTGTGTTCTCATGTGATCAGCTAAATGACTACCATTGCTGAAAGATTTATCACACATTTCACATTCATATGGCTTCTTGCCCATATGAGTTCTTATGTGCTTAATAAGGTTACCTTTCTGGGAAAACCCTTTTGCACAAGTTGGACAGGAAAAAGGCTTCTCACCTGAGTGGGCTCTCATGTGACAAGCTAGACTACTGCCAAAACGGAAAGATTTATCACACATTACACATGCTAATGGCTTTTCGCCTGTATGAGTTCTTATGTGAATATTCAGGTTACTTTTACTGGAAAACCCTTTTGCACAAGTTGGACAGGAGAAAGGCTTCTCCCCTGTGTGGGTTCTCATGTGGATATTTAAATGACTTTGATTGGGGAAACCTTTTCCACAAAGCACACAGAGTAAAGATTTCTCTTCTCTATTTTTCCTAATTTGATTAGTCAAACAGCTACACTTGGTGAAACATTTACCACATACTTCACAAGGTTTATTGGTCTTATGTCTTTTTAGTTTTGAACCATCACTGTGATCTTTGGTTTTCTCTCGTCTCTTTTTACACTTTAGCTCTTCATCTGTGTTTGATCCTGACTCTTCATGATTATTATCCTGCTGATGCTGCTTCTCACCTTCAGTGGAGTCTGCATTGAGAAGTTGGTTCATTTTCTCTTCTGGTTCATTTGTGTCATGTTTTAAATCAAGAGGAGTCACCTTAAAGGTGCCAGCCTCCTGCTTCACTACAAGCTGCTCCTCATCCTCATTACTCCAGAGATCCCCATGTTCCTCTTTAATCTCTACAGGTTCTGGTTCCTCCTTTGTCACGTTCATCTGTTGCTGTTCAGGTTCAACTTGAAATAGTTTGTCACAAGCAGAAAACCCTACAAAGGTTTCTGTCTCCTGCTTAACAAGTTGCTTTTCATCTGGAAAGATACACAGTCCAAGCTGTTCTTTAATTCCTTGAGGTTCTGGTTCTTCTTCTTTCATGTCTTTGGTGTTTGGTTCCTTCAGGTTAATAATGAAGTTCCTCTCTTGGCCACTGGCAGATTGATCAGCAAGAACCTTCCAAGAGATCAAGAGGCTGTGAAATGTCTGAGGAGTGAAAAACAGAAGAATTTTATTATATTTACAAAGTAAAGTAACTTCAATTCAAACCCAGACAATGTCACTGCCTCCCCATCGACATCCTTAATTGAAGCTCTGACAAAAAACACTCCACACAACTAGGTTAAGGTTACAAAGTGTAGGTTCCACACTCACTCTCCTGCCAAATGGTTCACTACACTTCATCTCTAAATATCTTCCAGGAGGATGTAGGTCTAGGTAGACATGCCCTTCTCCATGTGAATGGAAACATTAAAGCTTGGGATCCTAAAATCACCTCTGACCCATCTTCTTCAAAAATATGTAAGCAGCTGCACTCAGACAGAAGATGATTTCAGTCTTCCCTGGTTACTTAAGGTCAACGCTTGTATATTTTCTGTGTGACACTGTAAATGTTTGGGTTTGAGATGTTTGTATTACACAAGCCGATATAGCAGAGCTCTCTGTTCTGTCTCTCTTCGAGGTCAGTCGTGTTTTTAATCTCTTGTCCAGCTCTTCACCCACCCTCCCCCTTTCCTGCTTCTGCTGCTATGTCTCTGTCTTTCTGAGCATCTGGTAAGCTGGTCTCGCAATGCTATTGATAAAAACATTTTGACGAGTAGTCAGCGAAAGGGGGACCCATCGTGTGTCCCGATTTGACCCATCTCGTGGGATACACCCTATATTCTTGGATGGAAAACGGTGTGTCTTTCGAATTTGTCAGCCACGGATTAACCTCAGACTGGCAGATGTCCACTTTGCAAAGGCCCGCCCTACTCTCTTTCTGATTGGCAAATGTCTCAGCTCTGCCAGATTCATTATTTGAGAGCAGCTTCTGTTTAAAACCTTGAATAAAAAGTCTAAAAACTTTTTGCGCTCGTTTTAGACTTAGACAACTTTGTCATTTTGTATGCACAGAGTGCGTACACAACGGAAATTAGTTTGCATACAACTTGAAAATTACAGTGAATTGCAGTAGATTACAGGATAAACTAAATTACAGGATAAAATTTACAGGATAGAATTTACAGGATAAAGTTTACAGGATAAAGTGCAGCAGTGATTTAACAGTACAACAATTGAAATGTAAACAATGCAGGAGAAAGACAGTGTGCAGTCAAAGTGTACAGGTGAGTATTTCTTAAAAACCATTTGTATGTGCAGAAATGATTTGTGCAAGAATGCATTTTAGAAACAGAGTTTGGCAGCATTTGTAATGCTGGATAAGGATGCAATGAAGTAAATGTGCAAATATGCGAATGTGGTACAGAGTCCAGTTTATAGCTTCAGCAGTTAAAAAGTCTGATGGCGACAGGAAAAAAGCTTTTGCAGAACCTGGTGGACCTGCAGCAGATACTGCGGAACCCCTTCCCAGAGGGCAGCAGGGAGAACAGTCCATGGTGGGGGTGTGAGGGGTCCCTGATGATGTTACGGGCTCGGGCCAGGCAGCGCTGAGATGAAATGTCTTTAATGGAGGGAAGAGGAGCCCCGATTATCTCTTCTGCTGTCCTCACCACTCTCCTCACATTCTTCCAGTCGGAGGCACTGCAGCCTCCACACCACACAGAGAGACAGCTGGTCATAATGCTCTCTATGGTGCTTCTGTAGAAAGTCGTGAGGATGGGCGGGGACAGGTGGGCTCTCCTCATCCTCCGCAGGAAGTACAGTCGCTTCTGTGTCCTCTTCACCAGTGACGTGGTGTTCACAGACCAGGTGAGGTTGTCTGTGATGTGCACCCCCAGGAACTTGGTGCTGCTGACCACCTCCACAGCTGAGCTGTTGATGAGCAGTGGAGCATGGTGAGGCCGGTTCTTCCTGAAGTCGACGATGATCTCCGTCTTCTCCACGTTCAGGATTAGGCTGTTTTCTCTGCACCAGCCCACCAGCTGCTCCACCTCCTCTCTGTAGTCCTGGTCGGTGTCGTCTCTGATCAGGCCCACCACCGTTGTGTCGTCTGCAAACTTCATGATGTGATTGGTGGTGAACCTGGGGATGCAGTCATGAGTCATCAGGGTGAACAGCAGGGGGCTCAGGATGCAGCCCTGAGGGGAGCCCGTGCTGAGGGTGATGACATCAGAGGTGTTCTGTCCGACCCGGACTGACTGAGGTCTGTTGGTGAGGAAGTCCAGCAGCCAGTTGCGAAGGGGTGTGCTGAAGCCCAGATGTTCCAGTTTTCCCACCAGGTGCTGTGGGATGATGGTGTTAAATGCTGAACTGAAGTACAGGAACAGCATCTGCACGTGCGTGTTCGTCTCCTCCAGGTGTGTCAGGCTCAGGTGAAGAGCGGAGGAGATGACGTCTTCAGTGGAGCGGTTCCGCCGGTAGCCAAACTGGAATGGGTCGAGTGTTGGGGGAGACTGGAGACGATGATTTGTTTCACCAGCCTTTCAAAGCACTACATCATGATGGGAGTCAGTGCAACAGGCCGGTAGTCGTTGAAACAGGTGACTTGGGGTTTCTTTGGCACTGGAATGATGGAGGCAGACTTAAAGCATGCTGGCACTGTGGCTTGGTCCAGTGAGATGTTAAAAATGTCTGTGGCGTGTTGTATTCAGTGATCGCCCGTATTCCTTTCCACATGCTCCTGGTGTTGCTTGCGTCATGGAAAAGCTCCTGGATTTTCTGACTGTGGTTCCGCTTCGCTAGCCTGATGGCACGGTTCAAGTTGGCTCTCGCTGTCCTCAGTGCCTCCTTGTCACCAGACTTGAAGGCTGAGTTCCAAGTGTTTAGCGCTTGAAGGACCTCAACAGTAATCCAGGGTTGTTGGTTGGCTCGGATGATGATGGTCTTGGTGGTGCTGACGTCCTCAATGCATTTGTTGATGTAGGCTGACACAGTCATGGCGTACTCATCAATGTGGATCTTGTCCTCATAAGTTGCTGCAGCTTTGAACATGTCCCAGTCAGAGCACTCAAAACAGTCCTGGAGCGCCTCCATTGCTCCCTCAGTCCACACCCTCACCTGCCTCACTGTAGGTTTAGCTCTGATCAGCAGGGGCCTGTATGCAGGAAATAGCATAACAGAGATGTGGTCTAAAGAGCCCATGTGGGGGCGGGGGGCTGCCCTGAATGCGCCTTTTATGTTTGTGTAAACCAGGTCTAGAGTGTTCTCTCCCCGAGTTGCAAAATCCACATGTTGATAGAAATGAGGGAGAATAGTTTATATTTCATATTTGCCTGGTTAAAATCCCCAGCAATGATGAAAACCCCCTCTGTGTGTGCAGATTGCATCTCAGAGATAGTCCGATATAGAACACTCATGGCCTCTTTTGTATTCGCGCTGGGAGGCCCATAAACCGCTGTGATAACAACAACAGTGAACTCTCTAGGCAGATAAAAAGGTCTGCATCTAATAATCATAAGCTCGATGTCCAGAGAGCAAAAACTTGGGACTATTCTAGCATTTTTACACCAGTTGTTATCAATGTAAACGCAGAGTCCGCCTCCTCGGGTCTTACCGCTGAGTTCTTTGTTTCTGTCAGCGCGGAAAGTAGCTAGCCCCTCCAGGCTAACGGCGTTGTCCGGGATTGATGATGTGAGCCATGTCTCTGTCAGGATGAGAGCGCAGCAGTCCCTGAACTCACTCTTTGCAGAGAGCTCGAGTTGTAAATGGTCTATTTTGTTGTCCAGTGAGCGGACGTTGGAAAGCAAGATGGATGGGAGCGGCGATCTGAATGGGTTAGCCTTTAGCTTAGCTGCTAAGCCTACGCGGCAGCTGCGTTTCTTCGGGCGGCTACACCGCTTCCGCTTTGCTCTCCACCGGCGTGAGCTGCTCGTCGAGTCCGCTGCCTCACAGGCCCCCGGGACTGGTACCCATGGTACCCCGAAACCGCGTAAACAATCGAGCGTAGAAGTGGTTATAAGTCCAAAAACACTACATGACCGTAACTCCAGCAGGCGCTCGCGATTGTGCACTGATTGGCTGGGTAGATAAGTGGTTTTCAGCGAGTTTGGCGGCATTCTTTATTAAAATATCCGCGAGTTGTAACGGAGCTGTACGCCTGACACCTTCTTCTGACTTTTTGACTATTGAGCCGATGGGACAAGTGAATTTCTCCACTGTGAGATCAATAAAGCTTATCTCTCTAGCCGCTGCCCGGAAGCGCAGCTGGAAGTTTTCCAATCAACGGAAATCTGTTGCTGCGATGGAGAACTTTAACCGATGTTTTAAGTAGTCTTGATATGTTTTATGCTGTTTGCTAAACGGATTGTGGTCTTCTGTGGTCTTGTGTTTGACAGACAACACCTAATGAGATGCAGAGGCTGACCGGACCGCTACATAGCCAGAGTCACCTATGAATAAAGGTCCTGACACTACAGGCACTGATGGATCACATCTTGGAGAAAAGAAGAAGAAGAATGTATGTGGCTGGGAAAACACTGGCTTCCTGGAGTATCTTCGTTTTGGCGCTGAAGTGACGGCAGACAGAGGCTTTACCATCGAAGATCTGCTGTTTGAGAGGCGACTTAACCTTATTCTACCATTATTCAGTCATAGAAGGAGGGCAGTTGTCTGATGAGGACATAACTGCCACAAGGAGGATTGCAAATGTCCACATACATGTGGAAAGAGTTATCAGAAGGCTCAAGGTTTTCAAAATAATCTCCCAGACTGTACCCATCAACTTGGTTTAAAAATGGACAAAATGTTAAGAATCTGTGCAGCTCCTGTGAGCAGGTAGGGGGAATCATCCACGAGGACGTTGATTGAGCAGAGATTACATGTCAAAAAGGTCCTGATTAGTTATATTTTACTGTAAACCAGTAGAATTATAATACACAAGAATGTGTTTTGGATCTCTGCTTTTAAATATTTCTTTATTTAGCACCTTGAGGTTTAACATTTTGGAATTACTTTTCATTTTTTTAATAACTTTTCAAGTATTGTATACCCTTATCTTCAGACTATTTAAAATTTTACATATACAAAAATTGTGTCCAACTAAAATGTGTATTATTAAATTTTGCAATCAATTTCTCTTACTAATGTAATTGGCATATTTATATTTGGATCAAGTGGATGTTGTTGTAAGTTACTAAAATAGATCTTATGTACATAAATTGGCAAGAAGATACAGTATTTAATTTATTTAAGTTATTAATTAATTTAAGCAATTTCTTTACATTAAATGAAAAAGAGATCAGCCTTTTACTTTTCTTTAAAAGAAACCTAGAATGACTTACTTATTCCCAATGATCCCCAATAAAACATTATTCGATTGCTTTAAATCTCTTGACTCCTTCATTTCTAAATTTCTTTGGAAACATCCCCCCCGTATCAGCTTAAAGACGCTACAGAAGAGATGCTGGTGCATACCAAGGACAAAACCCCCAAACCTAAGATGAGCGGAGTGGTGTATGCAGTTCAGTCAGTGAGGAATGTTCAGATGGTTTGAAAGGGGTGTGAAGGAAGCCATCTACGTTCAGAGAGAAAAAACAACCTTAAACAGAGGAGGAGGCCTTAGGTTCCAACTCTCAAAAACTTATAATACAGCTATAGGATTAATTCCGGCCAATCATCAACTCAATTCTCACCCTCATACGGGTGATCAAAACAAAGTTCCTGCAAATCAGGCCAATAACGACCCTAACAACTCCTCGTTACTGAGGAGTGGACCAGTTTCGGTTCAATCTGCTGTCTTAATGACTTTAACGACTTCCCATTACTAAGGGGGTGGACCTGTTTCTGTTGAATCTGTATGTTATCTAAGCCATTACAAGGCCTTTGTTGGGCAGTAGGCAAGGCAAGGCAAATTTATTTATATAGCACAATTCAGTACAGAGACAATGCAAAGTGCTTTACATGGTTAAAATATAGGAAAATTAAACAGAATAAAAGCAAGTAGTGATAGAATGTAGAAACAAAAAAGAACATTAAAAACAGTAAAACAGTTTAACAAGAGCAGTCAAAGGCAATTTTAAACAAATGTGTTTTTAATCTTGATTTAAAAGAACTCAGGCTCTCCTCACTTTTACAGTTTTCTGGAAGTTTGTTCCAGATAAGCGGAGCATAGGAACTAAATGCTGCTTCTCCGTGTTTGGTTCGTGTTCTAGGTATGCAGAGCAGGCTGGAGCCAGAAGACCTGAGTGGTCTGGAGGGTTGATACACTGATAACAAGATGTAAAAAGGTGCTAAGCCATTCAGGGATTTATAAACTAACAGAAGGATTTTAAAGTCTATTCTCTGAGATCCAGGGAGCCAGTGTACGGACTTTAGAACTGGGGTGATGTGTTCTACTTTCTTAGTCTTAGTGAGGACGCGGGCAGCAGCGTTCTGGATCAGCTGCAGCTGTCTGATCCACTTTTTAGGCAGACCTGTGAAAACACCGTTGCAGTGATCAATTCTACTAAATATAAACGCATGGATTAGTTTTTCCAGATCCTTCTGAGACATTAGTCCTTTAATCCTGGAAATGTTCCTCAGGTGATAGAAAGCCGACCTTGTAATTGTCTTTAGATGCTTTTGGAGGTTCAGGTCTGAGTCCATCACTACACCCAGATTTCGGGCCTGATCAGTGGTTCCTAGCTGAAGCAGCTGAAGCTGTGAGCTAACTTTTGATCTCACCTCTATTTGTCCAAAGATTATTACTTCTGTTTTGTTTTTATTCAATTGAAGAAAGTTTTGGCACATCCAGGCATTGATTTCTTCTAGGCATTTACTCAGTGCCTGAACTGGTTGATAGTCACCTGGTGACATGGTGATGTAGAGCTGTGTGTCGTCTACATAGTTATGGTAGCTGATGTTGTTTTTATGATCTGAGCTAGAGGGAGCATGTAGATATTGAAGAGGACGGGACACAGGATGGACCCTTGGGGAACCCCACATGTGATTTTTGTCATCAGTAGTATAAAGCTTGATGCTCCACATTACTCCATACTTTTTGAATTGAGAAAGCTTCCTGGGTAGGAAGCGGAACGTCTTCGAACTTCGGAAAACAAGTCCAGTTGCTTTGTTTTTTACTTTTTTGGAATGACCATGACCTGGATGACTGAGAATCTTCACCAGCATGCTACAGAAGACTAAAGATAGAGGGGGACTAGATCTGCCTAACTTCCATCACTACTTCTTACCAAATAGGCAACAATACATCCCTAAATGGACAAAACATAACCCCATAGATGAGCCCTGGCTAGACACAGAACCGAAAATATGTAATAATATCAAGATTATGGATTTGCCGTTTATTTAGTTCAAATATAAAATGACTTGCATGCTTTAAAAATATCAATATTAGCTCTTCTCTGACAGCATGGTGGGCGTTTCTTAAAATGACAAAGTCATCACTTATCCCATGCAGTTGTACACCCATGTGGAATAATCCTGACATCATACAAAAAATAATATGATAAACTTTCCGTACTGGAAGAATAAAGGTATTTAATACATGGAACATATATTTGAAGGAACTGAGTTTATCACATTTGATAGATTAAAGATACTATATGGTATCAATAAAAATAAATTCTTAGAATATCAGCAAATAAAATCTATAGTAAAAAATTAATTTAAGCATATTCAAGGTGGTTTACAAACTCCAATAAATATATTAGAGTTCCTGGATCTAAACCCCCCAAAATTATTCAATATCTCTTCCTATTATGAAATGAGAAGAGGGTTTATAACTCAGTTTTGAACAAAACATGTGGGCTCAGACATGTATAAGTATTTTCAAAATGACTAGACACCCAAATTTACAACTAATATGGTACAAAATCCTTCACAGAGTACACTACACAGGACAAAGATGACTTAGGATGGGTTTTGTACAATCTAATATCTGCCCAAAGTACACATGATATAATACTGACAGTTATATTATATTCATGCACTATGGTCATGTACACCTGTTCAGAGGTTCTTGGTCCAATCAAGGACTTGTCAAAAGTGCCTGAGATGTAAAATGTCACCTTCCCCATCAGTTTGCTTGCTGGGCAACTTAGATGAAAGCACTTTGGAGAAAGAAATATAGTTTGCATGGCTTTCACTTTCTTATGTACTGCAAAGAAAACTATCCTGGTGAATCTGGGCTCCTTTGATCTCTTAGTGGGAGGGTACTGTGGGATGTGTCCTGTAGGGCAGAGGTTCCCAAGCGCTTTATGCCCAAGGCACCGCAGTAAAAATCTCAAGGCACACCTATTGTGCCAAATGGCCTTTATAACACGTGTCATCACTCATGTAAAATCTGCAAATGTGTATAATTTACTAATGGCACATAAAATGAGACAAAGGCAACTATATCATTAATGAGATATTTATTAACCAAATATATTAAAAAAAGTAACTTGAAAAGTTATCAAATAAGGCTTCATCAAAGCAGCAACACCTGCATTTCAGACAGGTGACCAAAATTCAGCACCTAGAACTGTCCATGGTCCTGACCTACAAATTATTAAAGGAACGTTTTGACTCAGTATTGAAATGTGCTGTTATAAATATTTTCATATACAAATATGTTGCCTAATTACACAATAGTGAGATACATGTACCTGTCGGAACGCGCAGATTTTTTTAATCCCCGGTGGCATTGAAGAGAAGTCATGTTCAACAGAGAGCAGTGACCTCCTGCTGTTCATGTAAATCAGAGAAAGCTAACTCACACAGGTAGGTAGTGGGGAAAAGAAGAAGTTGCTCAGTCGCATGGCAATAATTTATTATGTATTAAATTCTGGGACTTCCAGCTCCAATTTTCCATTCATTTATTTTAGTTTCCATTGATATACCCCCCCCCCCCCCAAAAAAAAATACAACAACAAAAGAAAAACACCATTAGGGTTACGGCACATTTCTTCACTTAAATACCATCACCTTTACTTCCACTTAAACTATAAATATAGCCCATATGATTAATGTAAAGTGAGCTTGGCACAAATTAAACACCTACAAGACAATCAGTGTCAACTCATTTTTTAGAAGGATGGGTGAACAATGCTGGCAAAAAGATGAACATATCAGTTATTTCAATAACTCACACCAACCCATCATTAATTGCATATGTTGAATATAGCCAATTATTACTTTAGTTGAGTACCGTTAAACACAAGAAAAACCTTTAACTCAACCACATCTGATCAAACTGTATTTTCATACTTCATCATTATTTGCTGCCATGTCCTTTCAATGTGTTCCGTAATCAATGTCGAGATGGAGCTGTTATATGTCACATGAGGCTCTTTGTGTGTTCATCACAGAGGCTCCTCCTGTTTATGTACATCTGTTCCTGACTATATAAAGACACAGGGTTTGTCTTACTGGGTGTGCATTTGGGGAAGAATACACCTTGAATGCAGTTTGCCTTCAATGAAGACCAGTCTCTGTGTTGAAAGAGAATCTTGGTTATTGATAATCTTTTTTTCCATAACAAGATCATACATTTGCGCTTAAACAATGCATTGCAGCATGATTTTTTTTTCATAAGCACATCTATGCCATTTGTAACAAACCAAACATTGTGAAAATCGGGTTAAAATTCAGGAAGTTATAATTTATCTTGGTCAGGCAAAAGCTCAGTACACATAAAAGCACTAGGGGCGTGTGAGAGACCCATCCAAGATGGCAGGTGCGCTGAAACGTCAGCTCTATCACCAAGCGCAAGTCCATGGGACATCTACCTACATAATGTCTATGGTTTGGACCGCTTCATGTTGCGTCTGCCATTACCTTGTTCTCCTATTACTGCGGCGTGGCATCACTTTAGAATGACAGGCAGCGTCATCTGCTGGATGGCAGCCATACTACAACAGTGAATGAAGGTCTTAAGCGCACATTATCAGTTAATCAGATGGAACAAACGTCTATCTAAGTAACCATTAATTGACTATTGATCCTAAATTGATTATTTGTTTGCATCTATAGTTGAAACGTGTTTTTAGAAATACTGAGCTAAAGTCTGGTTGCCTTTGCTTTTACAATGACCTGGATAGCTGAGAATTTGCACAGGCAAAGATTATTTTTTTAGCAATATGACTCAATGAATATGCACACAAAAATACTTTACATTGAATCCCCAACTGCAAATCCAATTTGTTCATAAATTGCAAACCCCAAATTCCCCATTTTAATTTAAAGTGTATCTCATCCCATGTGAAAGCATGTTTCCACCCCCAGACAAATAGCGTACCGCGCACGTGACGTCACCGTCTCAAGAGCAACGCCCCTTTTGCCGCTTAGGTAGGACAAACCGATAGAGAACGCACGTAGCAACCAGCAACAGAACCAGCGATATGACCGACTTTGCAGCCATTAAACTTTCCCAAGACGATGTCCCAGGCGCACGGTTTACTGGTCGAACTGTGGAAGAACACACCAACCTTCAGCTCAAACGATGGCTTGAGTGTCGAGGGCTTAAAAAGACCGGAAAACGGGCCGAGTCGATCGAACGGTAAGCTTTGTTTTTTTTACCATGATAGCCTATATGCTATCATGGTAGCAGGCGCTTCATTATTAACACGTCGGCCACCAAAATAATCTTACCTGTTCACTACTTGATGTCGCTGGAATTGGGTCAGGATGTTCTTCGGTTGTGCCCTTTCCTCCGACAAAATGCTTGCTACATATGTACGTGAATTTGGTAACTTTTTCCGGGTTGAACTGTTGTGTAGGCCGACCGCACCGGTGTACCCAGCGCACAGATTTCTCCTTGGCACTCTTGAATTTCGGGAAAGTAATGAAGAAAACATCCTTCATATGCGGCTGATCAGCGTACCTCGAGTCGCTGTTGCACGTTCCATAGCAACAATGTTTAATAACCATGGTCTTAGATTTTGGAAAAAGCAGTCGTTTAAACGAGTAAAACCAAGGCTAACGCACGTCTCTTTTACAGCAAAACAGCGGCGGACTATGCAAGTTTGTCCTACCGCGTACCACGTGATGTGACGTCATCGTGACGTTACGTTTCTAAAAATAGCTCGCTCGCGGTACGCTATTAGAAAAACTCCATCAAAGTGGGCGGAGACACGCGGGAACAGGAGGCCAGGTGTGTTCAGGATGGGGTAAAGCAGCCGCTAGCTGGCTTTGCCATACTGAATCATGGAGAGTGAGCAGAGTTATGCTGGTAGTTACACCACGGTTCAGTCTTTTGAGGTGGACGGTTTTCAGCCTCCTCGTTCCTGGAGGTTGAGGGAGGCTTGTGAAGCCCAGAGCATTTTCTGTTTGAGCTGCTGGTTTAAGGAGCTGACTCAGTGAAGCCTGAACCCGATGCTGCAGAGGCAATCGAGGACAAGATTGGTCCAGTTATCCATAATCATATTTAATTCAATTAAATTTTATTTATATAGCACCAATTCATGATACATGTCATCTCAAGGCACTTTCCAAAGATGGAGCTGTGTTTTTTTAAGATGTGTTTATCAAAACTTAAGAGTGAGATTATGTAAATTTCGAGGGGGCGTGGCTGACTGGACTCTGGCAGAGAAATCTGTTTTTCCTGACTTTGATAAGAAGATATTGTAATTGATTATGAAAGGCACAATATGAATTATCAGATTCACATCCAGGCAATGAAAACACTACAGATTATCATTATTCTATCTGTGTTGGTCTCATTTGTGAATGAGGCAGAGTTTCATCAAGCCTATACGGTGCAACATTTTTCCCTCAGCTTAAAGCACACAGGGGTTCATGCTGCGTCTTTACGCTGATTCAGTTGCTGGATTTTACCCTCGTGCGCTGGGTGCGAGGGATAAACAGTGGGGAAAATGCATAAATGAAGACTGTAAAGGGCTCCTTTAGAAGGAAGAGAAGGAATAATGGGTCTGAGCCGAAGCCCCTGATGTTACAAGTTTCTTGAAATGACCCTTAAAAGTGCGCACCTAAATTACATGGAACGTATTTTTGCACACCTGAATTCAAGCGCAAGGCAGCATGCCCACCGAAGCGCCACTGGTTCTGTGTCGTTAAAAAAAAAAGAGCATGAAATACAGCCACTGACTCTCCTATTAACTTTAATTGGGACATTTTGGTACAAGTGGAAGGACATTAAACGCAGTGATTCACGTTTTGAAGGCTGGACAGTGATAAAAGCACCTGGCTCTGAGGGAAGGGAGGGGAGAGGATCAGTAAGAGCGTTGAGGCACAGAAAAACAGCACACGTATTTAAAAACAAATGCAGAATTAATAAGAACGAAACTAATAAACAGACTAAGTGGCGTTTTAGACTGTATCTGGTTAGCAGATCTGTTTTCTGATCCAGCGTGCCGCCATAACTGGTTCTGAGCAGCAGCTCTCCCCCTTTGCCACCTGCTTTGCACTTTCACCACTGGTTAAGACCAAAAGACCATGACTCTGATCTGACTTTTCCTGCTGCTCTGTCAACTGCAGCAGAAATAATTTCTGCAGAAGGCGGAGTTTAGACTGAGCTCTGGATGGACAGAGCTGTGACCAGATCATCCGCAGCCCAGATGGGCTTTGTTATTTTCATGCGTGAAAAATGCGATGTGTCACATGGTCAATACTGAGAGTTGAGAGCCTCTGTTAAGACAGAGCTGCTTTTATGACCCACAGCAGAAGAGCTACCACTTCACTACAACAGAATTACATCAGGTCAACCCAGAACAATACGGATTCAAAATTCATTGCAAGACTACCATTTAACCGTAGAAGGGCACCACACTAACAACTTTAGACACAAAAGCTGGATTTCAACAAATATGCACTAATTTTTCAAAATAATGACCAGGATATGTAGACAGTATTATAAGAGAACCATGTTAACTGTTTATTGGCAAAGTGAATCAATTGAAGTGAGCCAAAGAGCTCACTTCAATTGTTTATTGGTCACGGTTTCCCTTCCCAATATGGCGGACACGCTCACGTATTGCTGCAGCTCAGACAGTTAATGTAACGGTTACTGTTAAGTTCATCTTCTTACCGTCAGACTCGCTTTTGTTCCTCGGAGAAAAGCCTCAAAACATCCAGAGTCCAATAAGTGTCCAGTGTTCTCAATGAGAAGTCACCTTTTCCCTTTTCCTCTAACAGGAAACTTCTCTGGCCGTTAGCTTCTCAGTTAGCTCTGATGCTAACTGCTCCCTCGCTGCTGTCGCTTCTTCTAAAACGGAGACAAATAGCGGTTAAGACGAGCTGCACATGCTGTCAGAGTCTAGGAGGCTTTAGCTTTGTCTCTTACCCAGTTCTCTGGTTGGCAGCTTAAGGCCTCACAAGACAACTCTAAGGTTTTATGGCCACATTAAAGTTGATTAGAGCTGAACTATGAAGGAGCGACTTCTTCTTTTATTCCTTGATTTTTTTGTTTTGTTTTGTTTTTTATTAGCGGTTGGCAAGAAACGTTTAGTCAGCATTACCGCCACCTACTGATATGGAGTGTGGCCTAAAGGATCTATATTATTTTATACAAGTATTTTCATATTTTGTTAATCAAATTTGTTTTCCTGGAGAACCTAATTAAAATTTGAATGCTTTTACTGTCTGAATCTCCCTGTAGCATGTTTAATAAATTAAATCTTTCTTTATTTCTTCTTAAGTGCCCCAACATTAATCTTCTCTCAATCTCATATCTCCAACAAACTAATATGTTCTATCGTTTCATTTTCTCTACTGACAGTTTCCTGTATTATGTTGCTGCAGTCTATATAATAAGCTGTTAAGTCAAGTATGTCCAGATCTTAATCTTGCAAATAGTTTCTTTTCTCTTGTTTCTGTTTCCTGCTCTCATCTCTCCTTCTCTCTCTGGAATCCTATAATACCCTCTTCATTTGTTATCTTCATCCCATTATTTCTGCCACTTTTCCTTAAATCTTTGTTTAATTATACCTTTTGCTTCTGGTTTGTTTATAGTTACTGCAAGGTTGATCAGTCCTGTTGCCTTTTTTGCTTCCCCATCTGCTTTATTTGCTATTTCATCTCCTTTAATCCCAATATGATTATGTGCTGGTACCCAAAGAAATATAACTGTTAATCTCATCATCTGTGTTCTAAATAATCATTGTTGTATTTCTAATAAAATGTCTGGTCTACTCTCTGAATGGCTGAAACTACTTAGTCCTGAGCTGGAGTCTGAAAAATAAAATTGTTCTTAAAGGTGTTATTTCCCCCTGGGATCATTAAAGTAAGTCTGAGTCTGACTCTGATTTCTTCTATCCACTGAACTGCTAATAGTAATGCTAACATTTCCCCTGTATACACTGACAACCCATTTGTAATTCGTTTATCTTTATTTTTATATGAAATCCTGATATCCCCAGTTGGATGTTTTTGATGCATCTGTGTATATCTGTACATAATTATATTTATTGTCTGTATATATCTGTACTGTATTTCAGTAAAATAGTAAATTCTTTATCCTTCTTGTATAAAAGTGTTAAGTCTACTATGCATCCGGTAAAATTCATGGTGATATTGCTGGTAATGGTACTGTTGGACTAATTATTAGATTGTTTATTTGCAATTCTTCTGCATTTTTATTAATTACCCTCCAAATCTTATAATCCCCTCTTTTTCCCAGCATGGCTTTAGAGTTTCTATTGTTGGATGATTTAATTTATTTCCTTGCCACAAAGGTAGTAAATCCAGGTTTGGAGAATAAATAGCCATTCCAGAGATTAATTCCAACCATTTTAATTCCCAGCTCCATGAAGGGGCTTTCAATTTAGCCCCGCCCCGGACGGCAAAACAGTGCCATCTTGTAGTGACATCATAGCTGAAGGAACTCAGTGACACTGAAAACATCTTTCATTGAAAAAAAGATGCAGCATAAACTGAGAATATCATGTCAATGTTTCCCAGAACACATGATCCAACAGGATTTTCTTTATGTCACTTTCAATTCCTGCAGTCTGGGATATGGCCATCTCTTGTAAAGACTCTTTCCCTTCCAGTAGACTATCATACAAGAGTACAACCCCACCCCATCTTGTCTAGGTAGCGTTTTTTTTTATTTGGTCACAGATGGTTGAAGTGGGAGCAGAACATGATGGATTCTCGTGTTTCTGAACGCACAAATATTGCAAGAATTCAGCTGGCAGGCAAGGTTACTTTATCTTCCTAACATTTACATTGTTCTGTAAAGTGAGTGCCATTTGTATTTCTTAATCAAACATTTAAAACAAAACCACAAATGTTTACAGTTCATTAGTTTGTATTGTATCAGCAAAGTAAAATGTATTGGTTTGTTTTTCAGGACCAAAGACCTCTCCTACGTTAGTGTTTTTTTTCTTCCTTGTTCATATGTCGTTTCATATGAATCAATAAGGAGTCCATGTCAATATGCATTTTTACTATTTTGTAAATGTAGGCATTTATCAGATGGGGGCATGCAAATTAATATATATTAATATGTTTAATAATAAATACGTCCAGACCGTAGTAAGGAGGAGGTGGCAGAACTAAACAGTGCTGAATCCTCTCCTCCTTACAACAAAGTACTTGGGATGATTTATTAAAGGGTAACAGCCCCAAATAAACCTTTTATTCTCAATAAACTGTTAACATGCTTGTCTTATAGTTCTGTCTACATATTCTGGATTGTCATTTATACTTTGCATAGAAGTAGATGTATATCAATAAAATTAAAATGGAGTACTCAAAAATAAAAACAAAAATCTGATTTAAACCATGCACATGCACACCAGGTATTTCCAATGAAGTAAAAAGTAATATTTTTTGGACCAACAGAGAACCCATCAAGTTAGCACACAGCTTTGGGTGCTTCAGCTAGTAACCAATAATCAGGACCAAAATTTGTGTGTAGGCAAGTTTATTTAAATAACACTTTTCATTAACAAGATGATTCAAAGTCCTGTACATGCACAGAAAACATTAGAGGAAAATATTACATAGGAAAAAATTACAATAACTAAGGAAAACATCACTAGACCTCTTTAGTTTCACTGTAACAAACTTCTAGCCAACATTCAAAGCGTAATTGTTTCTATTCATACATTAAAGGAGCTATAAGATATTTACTGTAAAATCAACCTAAATCATTCTCACTTGTCACCTGGGATGGAAGTAACATTCCCTATAAACAATCTTTCCTCTCCATCAACAATGTCCTTGTCACATTTTTCTCCTTTCAAACCGGTTCAGAACTACTTCAGTGTAGTGTATGTCCAATATATAAATGTCATATATAATACCTTATATAAGACATTTTTGACAAATGTGTATAATCTGACTCAATCTGTATAATGTGATTGAATTTGACTTTGTAAAGTGCCTTGAGATGACATGTTTCATGAATTGGCGCTATATAAATAAAATTGAATTGAATAGTGTGTAGCCCATGTTTACTTCCTGGTTCTTGAGCCAATCACATGAGAGTTCCCAGGGTTCTCACAACAGAGCGCAGCATTTGGTATTTTATCTTGGCAAAAGAGCAGCAGCCTGCTAACATGGGAGCCAGTAAGAGAAATAGACCAGGGATCCGTTCTTCGTACGTTGCTAACTGAATTAGCTGGATTTGATTGTTGACGATTTGGCATGATCTTGGATCGTTTGGTTTTTCGAAACTCATTTCGGACTTGCTGTCATAGCAACATGTGCGCAAACTTAAACCTGCTCGCGAGCAGGTTTATTTCATGTAAACAGGATTAGATCGCAGCTTTATAAGCGGAGGAGATAGGTAAATCTGTCCAGCCAGTGCACTTGGACCACATAGTGGCAGAGGATGGGACAGAATTGTGGAACACCATTTTTAATCTTTAATAAAAGACGAAACAAATAATGCTTAGTTCCTGTCGTTTTATTTAAACATTTTTTTATAAAGAAAAGCCAGCAAGTAATCTTTTGCCTGCAATAAGAGATAGTTATGTAAAGTCAGCAATAATACTGTCAAATGGTGTATTAGAACTTACTCTGAAGGTCCTTTTGAAGCAACTCAATCTCTAGTGCAATTTTTCAAGTTGTGGAGTTCAATTTCTCCTCTTAATTTGTGTTTTTTCAGGTCAAAATACAAAATTTTTTGTTGAAGATGCCGTTTATATAGGGAACGGATGGCACCCTGTGTCATTTTGTGAAAGAAAAAGAAAGCGTGAAACATGCTTAATGCAACAAAAGTAAAAAGAACCTGTTTTTTTTCAGCCTTTTTCTTGGTGGCTGATATAAACAGACAAACACATCATTTTACAGTGGCTTTTAAAAAGAGGAAAAGGTGTCTTTTTAAAATATAGTATAATTAAAGGCTACCATTTTGTAGAATATTCTTGTATTTCACTTTTACTTGTTCCCATGTTCTAGTGGGTCCGGTGGAGGCTCTGACATAAAAGAACAAAGTAAATATGAAATTATTAAAATGCAAAAATACATACTGTAGAAAGTGATGGAAACATCTACCATGGACAGCACTTATGCATGTAATTTGTCTGCTACTTTTTGCCAGCCCTCTCTCCTGGCTTTAGCAGACTTTGATGTGTTCCCTGTCGTTTTAATTAATGACTCAAATTCGGCATAACCTTCCATTAAAAGCTCGTGTTCTGATTGGGAGAGAAACTGTGGGCGTTCTTTGGCCATGCTGAACAGCCAATAGCAGCGTTGCTGATCATTGTTTCTACTATCGATACATTTCCCCTTTTAAACAAACGCATGAACGCGCAGTTGTCTCAGATAACTCAATCCAGCCATACTAATCGTAAACAACAGGTGTGTTCGAAGAACCCAATTAGCCGGATCATGATTAGCCGGATGAAATCATCTTGGATGTGTCATTTGATCTTGGATGTTTTAAGCAACGTACGAAGAACGGACCCCTGAAGTAGAACAGAATACAACATCATATGCCTGTCCTGTATAATTAAAAATTCACAACAGCAACACACCGTTTAAAAACGGCATGTTTGATTGTTGTGATTGGTAAGCTGTTTTACCGAATTGAGCCACAAGGTGTCAGTATTACTTATAGATCCTTTAACAAGCATACAGAAAGAATATAATCACAGAACGTAATTGTTTATATTCATAATAAACTAAGTAAACTCATGGGAATTTCTGATCAAAACTAGTTTTGTCCAACTTTTTCAAGAGCTACAACAAAAATAAAGCATGCTTAATTGTTTCTATTTATATACTTTTATTGTAATAAAAATAAAGTAGGTAAATTTTGAAAGCTACAACTAAAGAAAATCTCTGATCTGTTCTTTCTGAAACTACAGCTAAAATAGAAAACAAGCAGAGTAAAGGAAAGTGCAGCGAAGGCTGCGTTTGTGCGCATGTGTGTCTTAGTGTAGGCCTGTGAACACTGTGGCAGTGCCCCCCACCCCCCAACCAATTGTTTTTGATAAAGTAAGGAGCATTTATCAGCCAGTACAGTAGTCCTCTGTTCCAGGTCACAGATATTATAGAAAGTGGGGGCAGAGCCTGTTTACATAAAATCCAGGAGAAATTGAGATTGCTGGCCTTCCAAGATTGACACAGGGAGTCAGTTTGGACAACGGCACTTATTTCCTAGCTGACCCATAGTAATTGTCCGTCTCACTGGATATGTTTCAATTGCGAATCCAAACAGCTAAATTTGTGGTCAATTCTGTCAAAGCCAAGCTTCAACTTCTACAAGATCTATTCCCTCCCACCAGGGAGGTCAGGAACAGCAACTGGCCTGTGATTCTGTGCAAACATTGCATCCCGTTTGTGGTTCTGCTCACACAGCATCTGAGTTTGCATGTTGAATGCATGACATTTCCACTCACAAAGTTCAAGCAGCCTTTACATGGGCCAAAACAGCTGGCGACGTTTTCAGGCTTTCTTAAATTCCTTCTCAGGCTGTGAGACCAGAAGGAATAACATGTCACGCCCCCACCCCCCGACGATGACGAACCCCACACTAACCACTGCTAAAAGCATATTAGGAAGCTGATGGAACGCTCCACGTTCGAGCGCTGCATTGTGTGCAAGCACAGTCTGGCTCCAATTCACCACTTTACCATCTGCGTTGCTGATTTGCCCTGTCTCTAAAATGAGCATATGCATGTGTCAGAGTTGCCTATTTTGCTCTATTCTGTGGCTTTATTTGTTTTATTATGCTCAATTTTTTATTTTATTTGGCTAATTTATAAGTCATTGATTTTAATATGTATCTAAGGAGTGAGGCCTGTCATCGCCATGGACTCTCACATGGACAGTTGTTTTGCTTGGAGAGACATTTCTACACATCAGACACAGGAAAGGCTTGTCTGTGGGTTTCTGTTTCTGAGCACATACTTTATAAGCATATCGCTTCTCACCTGTGAGTTCTCATATGTTTATTCATATTACTACAAGAAATATAAGATTTATCGCACACTTCACAATGATATGGCTTCTCACCTGTGTGAGTTCTCATGTGAACAGGTAAATAATTTCTTTTACTGAAAGTTTTGCCACAGACTTTACAAAAATGTGGCTTCTCACCCGTGTGAGTTCTAATATGAGCGGCCAAGTGACTACCTTTAATGAAAGACTTTTCACAGACTTTACAAGAATAAAGCTTCTCACCTGTGTGCGTTCTAATGTGAACGTTTAAATTACTTCTTTTACAGAAAGTTTTACCACAGACTTTACAGGAATGTGGTTTCTCATTCGTGTGTGCTTTCATGTGACGCATCAAATTACTTTGGTTGCAGAACAGTTTCTCACAGTTCACACATGAGAAGACATTCTTGCCCATATGAGTTTTTTTGTGCATATTCAAATGAGCTATCTGGGAAAACCCTTTTGCACAAGTTGGACAAGAAAAAGGTTTCTCACCTGTGTGCGTTCTCATGTGACAAGTCAAACTACCACCATCGTTGAAAGATTTATCACACATTTCACAAGCGTACGGTTTCTCACCTGTATGAGTTCTTATATGCTTACTCAGATTACTTTTCTGGGAAAACTCTTTTGCACAAATTGGACAGAAGAAAGGTTTCTCACCTGTATGAGTTCTTATGTGTTTACTCAGGTAATCTTTACGGGAAAACTCTTTTGTACAAGTTGGACAAGAAAAAGGCTTCTCACCTGTATGAGTTTTTATGTGCATAGTCAAGCTATCTTTACAGGAAAAATGTTTTGCACAAGTTGGACAGGAGAAAGGCTTCTCCCCTGTGTGGGCTCTCATGTGGATACTCAACTTACTTTTCCCAGGGAAACCTTTTCCACAAAGCACACAGAGGAAAGATTTCTCTCCTGTATTTCCTCTCAAGCGACTAGTCAAACAGCTACACTTGGTGAAACATTTACCACATGCTTCACAAGGTTTATTGGTCTCGTGTCTTTTTAGTTTTGAACCATCACTGTAATCTTTGGTTTTCTCTCGTCTCTTTTTACGCTTTAGCTCTTCATCTGTGTTTGATCCTGACTCTTCTTGATTATTATCCTGCTGATGCTGCTTCTCACCTTCAGGGGAGTCTGCATTGACAAGTTGGTTCATTTTCTCTTCTGGTTCATTTGTGTCATGTTTTAAATCCAGAGGAGTCACCTTAAAGGTGTCAGCCTCCTGCTTCACTACAAGCTGCTCCTCATCCTCATTACTCCAGAGATCCCCATGTTCCTCTTTAATCTCTACAGGTTCTGGTTCCTCCTTTGTCACGTTCATCTGTTGCAGTTCAACTTGAAATAGTTTGTCACAAGCAGAAAACCCTACAAAGGTTTCTGTCTCCTGCTTAACAAGTTGCTTTTCATCTGGAAAGATACACAGTCCAAGCTGTTCTTCTTTAATTCCTTGAGGTTCTGGTTCTTCCTCTTTCATGTCTTTGGTGTTTGGTTCCTTCAGGTTAATAATGAACTTCCTCTCTTGGCCACTGGCAGATTGATCAGCAAGAACCTTCCAAGAGAACAAGATGATGTGAAATGTCTGAAGAGTGAAAAACAGAAGAACTTTATTAGATTTACAAAGTAAAGTGTAACTTTCATTCTAAACCAGACGTCACTGCCTCCCAGCGACACTCTTAATTGGAGCTCTGATAAAAAACACCAGACAACCGGGGTAAATTTATGAAGTGGCAGGTACGATTGCAGAATGTGGCGAGTTTGCAATTTAAAATAACAGAATGATGGGGAGAAGAAAGTTTGGAGAAGAATTGGACCAGCTCATTGTTACGGCCAGGGGCCTTTGTCTATTTTGTTTTCTTTCTTGGTGTAGTGGCATCTTCCTGCCAGCTGGTGCCACTGTGGGAACCTCCAGCCTTCCTGTGTCTCTTCCTGGTCTACCTTGTGAACCTGTTAACTGACGGTTGTGTTACAAGGTCTTGTTCAAAGTAGCTGTCTTTTGAAGTGGTGTAGGCTTTGTTTATTTTGCTTAAGTCTCGATGCTGTTTGGAGCATCAGGACTAGGGGTCCGTTCTTCGTACGTCGTTAACTCAGTTAGCAGGATTTCATTGTTGACGATTTGGCATGATCTTGGATCGTTTGGTTCTTCGAAAGACATCCTGCACTTGTTGTCATAGCAACATGTGCGCCAGCTTAAGCCTGCCCGAGAGCAGGCTTATTTCATGTAAACAAGATTAGATCACGGCTGTATAAGCGGAGGAGATAGGGAAGTCTGCCCTAGCCATGTCCATTTTACGACTGCAACCTGTTGCGGAAGGTGCAAGAATAATTTGCAGAGTTTTTCGAATTAATCGCGTATTGCGCAATAGACAGGATCCTTTAGCGCAGCGCGACAGTGTAATTGTAGAGAGATTTTCTTGGTGGCTGTTATAAACAGACAAACACATCATTTAACAGTGGCTTTTAAAGAGGAAAAAGTGGTGTTGGAGCCATAAATCTAAAATATTTAAGTTATTTATATGATGGTTTGCTTTTTATTTTTATCCTATTCAGTAAGAAGATTTGTTCGGGCCATTTTATTGTGAAGTTTAGTTTTACTTTGAAAGGCTTGCTTCCTGTCGAGCCGTATATTGTATTAGAAAAAACTATGGATGGATTATCTAGCCACGGAGCAATACAGTTTTACCGTGTAAACTGTGGATGATTTGGAAAAGGAAAATGTTCATTTTTTATGGATACATTTTTTGTTAAAATTCCCAGTTTGCACATGTCCTTTACTTCCCGTGTCTAAGGAATGACACTGAAATTTGGATGTCTTGACATAACAAGTGCCTTTTTAAAATAAAGTATAATAATTAAAGGCTACCATTTTGTAGAATATTCTTGTATTTCACTTTTACTTGTCCCCATGTTCTAGTGGGTCCCGTGGAGGCTCTGACATAAAAGAACAAAGTAAATATGAGATTATTAAAATGCAAAAATTCATACTGTAGAAAGTGATAGAAACATCTACCATGGACAGTATTTACGCATTAATTTGTCTGCTACTTTTTGCCAGCCCTCTCTCCTGGCTTTAACAGATTTTGAGGTGTTTTAATTAATGACTCAAATTCGGCATAACCTTCCAAGCTCTTGTTCTGATTGGGAGAAAAACTGTGGGCATTCTTTGGCCATGCTGAACAGCCAATAGCAGCGTTGCTGATCAATGTTTCTACTATCGATACATTTCCCCTTTTAAACAAACGCATGAACGCGCAGTTGTCTCAGATAACTCAATCCAGCGATACTAATCCTAAACAACAGGTGTGTTCGAAGAACCCAATTAGCCGGATCATGATTAGCCGGATGAAATCATCTTGGATGTCTCATTTGATCTCGGATGTTTTAAGCAACGTACGAAGAACGGACCCCAGGTTTTGTGGCCTCAAGTCATTTTGGGTTTTCCTTTTGTTATTTGTGTAATTGTGTGTATTTTTTGTTTCAACTTCTTTTGTTCATAACCCAAACTGGACAATAAATCACTACTTTAAAAAACAAAAAAATCTTCTGTAAAACATGGTGGAGGCAGTGTGATGGCATGGGCCTGCATGGCTTCCAGTGGCTCTGGGTCACTTGTGTTTATAGACCAGTTCATTGTTATTGTTTTGATTCGGGTTTTTCGCGCATGCGCGCCGGACTGGTTGGCAAAAGACGAACACAATGGCGGACGCAAACAGAGAAACTGACGAGTTCTCCACGTATTTTTCTTCTTTAGATAACGTATCACAAGATCGTTTTAAGAGTAAGTTGATGGTTGATGGTATCAGATTGCCAGATCCACACAGCAAAAGCCTGAAGGGACGGAGCGAGTCTGTGAAATGCTGGCCAAGTGTTCAGTACCGCGACATATACAGCTGCCTTATAAACACGCAGGCCAGTACAGACGAGAGAGCATGAAAGCATGAAACCACTGGACGGCTACAATTATTTTATATCTGGACATAGGCTCCAGCAACGCCCACGACGCCATGAGGGATTAAGCGGTCAGAACATGGATGGATGTTCAGACATGTTTGTGTAACATAAAGCGGACACAGACTGCGCCTCAGCAGAGAGGAAGACCCGCCCGGTAGGTTAAAAAAAAAACACATAGTTCACTACGGATTATTTTGGTGTTTTTGTCTTGTTAAAATGGGTGGGGGTGTCGGCGACATTGCAGCGTAAACACAGACGTACTAGCGCGCGTGAGCAGGGGCGTAATGGAGCTGCTGCTGCTGCTACCGCTTCTGCGGTCCGTGTAGCGATCGCCACCTCCCCTCCGCTGCTATTCAAGTAGAACAATGACTAGAGCAGAATTAAGTTGTATTTACCGGAGATGAAGTGTAGACTGCATATTCTGTCGTAGTATGATGGATCCCCCAGTCCATTGGGAGTGTCTGCCTGCGCTCTTTTCATTGAAAATATCCATTTCTTTCTTCTTTCTTCGTCCTTCGGTAAACGACAGAAACGTACATCCAACGATTTGGAATGCCTCTGTGTGCAACCGGGAGCACAACAAGTGGTAGACATTGTTTAGATTCCAAAAGTAAACTAACTAAAAATACGCTCTAAATCACCCGTTTTGTCATGTAGTAGACGAGAACAGTACTGTTTTTGCCAACCACCGTGACCCGGATGTAGCGCTGATGTCACGCGTGAACTGGTCTACTGATGATGTGACCAAGGACAGATGCAGCCGGATGAATTCTGAAGCTTATAGAGATATATTCAGCCAAATGCAGCAAAGCTGATTGAACGGCGCTTCACAGTACAGGTGGACAATGATCCAAAACACACTGCAAAAGCAACCCAGGAGTTTTTTAAAGCAAAGACGTGGAATATTTTGCAATGCCCGAGCCGATCAGCAGACCTCAATCCAATCGAGCAAGAATTTAATTTGCTCAAGACAAAACTTAAGGCAGAAAGACCCACAAACAAGCAGCAACTGAAGATAGCTGCAGTAAAGTTCTGACAAAGCGTCACAAAGGAGGAAACCAGCCTCTGGTGATGTCCATGGGTTCCAGACTTCAGGCATTCATTGTCTGCAAAGGATTCTCAACAAAATACTGAAAAGTAACATTTTACTTAGGATTATACATAGGTTTATTTGAGGAGCGTATGTATAAAAATAGCTATAATTCCTACATGTTTATTCATATATATTTTTTAAGCCCTTGTATTAAACCTTAAAGTCTGCTCTTCTATTACACTGTAATTGTTTCATTTCATATCCAGTGTGGTGGCATGCAGAGCCCAAGTCATAAAGATTGTGTCACTGTCCACTGCCTAACTGTAGGCTTCCCATTGGGAAAATGATCAGACAGCATGGGATTAATTTCCACTGTTATGTTAACGACAGTTTTATTTATCCATAAATCCTGATTAACCCAATCAATTACTTCTACTACAGGCATGTCTTTATACGGATGACTTTAAATATTCTACTTTTAAATCCAGACAATCTGCCATAACCCTAAAACATAGATAAGCTTTCTGTGTCTCTGGTCTGTCTTCACCCCCCAGAGGGTTCCTCTTGTTATGAAAATATATCATCATATATATGATAATAGTGTATTTTAAAGTTATACACATTTTAACCTTTAAAACAGTAACTTGGGATGGGGAGTTTTTGCAGAACAATGGCTGCATTCAGGGTTCAGTAAATGGTACCAGGTGCAGGACATCACGGGAGATTATATATGAGGGTTTGCAGAATAGTTTACGGTTTTCCAAACTTTCTCATGGGTTTCAATGTTATCTTAGTTAACTCCCAGGAACAGGCTACTTACAACTAATGGCTGAACTGTTAGGAAGCGCATAATGTTTGTGCTTCCGTCAGAGCCTAAAACCAACTCTGTGCATTTTACCCTCCAGTGGGGGAAGCAGTTTGGTGACTCAACTAAACGTCAAGTAGGCTACAGTTAAAATGCTCCAGTCTGACCAGAAACATATTTGGTGACACAGCAATAAGAAATTGCACTATCCAAAGGTTACTCAAATTGAAATGCTTTGAGTTCCAATACTTTATTTTTTGGGGGTAACAACATTAAATGAATATATACACATGATACTACTTGACACTGAATATCTATATGAAATGAATTGGAAAACCCAATTTGTTCATAGAGAACAAACCCCAAATTACCTTTATTTCAGTTTAAACCGCGGCTCTTCGGCTCACATCAGGGCTTTATTCGTCACCGTTTCCCTTTCCAATATGGCGGACACGCTCACGTATTGCTGCGGCTCAGACAGTTAATGCAACAGTTACTGTTAAGTTCATCTTCTTACCGTCAGACTCGCTTTTGTTCCTCGGAGAAAAGCCTCAAAACATCCAGAGTCCAATAAGTGTCCAGTGTTCTCAATGAGAAGTCACTTTTTCCCTTTTCCTCTAACAGGAAACTTCTCTGGCCGTTAGCTTCTCAGTTAGCTCTGATGCTAACTGCTCCCTCGCTGCTGTCGCTTCTTCTAAAACGGAGACAAATAGCGGTTAAGACGAGCTGCACATGCTGTCAGAGTCTAGGAGGCTTTAGCTTTGTCTCTTACCCAGTTCTCTGGTTGGCAGCTTAAGGCCTCACAAGACAACTCTAAGGTTTTATGGCCACAGGAAATGTTGAACAGCGCTGAACTCTCTGAAAAAGCTCCTTCTTCATTGTTTTTGGCGGTTGGCAAACAACTATAGGTGTGCATTACCGCCACCAACTGATTTGGAGTGTGGACTGGAACGATGAAATAAAAAAAGCAACCGTCGTATCATTAAAAAAACGAGTCATTTTAAGATAATTTATCAAAGCTTGAGAGCTATCAGATAATGAATTTAATTGTAATAATTCCAAGGGATTTAATCTTATTTCAGTTTGGAGATATATTTAATGAGCTGAACTCTTTCAATACTAAATTTCTGACAATATAACAAAATATACTATACTGCCAAAAATATTCGCTCACCTCCCTTGACTCACATATGAGCTGAAGTGACACATAGTCCCTAGAGGTTCAATATGATGTCGGTCCATCCTTTGCAGATAGAACAGCTTCAACTCTTCTGGGATGGCTTTCCAAAAGGACTAGGAGTGTGTTTATGGGAATTTCTGACAAATTCTTCCAGAAGCGCGTTTGTGAGGTCACTGATGTTGGACGCGAAGGCCTGGCTCTCAGTCTCCGCTCTAATTCATCCCAAAGGTGTTCTATCAGGCTCAGGTCAGGACTTTCTGCAGGACAGTCAAGTTCATCCACAGCAGACTCTGCCATCCATGTCTTTGTGGACCTTGCTTTGTGCACTTGTGCACAGTCATGTTGCAGGAGGCCAGCTCCAAACTGTTCCTTCTTGGAAGCTTGGAATTGTCCAAGATGTCTTGGTGTGCTGAAGCAGTCAGAGTGTCTCTCACTGGAACTAAGGAGCCACGCCCAGCTCCTGAAAAACAGCCCCACACTATAACCCCCCCTCCACCAAACTTCACACTTGGCACAATGCAGTCTGACAAGCACCTCCTGGCAACCACCAAACCCAGACTCATCCATCAGATTTCCAGATGGAGAAGCATGATTTGTTCCACAGGACGCATCTCCACTGCTCTGGAGTCCTGTGGCGCCGTGCTTCACACCATTGGTTCCCAAACGGTGTAGCTGCTGTGCCGCGAGGCAAGTCCGGGTGTGCCGTGGGATTTTGGGACAACCATACATTTCTAATAATCTTATGGCAATATAAAACTGCACAAAAATAAGTATTTTTAATGTACTATATCAGTACTTTGTATGCGCTCATTTCATAATGCAAACTCTCCACTTACAGCAGTTATTTAAAAAAAGATCAGACAGCCCCATATTTCATGGTTAGCTCCGTTGCGCAGGTGGAAATTATAACACCGTGAGACGTCAAAGGCTGCAGGACAACCTTAAAACAGAAAAACAAAGAGGCAAAATGGAGCACTTTCCTGTGCTTTCTTGAGGTTCCGTTGGCTGTCAAAGAGGAAAGTCCTATCCTGTCTTTATGAGCTTTGGGAAGAACTGCTGCAGTTTTCACACGCTGTTTCACATAAGGGCAAGATCACGGATGAGAGGTGGTGCGCCAGGCTGGCTTACCTTGCAGACATCTTTGGGAATGTCAACGAGTTAAATGCCAAGCTTCAGGGAAAGAATGAAAACATTTTATCATCCACAGACAAGAATTGGGGAATTATGAACAAACTTACCCTGTGGCGCGAGGCTTTGCTTACAGGGCTCCATGGAAATGTTCCCGCTGGCATCAGCTGTGCCACAGGCAGCTAGGGAGCGCGCTGTATATGCCCAACACCTTCGACCTTAAAAGAGACGTTTGAGCGCTATTTCCCACCTGTGCCTGACATCGAGGACCATGGCTGGATCTGAGACCCAGTCAACCAAGGATCTCCGGCAGAAAAGCTCACCATGAAAGAGAGAGAGGAGTGTGCAGAGATCCGCGTAGACCGCACACTGCAACTCAAATTCATTGAGCTCCCACTGGATCAGTTTTGGTAGGCCTCTGCATCGGAGTACCCAAGTATCTCTCACTGCGTAACTGAGCAACTTCTTCTTTTCCCCACTACCTACCTGTGTGAGTTAGCTTTCTCTGCAATGATTTACTTGAAGAACAGCTGGAGATAACGGCTATTCTTGCGAGTGGCATCAAAAAAAATTTAAAAATCTGCGCACTCCGACAGGGATATGTATCTTATTAGTGTAATTAGGCAAAATATTTGTATGTGTAAATGTTTGTTATAGCACGTTTCAATACTGATTGTAAATGTTGATGATTTGTAGGTCAGGACCATGGACAGTGCAGCTTCCTTGCACTGACAGTTCCAGGTGCTGAATTTTTGTGACCTGTCTGTTTTAAATGGGCGTGTTGCTGCTTTGATGAAGCTTAAAGTTAATTTTTGAAATATGTAGTTAAGAAATATTTCACGAGTCATACAGTTGTTTTTGTCTAATTTTATTTGGCATTAGTAAATACTTATATACATTTACAGATATTGTGATAACACGTGTTATAAAGGCCATTTTGCACAATAGGTGTTCAGATTTGTCTGAACACCTATTGTCAAGTTCAATATCCCTCATATTGAACTTGACTTTGTAAAGTGCCTCGAGATGACATGTTTCATGAATTGACGCTATATAAATAAAATTGAATTGAATTGAATTAACTATATACTTCACTATATTCTATGTATTAGTTCTGTACTTTGTAAAAACCAGAACAGTGCTTTATTTATAATTCTGATTTCCTCCCTTTCCTTCTGTTCATAATATTCTTTTTAGACTCCATTCTTTCTGGCTTCTCTTCTTCATCCCCTAGTTCTTAGAGGTTGGCAAAAAACAACAACAACAACCTGGAGGTGTGCATTACCACCTGTAATGGAGTATGGTTCTTGATGGTTTTGTATCTCAACTGTGCGTATGTATGGAGGGAAATTTGTCTTTTTATTATTCAATCAAACAAAAATAAATTTCAATCAAAATGTGTACTCAAAACGAAAGAATATTTCATCAGAATAAATAGGAAGAGTTAAACTAATATTTTATCAAAACAGATTATGTGATCAGGACAAATTTCCCTCAATACATGTATATAAAAATGCTCAAAATCTAATTCTGTTATTCCTATTTTTATATAAATTTCTATGTTTGCTCTTAAGTTAAACTTTTATTTAATCTTTCATATTGCAGCCTAAATCCTCTTTCATGCTTATATTTCAGACATACCAATATAACAAGTTCTACTATTTAATCCTCCCCACAGTGTTTACAACGTCCTCCCCAGGATATCTTGGGGAGGACGCCCCCCCAGGGGGACATACATATTTCCCAAATATATTTCTGAAAAGCAGTTTGATTTTTGAAGGTTTTTCCTTTATAGTTTTGGTCTCTCTACCTACAGCAAGTCATTTACAGAACAGGAGAGAAGCAGCACATATAACCCGCATTAAAGCTGATATCTGCCAAACACGGCTTAATTTGGAACATTTATAAGGGTTGCCAGAGACTTAGTTGAAATGTTTTTAAAAAAATGGATTGTCAAGTTTTTTATAAATCAAGTCCTAATTTTTTTTAAGAAATTATAAACAAAATAACGTCAAGGCAGCAATTTTACAAGTAGCATGAAGAAACAAATAAATTAGAAAGTAGGTTAGTACCAGAAAAAACACAACCCTTTAGCACTGATGTTTTTCTTGAGAAATATTCAGCTTTACTGTCACAATTTTCGACTGTTGCATCAATGTGTTAAAAGATAACGCAAACCTAAGTTTTGAAAAATATCACGTAGAATGAAAAGAGAGAAATGTAAAAGTGATGACTTTAGCTACCAATGTATGAAGTGAAAAAGTGATGAAATATACATTTAGTCACACTAATAATTTAAACATGGGAATAAAAAGATTATTCTCTTCTTTATCTGTCACCAGTTCTCTTATTTTCCATGTATCCACAAATACTGTGGGTTAGAAGCCTGGGGGTTGACAGATGGAATGGGGTGGGGGGGTTCAGGTGGGCAGGCGTCGAAAATGCTGCCCCCGAGAATCTTGCGACCCCTGTAGGAGTCACCCCCTTCACGTTAAAGAGCTCTGATGTAGCAAAATAATACACAAATATTTGCCATCAACAACAACAAAAAAGAGGTAAAATCTGTGAAACAAATGTAAGTTGTATTGGTTTACATGGCATCACAGAGTCTGTTACATGATTCAACCGAAGTAAAGAGGTGATAAATAGGCGGTCAGAGTCCAGATGATGATTTGTTTCATTCTATTGAGAAGCAGAAGTAAAAGAATATGAGTCATTAAGTAGCTACTTACTGGAGGTCAGTTATTTGTGATTTATTTACACAGCTCCTCTGCATCTGTTTCCAGGTGTTAGCTGTTGGTACAATGGTAATTGGCATTTACTTGCACAGCACTTTATCAAGTCCGACAACCCCAAAGCGCTTTACACTGCAGTCAGTCATTCAGCCATTCACACCCTAATGGTGGTGAGCTACATTGTAGCCACAGACTGACAGAGGCGAGGCTGCCATACTGTACATCATTACCACCAGGCCCTCTGACCACCACCAGCAAGCAATTTGGGGGAAGTGTCTTGTCCAAGGACACAACGACTGAGACAGTCAGAGTAGGGGATTGTACCAGCAACCCGCCAATTGCAGGACAAACTCCCTGTCACCCAGACTACTGTACCAGCAGCACAATATTAATGGATCACTTTGCCCAAATGACCGATGGATTCCTTTTTTGCGTTTCTTTTATTTTTATATTGCTTAAAAACATTAAATGTTTTTAATAATTCATGGTAGGCAAACCTATGATTTTCCAAGAATTCCACCTCTGCACTAGTAGGACAACCTAGGGATTGACTCTGCACACATGTTTAGTCAGTTTACGTCTTGATGTGAAGGCCTCACCACATGACTGGCAGGAATGTGGCTTTTCACGTGTGTGAGTTATCTTGTGCATGGTCAGGGTGTATTTTTTGGCAAAACATTTGCCACATTCAGGACACGAAAAAGGCTTTTCCCCTGTGTGTGTTCGTATGTGATTGATCAGTACAGTGTTGTCAGAGAAGGATTTCCCACACACATCACAAGAATATGGCTTCTCACCTGTGTGAGTTCTCACGTGAATAATCAAGTTACGCTTCCGAGTAAAACTTTTTCCACAAGTCAAACACAGATGAGGCTTCTCACCTGAGTGGACTCTCAGGTGTTCATTTAAACTACCTCTTACCCTGAAACTTTTTCCACAGGTCACGCATGAGAAGGGCTTCTCACCTGTGTGGATTCTCATGTGACGGGCCAAATCATAGCTAAGCTTGAAAGATGAACCACAAACTTTACAAGCATACGGCTTCTCTCCTGTGTGAGCTCTAACGTGAATTTTAAATGTGGTCTTTCGGATAAAACGTTCTCCACAAATCTGACATGAAAAAGGCCTTTCGCCTGTGTGCGTTCTCACATGGATAGTCAAGTCGTACTGTCTATAGAAACGTTTTCCACATGTCAGACACGAAAAGGGCTTCTCACCTGTGTGGGTTCTAGTGTGACTATCCCACTGACTGCTGGTTCTGAAGGATTTATCACAAAATTCACAAGGGTAGGGTTTCTCACCCGTATGAATCCTTACATGTTTAGTCAAATTATACTGTTTAATAAAACCTTTTCCACAAGTCGAACATTTGAAAGGCTTCCCCCCTGTGTGAATTCTCAGGTGAGCAGTTAAGTACCTAAGCTGAGTGAAACTTTTTCCACACACCTCACAGTTGGGCAAACATTTTTTATGGCGCTTTGATTTTGGATTTTGCAGATTGTCCCTGTGGGTCCTGCTGTCCTGATGTCTCTTCTCTGGCTGCAGACCCGACCCTGAGTCTTTCTGGTGGCTTCCCTGTTGGTTCTCCGCTTCAGGACAGTTTGGAGAGGGGAGCTGCTTCTTGTTTAGTTCTGGTCCTCTGTCGTCTTTTCGGGTCACCATAAAGCTGTCAGTCTCCTGCTTTAGTAGAAGATGAACTTCCTGATTATTGTATAGATCCTGTTCCTGTTTAATCTGTTCAGGTTCTGGTTCCTCCTGTTCCTCTTTAATTTGTTCAAGTTCAGGTTCTGATTCCTCCTGTTCCTCTTTAATCTGTACAGGTTCTGGTTCCTCCTGTTCCTCTTTAATCTGTACAGGTTCTGGTTCCTTTCTAGCCTGCATGGTTTCTTTAGTTGCAGTCATCTGCTGCAGTTCTGGTTCATTGTACAGTAGGTTCTCATAGACAGGAATCACCATGACGCTGCTGGTCTCCTGCTTCACTAAAAGACGTTTTCCAGCCTGAAAGATGCACAGTTCAACACGTTCCTCTTTAAATGGGTCCGTTGTTTCTTTGATCTCTGCCAACTGCTGGGGTTCTGGTTCCATCTCCATGGGATTTGGTTCTTTGTGGCCGATAGATGTTGATCATTAGGAACGTCTTAATGTGGTGGAATAGCCTAAGGGAGAGGAGAACAGGAGAACATCAAGTTTGATGTGAAGTTTGAAGAAAAAGCAAAACATACAGTGGCTCGCAAAAGTATTCACACCCCCTGAACTTTTCCACATTTTGTCACATTACAACCACAAACATAAATACATTTTATTGGAATGTTGTGTGAAAAACCAAGACAAAGTGGTTTACCATTGTGAACTGGAAAAAAATATACATGATTTAAAACATTTTTGAAATAAAAAACTGAAAAGTGCAGTGTGCAAAAGTATTCACCCCCCTCTTCTCTGATTGCAACCAATTGCCTTCAGAAGTTGCCTGATGGTTGCTAATGACTGAATAAAGTCATTAGCAACCTGTGTGCTGTGTGCGATCTGATCTCAGTACAGATACAGCTGCTCTGTGACGGCCTCAAGCCGGCTTCACACTTACTGTGTTCCTTGTGAGCTCTGGCAAAATGTGCCGGCAGGAATTCAAAATGGATCCGTTCATGCATCCAGACAGCCCCGCCGCCCTCCCTCCTTTATTTTGAAATATTATTTCTTGAATTATTTTGAATTATTATTATTTATTTTGAAATATTATTTCAAAATAAAGGACCGCTTTGCAGGGCCGCTGGAAGTAATTTTGAACAGGGGGTGCTGTGAAAATTTGTTGGGTTTTTTTTGGACAAAAGACCTATGAGCCTATAGGCCTATTTAAAATACATTAAATAAAAATAAATACATTAAGATTCACTACCTTATTGTCATATACAATTCAGTGCACGTAATCAGGGTCTCTAACATACAAGCATCTGTTTTTAGGTGAATATATGCGTTATTAATTAAACTTCACATTAACACTATAACAACGGCAATCTGAAAAGCCAGCATTCATGAAGGGGCTGTCTTTCTTAAATTTGTCTCTAGGTATGTCTGGGCTATTTCTTTTTCCTCGCCATCAAGATCTTTGCCAACTGGCACCAGAAAATTGTTTTATTGGGATTTCTTCGTCTGGAAACGGATGCAAACAACACCTTACGGCGCAGCCATGATGAACTGGTTGAACTCGCACAGCTGACAATACGCCGATCTGATTGGCTGAGCAGCAAAACTCGAATCACGTGACCTCTTGGACCAGAGCACAACAGTTTATATTTTCTATCGGCAATAACTTATTAATGTGCAAGTGAAAACGTGGGAACATTGGTGTTTTGAGATCACTGCTATGTGTAGCAACTGATCCCAGTGCAAGAAAGTTGCCCCGTGACAGTTCATACGAAAAGTCATCCTAAGATTCTGGTCCACGGCCTATTACTAGTCTGCTGCCGCGAGCAGGATACCTCTTTACTCGGCGACCACTAGCTTGCTTGACGTTGCCATGACAACGTAACTTTCGCGAAGTTGTGTTGATTAGGCCTCAAAATAATTAAAGTAAAACCCAAATAATTTTGGGTTTTAATTACTTTGTAAAGTGCCTTGAGATGACATGCTTCATGAATTGGCGCTATATAAATAAAATTTTGTTGAATTGAATTGAAATACACTTAATAGTAAAATAAAAAAGTCAAAATCATATACCAAAATATTGATAAGAAATTTATTAATTGTGCAAAGTATTTTTAACATCTCCCTCTCACCACTAGGGGGTGCTGTAGCACCCCCAGCACCCCCACTTCCCGCGGCCATGCCGCTTTGCACTTCCTGCGTCTGACTTCCTGTCTGACTCATCTGGTTTGCTGAAATCAACGCATTTTGTGCCACAAATAGACTCGATCCGTATTTCTGACAGACAACGGAGGAGGGTTCTCTGTCGTGCCGTAGCGTTACCATGCTGCTGGGAAATGCCCCGTTGACCAGAAGGGCTTTTATTTGTGACGTAGGAGAGAACGCACGGATGAAGGAGAATATGTGAATGAGGGTCAAGAAATCCAAGCGACACACCAGACAGGTCAAGGATAAAGTTGTGGAAAAGCTTTGAACATCTGACAGCTCTGTTCAACCCATCTTCTGGAGATGGAAAGAGATTAGCACAACTGTAAACCTACCAAGACAAGGCCGTCCACCTGAACTTACAAGCCGAAGAAGGAGAGCACTGATCAGAGATGCAGCCAAAAGGCTGACGGTGACTCTGGAGGACATGCAGAGATCCACAGCTCAGGTGGAGGAATCTGTCCACAGGACAACAATTAGTCGTGCACAAATGTGGACTTCATGGAAGATTGGCAAGAAGAAAGCCATAAGAAGCCAAACGGCTTCTGCAGTTTGCCAGAAGCCGTGTTGGGGACACAAACATGTGGAAGAAGGTGTTTTGGTCAGAAGAGGCCAAAATTTAACTTTTTGGCTAAAATGCAAAAGGCTATGTGTGGCGGACAACTAACACGGCACAACTTGTCATCCACATTGGCAGACATGGTGGTGGCAGCATCATGATTCTCTTCAGCAGGGACAGGGAAGATGGTCAGAGTTGATGGGGAGATGGGTGGAGCCAAATACAGGTCAGTCTGGGAAGAAAAGCTGTTGGAGTCTGCAAAAGACTTGAGACCAGGGCAGAGGTTCACCTTCCAGCAGGACAACCACCCGAAACATAAAGCCAGGGCTACAATGGAACGCTTTAAAACAAAACATATTCATGTGTTAGAATGGCCTAGTCAAAGTCCAGACCTAAACCCAGCCAGGAATCTGTGACTAGATCTGAAATCTGCTGTTCACAAACACTCCATCTGACCTGACTAAGATTGAGCTGTTTTGCAAAGACGAATGGGCAGAAATTTCAGACACTAGACGTGCAAAGCTGGCAGAGAGTTTCCCTAGAAGACCTGCTGCTATAATCGCAGCAAAAGGTGGTTCCACAAAGTATTGACTCAGGCAGGGGGGCTGAATACTTTTGCTCAATGTCCTTTTCAGTTTTGTTTTTTTATTGGTAAAACGTTTAAAATCATGTATAATTTTCTTTCTACCAACAATTTGTGTTGTTTTTTCCCATAAGATTCCAATGAATAAATTTATGGTTGTGGTTGTAATGCGACAATATGTGGAAAAATTCAAGGGGCACGAATACTTTTGCAAGCCACTGTACAGAATATTTTTCACAGAAAATATACGGGGGAGGGAGAGGCGTTGCCTAGTGGTTAGAGTAGTGTGCTTGTGCTCTGAGAAGTCTGCAAGTACGCAGTACGAACCACGCAGACTCCCGGCCCCCGGCGTGGAATGTACTGTTTAATGACGAATAAAGATTTCTTTCTTTATTTCAAAATTGCTTTTGGACCCATTAAACAGGAATAATATTAGCTCCAACTGAAAGTATCAGGGCCGTCAGTGTAGTGCAGATATTGACAGGAGTTATTATAATGGCTCCCCGTCTTGTATTCATGCCGTCTGTTACTTAAAGTTTCTCTACTTGCCTGAGAACAAGCTGGCTGCTGCCTTGTGTTGAAAGACAGCAATAGGTTCATGATTAAGTTACAAAAATAAGGTGAAAAATAAATTCATAGTTAAAAACTAGTTTAAGTAAATTAAATGTTTGGGTTTTGAGATCTAATCAAAGTGAGACATCTCGCCTTTGTCAGCTTTGTTTGTACATCCCATGGGCTAATGACACTCCCACCACACACCTGTCTTTCCTCTTGAGATGTTAATGGGGTACCGCGCACGTGACGTCACCGCCTCAAGAGCAACGCCCCTTTTGCCGCTTAGGTAGGACAAACCGATAGAGAACGCACGTAGCAACCAGCAACAGAACCAGCGATATGACCGACTTTGCAGCCATTAAACTTTCCCAAAACGATGTCCCAGGCGCACGGTTTACTGGTCGCACTGTCGAAGAACACACCAACCTTCAGCTCAAACGATGGCTTGAGTGTCGAGGGCTTAAAAAGACCGGAAAACGGGCCGAGTCGATCGAACGGTAAGCTTTGTTTTTTTTTTTCCTGCGCGGCGGTCATGCCGTTGTCGGCCGTTTTTTTGTTTGTAATCACCGTCCAGGGATCGGTATATGTTTAATGTTTGTCTCATTTGAAATGTTTTTGAGTAGGCTATCCTGGTAGCAGGGTATCATCATGTTAGCGCCTGCTACCATGATAGCCTATATGCTATCATGGTAGCAGGGGCTTCATTACTAACATGTCGGCCACCAAAATAATCTTACCTGTTCACTACTTGATGTCGCTGGAATTGGGTCAGGATGTTCATCGGTTGTGCCCTTTCCTCCGACAAAATCCTTGCTACATATGTAGGCCGACCGCACCGGTGTACCCAGCGCACACATTTCTCCTTGGCACTCTTGAATTTCGGGAAAGTAATGAAGAAAACATCCTTCATATGCGGCCGATCAGCGTACCTCGAGTCGCTGTTGCACGTTCCATAGCAACAATGTTTATAAACCATGGTCTTAGATTTTGGAAAAAGCAGTCTTTTAAACGAGTAAAACCAAGGCTAACGCACGTCTCTTCCACAGCAAAACAGCTGCGGGTTTGGGAGTTTGTCCTACTGCGTACCACGTGATGTGACGTCATCGTGACGTTACGTTTCTAAAAATAGCTCGCTCGCGGTACCCCATTCATGCTTTTATCATTTAAATTACAGCAATGGTCTTCCGGGTTGATTTTAAATGGCCTTGCCCCTCAGAATCTGTCTGACCTGATTCAAAGGTAAGCTCCCTCATGCTCACTCAGGACTGCCGATCAGCTACTGCTGGTTGTGCCGATGCCAAACAGGAAGTTGAGAGGTGAGCGAATGTTTTCAGTCGTTGTCCCCAAACGGTGGAATAAGCCGCCACAGCAGATCAGACAGGCAGACTCGCTCGCTGTTTTTAAATCTCTTCTCAAAACACATTATTTCACCTTGGCTTTCTACTCAGTTTGAGAAGTTGGTTTTTATTTATTTACTTTTATTACATCGTTTTTTTTTTATGTTTTCATCTATTTTTATTAGTTGTATTATTCTGATGTTTTATTAATTGGTCATACCGTATTTTTCGGACCATAAAGCGCACCTAAAATCCTTAAATTTTCTCAAAAATTGATGGTGCGCCTTATATATGATCACCGTTGGGATTACTGACTGTTTTTATGTGGTACAATGTGCTAAAAAATCAGTTAAAATGTTTAAGCATTAATTCGTTAGCAACGAAGACGCTCCGCTCAATGGATATTAGGAGCATTACGGTACACTGTGTCACTACCTGATAGGACCCCTGAGCTGTCTACCAGACTGCCTGACTGTAATGTCTAAACTAGAAGTGCATTCATGTGAGGCAGCCTGGAGTACGCGCTAACAACAATAAACCTAGTAAGTTAATTAAATACAACTTTGATTGTTTATTTTGGCCTGATGTTAGAAACAGGAATGTGTAGTCCAGCTACTCTGTCCTCCTGACAGACACGGATAGCTCTCCCTCTCAGGTAGTATGTGAGGGGCGGAGTGATATTACACACTTGGGAAAAAATATAATGCACCTTATAATCCAGTGCAGTTTATGGTCTGAAAAATACTGTATTTTTATTGTAATTCTGCTTGCTAGAGCTGGCAAGAGTATTTCTGCATTTTAGTAGGTCTACAGCACTCTGGTCAACAGTGTTGTTTTAAAGTGCTTTATTAATAAAGTTGTATTGTATTGTATCTTTGACATATTTTCCCTGGGAAAACAAGTGCTCAAATATACAGTAAATGTGTCCTACACGCTTCGACTTTGAGAAAATCTTGTCTTTTCTAAAAACTGGAAAAAGAATCACAAGAAGAAGCTCAGGGGAAACAAGAAAGTCAAGCCTTGGTTGAAGACCTCTTTCTTTTTGTTTGCTGGCTGTCGAACTTCACAGTTAAGTATTGTGAGGACGGCACTTATTGCATCACAACATGTGGAACGCCTTCTGATATCAATTCTCTGGAGAAGCTCCAGCAGCTGATTTTCTGTTGTGCTTCTAGAGCTGAATGTCATATGAGAAACTGAGTTCCTGCAGCAATCTGTTGGCTGTTCCAGTTTTAATTATTCTAGTTTTATCAAAGCGCAAAAAGGCTTACATTTTTCCGAATTTCAACAAATGGCATCTTTATGGACACAAGTTACAATTATAATATATATAATGACACAGTATGGTGAACCTGGACATGTTTAAGACTTCTTAAGGCCAAAGATTTATAATAAAAGTTTTTGAATTGCTTGTGAAATGCTGCACAGCTAAAACTGAATACTGACCAAACTCAGAAACTGACCTAAAGAGCTTCTCTGGCCAGATCCTTCGTTCACCAAACAGATGAATCGGACCTTCTTCCTATGGGGAATTGTTTCGTCTCTCACCGCCAGACACTCTGCTGCTGGAGCTGAGGCCAGGTCTTCGGTAAGAGCAAACCTAGGAGGACAATGATTGTGTTCTTTAAGACATTGAAAATTGGTTTGGTAACCTTTTCGCTGTTTTGGAAAAAAAACTCGTTGACAACCACAGGTCAGTGTTTTATTTGAAATATGCTGCCATTTGTTGTTTCTTAACTGAAAATATGGTAAACGTACTGTAAGAGTTTCTCTTAAAAGATCTGCAGCTGCAACCTGAGAAACTGAGTATTCAGTGACACTTTTAGGCTACAGAACAAAAGCCTGTCCTCTGTACTTGAAATAGTCATTGAGAATACACATTTTATTTCTGCGTTAAAGATGTGGAAAATTTAGTGTTTGGTAACTTTCGTGCCATTTTGGATTTCAGAACCTTTTCATTGTTTTATTTTGCCAAATTTCTTATAGAAAACCTCTTACTTGAAGTACTGTTTATAACGTCCACTTTATTATGATATTTTAAAAGAATTGAGAAATTATTTTGTTTTTTGTTCAAACTGTTTTGCAAGATATGAAAAATATTTTATACTTCTGTCGTGTTCATTTGCACTATTTTATAGAAAAAGTGCTGGGTTTGACTATGACTACTGTTTTCTGTAAAATGAAATGATTTTTATACTAGTTTTCAATCTTACACTTAAACTGCGATATTTACTGTTACCGTGAAGGGATTAAATTTATACCATGATATGAATTTTAAGTCATACCGCCCACACCTTACACATATGCTACTGTCAAAGACGCTAATGGTCAGAGACTTTAATAACATAATAACTGATAATGCATCCCTAAATACTGTTAATTATGACTGATAACTACCAAAATGTTCGATTCAATTATTTATTTTGTTAGTATTTTATGGGATACACATAAAATGTCAACAGTGGTATTAAAATTGATTTTGCAAGGAAGATTTTTCATAACTTCCACTGTCAAAATACTGATGTTACATAGAAACTGTGAATATGGACAAAACATTAAGATTTCAATTATATTTGAAGTCTTTACAAAAATATATGTCAAATTGCACAAATTTGGAAGTTGAACCGATACATTCAACTGTATCATTGTTTCAATGTTCGATAACTTGAAATGCAACTAAAACAAATTTAGATGTTCCATTTAATTGATGGTTACAATGTTGCATTAATTCGTAGTCAAAGATAAGAACTTTTAGTTCGTTTTCAGTGACAATCTTCTCCCTGATGCAATGTAAATGCTGTTTCAACTGTGTTTCAATGCCTTGCCACTCCCTTGCGTTATTTTATGTTAATTTAACAATTATTTTTTTTAAGAAAACAAATCACATTCTACTGGTTACACAACTAAACACCAAATTCAAAAATATCTATGAAATAGGACTTTGAAAACACTTTTATTGGTTTTACGTTCACTGTAAGGATCACAGGCGCTTTTATTTCCCTCTCCAATATGGCGGACGGGCTGACGTCCCGTTACTGCTCAGACAGCAGTTAGCCAGTCTCAGGTCGTACATGGTGGTTCTCTTACCGGCCAAACTCGCCCCTGTTCCTCGGAAAAAAAGCTCGAAACAGCCCAGTGTCCAACAGCATCAGCGTGAAGACCACTTGGTGCTTTGCTCCGAGGACAAGAACCTGGTCGCTTCTTGTCCTCGGAGTTAGCTTCCCAGTTAGCTCGGGGGCTAACTGGCCTCTCTCAGGCTCTTTTTGCTGCTAAGAAAGAGGAATCTGCATTAAAGGCAAGCTACAGATAACATCTGCACTTAGGAGAGATGCTGTTGAGTTTCCCTCATGAAGAACAGAAGAGCACCAACCTTTCAATCCTTGAACGCCTCTGCTTAATCAACCCGCTGGTAAAAGCAGCCCGACTGAAAAGTAGCTTTACTGCCAACTACTGGTTCACCAATAGAATGACAAAACAAAACAAAAAAGAACACTTCTTTAGTTTTATAAAGCCTGTATTATACACATTACCTTTTGTTTAGCTGTTTACCCGGGGTGACCAAGCTTTGCAAAATTAATTCACACCCCAAGAATAAAAGTAATAAACAAATACCAAATATTACACAATAATTGATAATATGGCATATCCAGGTAAAAAAAAGATTAAATATTCAAGCTAAATAGTGGAAAAATTCTTACTTTTTTAAAATAAAGAAAAAACAAACAAAAAACAAAAAGAACCCTTCTGTAGTGTTATAGACTCTATTATGCACATTACCTTCTGTTTAGCTGTGATTACCTGGAGAGGAAATCAGCTGAACTACTGCTGCAAACAGCTTCATGTCTCCTACAGATGATAAACTTGGCCCAATTACCACGCTTACATTTTGAAAAGAGATATCAACCCAAACGAGTGCCTCCATCTGTATGCTGGTTGAAGTCCCTGGACTCTGCCACATGAGCAGTGTTGGGCACAGTGTCAGCGAAAGTTAAGATAAGAAAAACCTCTATAGTGTCGCAATGGGGAAATAGGGCCATGACAGTCACAAAGACACAGACATGTAAAGTTAATTTACACCCCAAGAATAAAAGTAATAAACAAATACCAAATATTGCACAATTATTGATGATATGGTATATTCAGGTAAAAAACAAGAGTAAATATTCAAGTTAAAAAGTGGAAAAACTCCATCTTACTTTTAGAACTTGAGATAGTACGCAATATGCATGATAGTACAGCAGTTTCCCAGAGCAGCTAAGGCGTGTACAACTTACCTTAGCCAATGGTGCCACCAGGGGGTGGTGAGGGGTGGCCACGGTCCCCCCCCCCCCCCCCCCCCCCCCACTGGCCGGTGTTAATTGTAGTAGCATCGGTTTAGCATTTGATCCCATCATGCACAGCCAGCAAGGCAGCCGCTCTTCTTGACCTTCTATCACACTTTTATTTGTATTGTTTTGTTTTTCAATAAATTAATAAATGTACACCTTATTCCTAATTTAATTACACAATAAAAAGGAATTGTTGCTCAGCTCAAAATGTTAATTGCACCGGTATTGGTCTATGGATAGTTTCCTACAGGCAGCTGTACTACAACAGTAGAATAAAATCCTGAAATGATGGCTTTTAGTTTCAGTGTGCCACTCCAAGAGTTTTGGGGGCCCCATCTGCCCCCCATTAAACATTTCTGGAGGCGCCACTGACCTCAGCATCTGAGAGACGGTGTGATTGATTCGTGATCAGATCAGAACCCGGCCACCATGTTGTAAACAGCTGGAGTCTGTTGAGAGCAGCAGATTCTAAAGGAAGAACAACCTGTGGAAGCGCTTCTTTGAGCATCTAGGATGCAGCAGTCTGTCACCAAAGAGCTCACAGTACTTCCAGTCCTCTTGTTTTCCACCACCTGCACTGGGGCCAGTGGGCATCAGAGGGAACAGCAGCTGCTGTCACCTCACCTGACGCTGACTGTGAACACCCAGCTTCAGAAGGAAGGTCTGTTGCTCCATCTAGCCGGCATGCCACACGGTGCCGGACACAGGCGGCCCTGCATGTGTCACGGCTACCTCGCTAAACAAAGTTTTGTTTACATCACATGACACAACCAGCCAATACCTTTGTAGATAGAGCAATAAATCATTCTATTATTGGAGAATGGTGCTGTTGCCAGACTACAGCGTATTAAAAAGAAAAAAGGAAGCTACATTTTATTAATATATATTTTCCATTTTTACATGAATGATGATCAAAAGTAGGGTTGGACCACAATTCAATAATAATATATATATCGATGCATAGACGTATATTGATGATAGAAAAAAGGGTAAATAAAAAATTCAACAGAATAACAGATTTCCTTCCTTATGCATTCTAGCCATGTAAGTTAATATTACACTCATAACTTCCTCCCAGCCAATCACAACGCACACCCAGGAACCTCCATCACCAAGCTCCGCCCCCTTCAAAGAGTTCAGAGAGCACGCGTTCTTTTCCTTTATAAAAACTGGCGGTTTTGGTAAAAGGTTTGTTAAATAAAGGGATGACTTTGAATTCAGTTTGTGTTCTGTATCTAAAAATAAGTCACCAACAGCCTAAAATGGCCAGGGCTGCACTTAAAATATGTGAAATTGTTGATAATTATTGATATCGATCAATGTTTTCCATTTTATCGATATGCTTTTTTTCTATATCGTCCAGCCCTAATCAAAAGTGGGTCCTTGCCAATGACACATATGCATCGGCTGAGCTGTGACTGCAGCCATCTCTGCTCTTTCATCCTATGACCTGAAAACCGGCTCAGAGCCAATCTGCTTAGCTGAGCACATTTCCTGGATGAAGCAACTAAAGAGGCTAGTAGTTCCATCACCCTTTTACTCTTCTCCCACATAGAAAGTGTTCCTGGATCAATGTGAGCTTCTGTGCTTCTGGTGTCTCTGCTCTGTCTTCTCAAACCTCCAGAGGCTGAAGGCAGACGGCCATTCACACTGAGCCTGGTTCTGCTGGAGTTTTCCTCTCCACTGTCGCTACATGCATGCTCGGTATGAGGGATTGCTGCAAAGTCAAGGACACATTGCCAGCAACTGTCCACTGTGGCTCTACGCTCATCCAGGAGGAGTGAATTCTGCAAGTCAATGATTCGATGCAGTCTGCTGGGTTTCCTTAGAAACGTTTTAACCAATCTGTCTGGATGATGCGACAGAACTGACTTTGTAAAGTGTCTCGAGATGATGTGAACTGTAAATAAGCTGCTATGTAAACAAGCTGAACTGAATTCGATATACGCCGTGCAGTGCCACCAGTATTACCGTGAACCTTAGTTGTTTCTTTGACTTGAGCTCTGTGTTGGAAGGAGTCGCCTTTAGGGAACCAGTCAGCCAATCAGAGGTGGATTTAGATCAACATGTGGACACGGATGAGAAAAATGGCTTCTATTCTTTTCAACAGCATTTGTACACAAGTATCGTGTCACTGTAGATAAAAACACAATCCCATCCGGCACGTCTTTTTATTTAATACAAAGATAAGCTCACACAATTTAACACAATCAATATTTATAGTCAATAATGGACAGTTTTCAGTACATTCTGGACATCTGAGTAAAGGAAAAGTGCCTTAGACTGCTAAGTATTAGTTTTACCTAAAAGATAAAACAACACAACACTGAAAATAGCTCCTGACATTTGTTTTTCAGTGTTACGGAAATATTTTACCGCTGTTTAGAATCTCAACCAGGTTTGATCATTAACTAAGTAAAGCCATTACTATAAATCAATGTAAAAGACGTTAATAAGGCCTCGTTTCCACTGCAGGCAAATGTGGCCCAAATCGGATTTCTTGCAGGTCAGGTGATCATGTCGGACGTTTTAGAACCAGTGGGGAGGCTCAGATCTGACCCAAATCTGATCTTTCCATGTCACATTTGATCCAATTCGCATCTGATTTTTTGGAATGTGACTTTAGTGGAAACAACAAATGCAGATTTAATGTCTTTGACGTCACTTTTTGCGTCAGCAGCAATGATAGCAGTTAGCATTAGCGCCTGCCACGGCGCTGCTCAGCGGAGGGACGGCGAGATTTTAGACCTCAGGAAAAGATTTACTCCAGACGACTCATATAGGAACCGTTTGGGTGAAGGACGTTTCGCACGGCTATGCAAAATTTACAATCCTGCACACGGATGTTTTCACTCATCAAAATCCCATGGTATCGCTTTTTTTCCCCCTTCTTTCAAGTTTATTTGATAGAACAAGAAGCATTGTTACAACAGCCAAAGCCATGTAACTAAGTGCTGTACATGAAAAAACATTTGTCAATCATAAAAAACAAAATCACGAAACAATAACAATAAAACACTAGATTAATGCTCACAGGCTTGATTTGCACCATTGTTTGATTTTACCGTTAAATGTGTTCAGATCTGGAAGAGATTTCAGTTCAGCAGGTGTAATAATCCAGATCTGTGGCCCTTTCACAGCAAACACGCTCCGTCCAAAAGATGTTCTGCTTCAGGCTGCAGTTCATTTCCTGCTCCCCTTGTAACGGAGCCAGGATTGTGACATTTCTCAACCATACATCTAACAATGTCAGCGACAAGACCATTCATTCATTTATAAACCAATTTCACAAAAGAGTAACTTAAAACATTTTCATAACTTAATATGCTGTTCTTGGATTTTACAACGGTGCCATCTGATTGGCTTTTGGTCAAGCACCTTTTAATTCCTGTTTGTAAAGATTTTTCTTCCATGTTTGCTGGACCGAAGCGGTTGCGTGAATTCATTAATATTGTTCTTTAGCGCATGCGGGTCAGTTTGGAGCATTGAAGTCAGATAGAGGCTGCATTTAATGTAGATATAACATAGAAAGTACTCCTGGATCAATGTGAGCTTCTGAGCTTTCTGTGTCTCTGCTCTGTCTTCTCTAAGCCCCAGTGGGTCGAGGCAGATGAGCGTTCACACTGAGCCTGGTTCTGGTTCTGCTGGAGGTTCTCCTCCCTGTTAAAGGGGAGTTTTCCTCTCCACTGTCGCTTCATGCATGCTCAGTATGAGGGATTGCTGCAAAGCCATCAACAATGCAGACGACTGTCCACTGTGGCTCTACGCTCTTTCAGGAGGAGTGAATGCTGCTTGGAGAGACTTGATGCAACCTGCTGGGTTTCCTTAGAGAGGAAACTTTCTGACCAACCTGGAGGATCTGATGGAAGCTGACTTTGGAAAGAGCCTTGAGATGACATGTTTCATGAATTGGTGCTATATAAATAAAATTAAATTGAATTAAATTGAATGGGAACGACCTCGCAAAAAATAAGATCTCAGAAAAAAAATCGGATTTGAGCGTTAAGACCTACAGTGGGAACGTGACCTACGATCTTTGTGTTTTAGAAAATTGATAAGAACCAGGATGGGAAAATAATCTTATATTTCTTCATACACTTTTTTTCCCTTATTTTCTGATCGATACCGGAAAAATGATCAAAACTTCAGTTTTACAGACAGCATAGGAACCTTGCTTATATTTGTCCAGTAGGTGGTGCTGTGACTCCAAGTACTGATTGGTTCAGTCACAAAATGGACCAACTTTTGTCCTTTGATAGTCCAACAAAGCTTGATTTCTCCAGCTAATGTGTGCAAAACAGAGACTCATTCAGCACACATGTTTTGTTAGTTTACCTCTAGAGATGAAGGCCTCACCGCACGACTTGCAGGCAAATGGCTTCTCGCCTGTGTGGATCCTCATGTGCACAGTCAAGGTGTATTTCTTGGTGAAACATTTTCCACAATAAGGACACGAGAAAGACTTTTCACCTGTGTGGCTTCTTACATGGTTGATCAGTATCGTATGGTCAGTGAAAGACCTCCCGCATACGTCACAAGAATACGGCTTCTCGCCTGTGTGCGTTCTCATGTGAATAGTCAGGTTATGTTTCCGAGCAAAACTTTTGCCACAGGCTAAACAGACATACGGCTTCTCGCCGGTATGAACTCTGACGTGTCCGTTTAAACTACTTCGTTCTCGGAAGGTTTTTCCGCAGGTCAGGCATGAGAAGGGCTTCTCCCCCGTGTGGATTCTCATGTGACGGGCCAGATCATAGCTATAATTGAAAGAGGATTCACAGACCTCGCAGGTGTACGGCTTCCCTTCTGTGTGAGCTCTCACGTGGAAATTGAAGGTGATCTTTCGGATAAAACGCTCGCCACAGATGTGGCAGGAAAAGGGCTTCTCGCCTGTGTGAGTTCTCATGTGGACGTTCAAGTCATATCGTCTGGAGAAGCCTTTGCCACAAGTCGGACAGGAACAGGTCTTCTCGCCTGTGTGGGTTCTGGTGTGGCTGGCCAGTTGACTCGTGGTTCTGAAGGATTTATCACACAGCTCACACGGATAGGGCTTCTCACCCGTGTGAACTCTTACATGTTTGGTCAGGTTGTTTTGCTTGGTAAAGGTTTTTCCACAGGTGGCACACCGGAAAGGCTTCCCGGTTATGTGGATTTTGGTGTGGCAGGCCCACTGACTGGTGGTTCTGAAGGTTTTATCGCACAATTCACAAGGATAGGGCTTCTCTCCCGTGTGAATTCTCATGTGGACGGTCAGGTTGCTCTGCTTGGTGAAACCTTTCCCACAAGTCGCACACGTGAAAGGCTTCCCATCTTTGTGGGTTCTCAGGTGAGACGCCAAGGATCTAAGCTGAGCGAAGCTTTCCCCGCAGAGTTCACAGAAATGCGGCTTCCTTTTACTCCGTCTCTTCCTTGGTTTGGGATCTTTATTCCCACCAGATCCAGACTCTTTCTGATTGCTTTCTGGTTGAGGTTGGTCCTCGGCTTTAGGGGAGTTTTCAGAAAAAAGGCGGTCTTTGTTTGGTTCTGGTTTACTGTCCTCATCTGGAGGAGTCCACAGCGTCTCCTGCTTCAGTACAAGCTGCTCTTCATCCTGATTAGAGCAGAGATCCTCCTGTTCCTCTTTAACCTGTGCAGTCTCCAGCTCCTCCTCTTCTTCTTTGATCTGCAGTGATTCTGGGTCTTCTTTAAACTGCACCGGCTCTGGTTTCTCGTCGATCTCCGTCGTTTGCTGCTGTTCTAGTTCATTGCAGGCTACTTTCTCATGGGCAGAAGTCACCACAATGGTTTCAATCTCCTGCTTGATTAAAAGTTGCCCTTCCTCCTTAGAAAGACAAATTTCCCCCTGTTCTTCTTTAATTGTTTGAGATTCTGGGTCTCCTTTCATCGTCACTGTTGGCTGGGGTTCTGGTTCCTTCTGTGCTTCTTTATTGCAGGACATTTGGTGGCTTGTGGTCAGGACTGAAGATCCTCTCAGTAGAAACAAACTCGCCGGCAAGAATGCCTGAAGGAGAAAAAACAAAAACAGAAGACCTTTAAAATTTCAGAAAAACGCAAAATGTTAACCTAAAAATTTATATTTTTACAACCAATAAGACTTTCAAGCAATTTCTTGTTCGGCAGTATGGCCAAAAAATGACAAACTATATAAGGAAAATCTGAGGTGTTGATATAGATATCAGCAAATGATAAAGATGGAGCACAACTGTTGTTTTGAAATGAAAAATATTACAGTTCTGATGGTATCACCAACAATATTTCAGGTTTGTTTCATGCTTAGTTTACTCTAAAAATAATTTAAATCTAGTTAAAACCAGGGATCATATTTCTAAAGCTTGTGTACGTCACTATATCATCCGTCCTACTAGAAACTGTTCTTGTCCTCTGACGTGTAAGACAGCAGTAAGGTTCAGTTTTTAACATGTTTTTTAATGTGAACACCACATGTGCTTTTACCTTATTTACACATCTAATAAAGTCCTTTCTGTGAAATTTTGTCACTGGTTCTTTGCTCCTTTCTTTGCGGTTATCATTGCTAATAATGAAATCTAAATGAATTGTAAAGGATTACACGTCCTCTACTGTTTTACCAGACCCGGGGTCTCATTTAGAAAGCTTGCGTACGCACAAAATGGGACCTGAAACATGCGTACATCACTTTCCAAGCAAAAGTTCGGATCTGTTAAAAAAAAATTAATAATAACTTGACAGGGAAACGTACGGTCCTCTCGGCAGCTCTGACCCAGACGTACACTCCTTTTGGAGATGAAGTAATTGGTGAGGCAGATGGTGAAGTGGTGAAATGCAGCCAATCTGCGTCATGATTCCTCTCAGACTTAAAACATAGACATAACTCGATCGTAATTATTCAAAACTGCAGTGTTATTCATGGTGGGGGTGGTGACACTAAACTATACATATTGATCTTTTAAATACATAAAAAATGCAGATAACAATTTAAATGTAAAATCAAAGTCTGCACAACTTTTTATTGGGGTTTTCAACCATAACAGACTGGTTAGCTGTTTAAACCGGGAGGTTTTGTCCCCGATGGGAACTTTCTTGACCATTTCATGTCACTCTCAAACATTTATGCATTTAAAACCAACGAACGATGCTTAGACTGCCGGGGAGCGAGTAACACGAGCCACTGCTCATATAATTGGCTCTGTTGACATAACTTGTTTTTACTTTTCTGCCACATTGAAAGTACTCCAGGATCAATTCAATTCAATTAAATTTTATTTATATAGCGCCAATTCATGATACACATCATCTCAAGGCATTTTCCAAAGTCAGACTCCATCAGATCCTCCAGGTTGGTCAGAAAGTTTCCTCTCTAAGGAAACCCAGCAGGTTGCATCAAGTCTCTCCAAGCAGCATTCACTCCTCCTGAAAGAGCGTAGAGCCACAGTGGACAGTCGTCTGCATTGTTGATGGCTTTGCAGCAATCCCTCATACTGAGCATGCATGAAGCGACAGTGGAGAGGAAAACTCCCCTTTAACAGGGAGGAGAACCTCCAGCAGAACCAGAACCAGGCTCAGTGTGAACGCTCATCTGCCTCGACCCACTGGGGCTTAGAGAAGACAGAGCAGAGACACAGAAAGCTCAGAAGCTCACATTGAGCCAGGAGTACTTTCTGTCATGATTTTGTTGTGGATGAACCCGGACACAGCACGCACACACAGAGTAGTTCGTTAAGACAGTTTATTGCAGGTGGATGGTGGTGACATGAGGAACCAGAGTATACCAGTCGGAGGTGAAGGATGCAAGAGCTGGCTGGCAGGTACAGAGTCCAAAAACATGAGCAATAATCCCAAGGCAAAGTGGAGCTGGGCTGCTGCGGAACAAGGAACGAGACCAAGACGAAGTGATCAAAAGTTAGCGGCGCAGCCAAACAAAACCCAAACCTGACGAGACAGGAACCAAGGTGGGGAAACTGGAGCAGACAGGCATGATGGTCAGGAACAAACACTACGAGCCAACGACGAGAAAACAACCGAGGTGAGTTTATAAAGGGAGCCTGACAGGTGACGAGAATGAAGGCTAATTAGTGTCCAGACAGGTGTGACTAATTGCTGAAGGAGGGTGAGCCGAGTGAACTGCAAAAATGACAAGAAAAGAAACCAGACAAAACCTAAACCATGACACTTTCTATGTTAGATGGTAATAGAGGATGATCTGCCTCCCCTGATGATGTCACAGCTAACAGAACGCCAGACCAGGTGTACCTTCTATGAAGAGAAAAATGACAGAGAACAAAAAGGTAAAAGCTGAAGTAACAACAAACAATGCAGATTGGAGAGCAGTAGGAGAACTCAGCAGAGTGAGAGAAATAGACCCTGATGTCCTCCAGCAGCCTAAGCCTATAGCAGCATAACTATAGAGGTAGCTCAGGGAAACATGAGCCACTCTAACTATAAGCTTTGTCACAAAGGAAAGTTTTAAGATTAGTCTTAAAAGTAGACGGGGTGTCTGCCTCACGGACCAAAACTGGGAGTTGGTTCCACAGGAGAGGAGCCTGATAGCTAAAGGATCTGCCTCCCATTCTACTTTTAGAGACTCTAGGAACCACCAGCAGACCTGCAGTCTGAGAGCGAAGTGCTCTGTTAGGAACATACGGGGTAATCAGAGCTCTGATATATGATGGAGCTTGATTATTAAGGGCTTTATACGTTAGAAGAAGAATTTTAAATTCTATTCTTGATTTAACAGGAAGCCAATGAAGGGAAACTAAAATTGGAGAAATATGATCCCTCTTGTTGATTTTCATCAGAACTCTTGCTGCAGCATTTTGGATCAGCTGAAGACTTTGAACTGTATTTTGTGGACTTCCTGATAGTAAAGAATTACAATAGTCCAGCTTTGAATTAACAAATGCATGGACTAGTTTTTCAGCATCGCTCCTGGACAGAATGTTTCTAATGTTGGCGATATTCCTGAGGTGAAAAAAGGAAACTCTGGAAACCTGTTTAATATGAGATTTAAATGACATGTCTTGGTCAAAAATAACACCAATATTTTTTACTTTATTACCAGAGGCCAAGTTAATGCCACCCAGATTAAGTGATTGGTTAAGAAGTTTATTTTTTGAGGACTCTGGCCCAAAGATTACAACTTCTGTCTTGTCAGAATTTAAATGCAGGAAATTTAAAGTCATCCAGCTTTTGATGTCATCAAGACATGACTGCAGTCGAAGTAATTGATTGGATTCATCAGGATTTATGGATAAATATAGCTGAGTGTCATCAGCATAACAGTGGAAATTAATCCCATGCTGTCTGATAATTTTGCCGATCGGAAGCATATATATAGTAAAGAGAATTGGTCCAAGGACTGAACCCTGTGGTACTCCACAGGTGACCCTAGAGTTTGAGGAAGATTTATTATTAACATGAACAAACTGGAATCTGTCCGACAGATAAGATTTAAACCAGCCTAATGCTTTCCCCTTAATCCCTACAGTATGTTCAAGTCTGTCTTGTCACAATCACTGCTTCTGTTTTGTTTTTGTGATTCTGCTCCGTCGTAGCAGATGCCCGTTCACACTGAGCCTCGTTCTGCAGGAGGTTTCTTCCAGTTAAAGGTATACTATGCAACCGGGGTTGATTTTCCAGCGAGGCTCCCCCCAGAGGGCGAAAGTAAAAGTGCACTGTCGTAAAGATGCTCAGCTGTTCTGGTTTCTCCGTCAAGACAGGCGCGGTTGTTTTGAGCTTAGCAGACAGGCGAACGCAACGAAAAGTGGAAAAAACGGCAGTACAAACAATGACTAACACAGTGAAGGTATGAACATCAAGCTTCCCGCAGCGCTATCTTGGCAAGGCAGCCGCGGCCGCTGCCGCCTCGCCAGTTTTATTATTATTATTATTATTATTATTATTTATTTATTTATTTATTTATTTATTTTTTTTTTATGTTGGCGAGACGCTACCGCCGCCTCGCCAAGCCGCAGCCGCCGCCTAGCCAAGCCGCAGCCGGCGCCTCGCCAAGCCGCAGCCGCCGCGGTAGCGTCTCGCCAACATAAAAAAAACAAAACAAATAATAATAATAATAATAATAAAAAAACTCGATATGCTTGCATGTTTATTTGACGTTAACACGCGGTTCTTTGTTGTTGTTTTCGCGCGTGCATATAGTGAATGGCAGGGCAAAAACACATGGAGTTCTCGCCGTAAAGCGAGACTTCTGTGTGTGCGAGCCGAGGGCTCTTGCATTGCAAGTGCGGTATTTCCCCCACAGACCCCCAGGGCGGCCGAGAAAACCTTTGTTCGACCTGAAATGACTCATTTAATCATCCAAAACGGTATGGAACACATTAATTAACTGAAAAATGTTGCATAGTATGCCTTTAAGAGGAGTTTTCCTTTCCACTTTCACCTCATGCATGATTGGTATGAGGGATTGTTGCAAAGTCAACAACAGAAGGTCAGAGACAGTCCACTACGGCCCCATGCTCAAGTGAATACCGCAAGTCAACGACTTGATGCGATCTGCTGGATAGACATAAAACGTTTCAACCCATCTGCTTGATTTGACTGAACTGACTTTGCTACTGTAGTTACCTCTCCTGGTATGAATGTTTACTTCAGTCAGTGCTCAGCCTGACGTCCGTACTCATCTTTATCACAGCACGTATGCTTATGCTCCACTTTTGAGTTCATTGAATGGACACAGCACTACACTGTGTTGCCAGATCTGACCGTTTCCACCCCAAACACAACGTAACACTAAAAAAAAAAAATCCAGCCCAAATCTCAACCTCTCTTGAACTCTTGTTAAAAGCATAGACGTATTCCACACATAATACAGAAGACTCCATAATCACACAACTCCACTGAAGTAGAGAAAAAAAAAGCTCCCCACTCATTGTGCAACCAGGCAACCAAAAAACACAAACGATCAATCTCCCAACCACGTTCTCACAGCAACCGCCAGATGTTTTACCAACAGCCTCCCAACATGACTTGTAATTTAAATCTAAGTTGATCTTAAACTTCTCTCTCTATGAAACATTTTAAGGTTGATCAATAGATCTCAGCCCATTTCGAGCATTTATAATTGACCAATACAACTTCATAGTGACACTTGATTAACCAACGACTCCACTTGCTTAAGCGAACACCTGCTCCAGGGAATATATCTTCCTTCCAAGATTTGGGTCTGAATGTGAACGTGGAGGTGCAAGCAGTGTTCTGACACTGTATCAACGAGTAGGGAAGTCTTCACATGAACAGTTTTCATATGCGACACTGAGCCTGATACACTGAGCTGCTCCAATCAGGCGGTCTGCAGGACGCAGCATCAGTCCGTCTCTGTTCTCACTGACAGGTGGAGCCTGCTGGAAAAGAAACGGCTCTAGGTGCTCAGCTAGCTGATCACACATTTTACCCTCCGTTACGCCGCTTCTTCCCACTGGCAGGAAATCTGGGAATTGTAGGAATTTGCTACAAGAAATGTAGGCAACAGTACACTGGACTATGAAGTGTACCAAGCTCACAGTATGAACACAGTACGTTGAGTATGTGGGAGCCTTTAGGCAGCCTGAGTACGCGCTAGCAACAATAAACCTAGTAAGTTAGTTGAATATAAAAGTTACGTTTATTATGGCCTTATGTTAGAAACAGGGCAGTGTAGTCCAACTACTCTGTCCTCCCCACAGAGACGGATAGAGAGCTGTGGACGTGGAGGAGTGATATTACACACTTTTAGTGTAGATTTAGTGTAATAGTGTAATAGATTTAGTGCGCCTTATAATCTGGTGCGACTTATATGTCGACAAAGATGCACAAAGACACGTTAATTCGCTGTGCGCCTTATGAAAGATACGGTTGATGTTTTCGGACGCAGCCTACGTCACTGGACCCTTCAACTTTGGCAGACATTAAAAACTTGACCAGAGTTAGAAGGTAGTTTATGCCAGGATAATTAGAATCAGAGATCACTTACTGGAGCCCCACAGGAAGATTAAACGTTGCCAAAAAGCTCTGGAATCAAGAAGAAAACAACGTCTTAAATTAAAGGAGAAAAATGTATTCAAATAAAATTAAGAGTAAACAGGCTAAAGTACGATAAATATAATCACCACTACAATTTAGGGTGACTGCTATATCCATCCAATTTGGTTTCAATTGCAGTATAGACAGCATACATGGTAAAATATTGTTTCACAGCTATTAAGTGGCATTTTACAAATTGACTGCCAGAGGCAGAAATGCTTTCCTTTGACTCGCAGTTGTGCAGCGTGGAGACATGAACAATTTAGTAATGATTACTTCGTTAAAGTGATCTTTAGCACCAAAAACAAAAAGCCAAAGACAAACTTCTACTGACCTTACAGCAGTTAGCTTCACTACTTCACTACTGTCCTAAAAATTGGAGCAACTCTTTTTAAATTGGGGGAGAAAATTTGTGTTCATTTTTATTTATTTCTAAGACAGTGAGGTGCCCATCGAGAAGGACGATTCTATTAATTGTTAATCAGATTTTAAGACATATGTCCCTTTCAAGGGTTCTTGTCCACTTAAAACAGTTTTCAGCGCTGACAAAATATGTGCAAAACTGTGTCAATCTTTAGGACAGTTTGCTATAAATGTAAACAATTAACTTATTTTAATCATCCCATTAAAATCGCAGCTCCTTCGCTCACTTAGTTACTTCGTTGGCTGTTGCTGCCCCTCTCAATATGGCGGACGCGCTGACATGTCGCTGCAGCTGAGACTGTCAACGTAGCAATCAAGCTAGCTAGCATTTATTGCCATAGTTTAAAAGACGAGGTTCCCTCACCGGTCAAACCAGTTTCTCGCCCTCTGAGAAAAAGTCTTAAATGGTCCCGGGTCCAAGAGATGTCCAATAATCTCCAAGTTCTTTTTTTTGGCTTTTTACTAAAAGGAAACTGTTTGCATCTCGTCTTTGAGGAGTTAGCTTCTCGGTTAGCTCACAGGCTAACTGGTCCCCCTCGGGCTGCTGTTGATTGAACTGAATCATGCATGTTAAAGGAAAGATGAAACACTATCGGAATGAACGCTGTTTTAGAAGACGCGCCTTATTTTCTTCCTGTTCTTAGCAGCAGGTACAGGCAGTTGTCTCGAAACCAGTTTCTCCATGAAGATGTTTCCCAACCAGTTCTGCTGGCCAGGCTGTTGCACAGTTGTGATGAAAGCGTTCACCACTGCTGATGCATTCAAGTACACCTTGGCAGGCGTCGTGTTCTGTTACTGAATAGCCCGGTGTAATGATTACACCGGGCTATTCAGCCTAATTATGTAGTCTAATAATTAAAGAGACAACACTTTACACTCTACCAGGAAAATAGTTTCTGCTTAAATGCCTTTTGTTCCTCCGGATCTGTCGGATTCTTGTGCTGAAAAGTAAAGTGCAAAACGCACCCAGATGTAAACATAACATAACAGTCATAACAAAGTCAAAATTTGCTAATAGTAGATAAAATATCGCATGAACACAGAGAAATACAAAACTGCCGTTTTGAAAAAAATCCATTCAAAAGTCTAAACAACAAAATTCCCCATCCATCTAAAATGGAGCTTTTCAGCAACAAACACACCAGGAGGGCTGGAGGTCAAACAAAGATAGATTAGGAGAAAAACACCTCATACCCACTGTTAATATGTGATGCTGAAGGGGGGAACTAATAATAATTAAAAAAATAATTCCACCTGCCATAGTGGCTGGTGGGAAGGAGGGGAATTGTACCAGCCACTCAAACATTTTAGCAGCCACAACTTTATTTGTGTGTATAACATCTGCCTTGGTTTCAAAAGATGAACAGGATGAAGGAAACCCTGGCAGGGATTTTACTTTCCTGAAGCTAGATTCCCCACCTCTGCTTGCCTCTTCATAAATTTACCCACATTTGGCTAATTTCCCCCGTTGGTGAGGCTGTGGGCTTGATCTCGTCTGAAAGGACAGAAACCTTGTCACAGCTAACTCCATATGTATGTCATAGGATGTTTAAGACAATGATAAGGTTCCATTTTTGGAGAACAAATGTGCTTTTACCTCTGATTTACACGTATTAACATTCACGAGGTGCCATGCTCTGACCATTCATGGCTGAATGTGGACGTGTAGAGGGCAGAACCCGGTACGCAAATGTTTAGGTACAGTTGTGATATTGTGTGCTCTAAAGTTGTGATGTATGTCTTAATCTGTGTTACGCATCACCCTGGTGATGCGTAACACAGATTAATAATAATCTGGGCACCTCCAGGTTTGTAGTGTGGGGCTCATGGGATGCCCGGTCTTTGGTGCACCACAGATCAAGCCCTGGGCGCTGGACTGAAGCTGCAGTCAGGGACGGGGTTGGGTGCATCTCTCTTCTGTGCGGTGAAGCCATTTCTGAATTTCAGAATGACTCTTCGATAGATGGCGAAATAATTCCAGGTAAACTGAGAGGAAGTAATGTTGCCTCCAGTTTCTGTCAGTTTGCCGTTCTTAGTGGCTCTCCGTTACGCAACTTGTTTAGTATTTTCAGTCATCTAACCAAATCATTAGTGCTGTCCTCACCTTCCAGAGGGCCTTCTATTACGTCTTTCATTGATGTGACGGTGAGTGTTTGACAAGCATATTGACAAGTAAATAAGTATTTAAAAAAAATACATCAAAACTGCACAAAGAATGTTGATTAAATTGCGCATCTTCCATCAAAGCACCTGGGAGGTAATCTGTAACGCTTGGTGAGCTGTTTGCTTTTCTTGGCAAAATGTTTCCATTTTCGCTTTTCTGGCAAATGTCAGCTTGACATAAATAATTTTTGGAAAGATCTACAGGCCATTTTGAATAATTAGTTTGTAATTCTGATCCACCTCTCTTGCCAGTAGGTGGCGGGCCATTGTATTGTTTGCCATGTAAACACAAGAAGAAGTACGAAAACAAGAAAAGAACAAAAAGGTAAGTGATAGAAATAGAAAACCGTTTTCCTTTGCTGTTTTTTTCCACCGTTCTTTACTTAAAGTCTCATTCTGATCTTAGATGGTGTGTTTTAGCGTGTTTTCAATACCGATTTCCCTCAGGATTACCAGCAACAGCAGCCCGAGACAGAGCAGTTAGCCTCAGAGCTAAGTGAGAAGCTAGCTCTCAGAGGACAGGTAGCGAACATTTTCTTTGGGAGAAAAAGGACAGAGAGGACTTTAAAAGGTGAATACTGGACAATTACTGAAGTCTGGACATTTTTCAATCTAACGAACTATTTGAGAGTCGATAAGAGAGCGATCTTTTAACGAAGTGTTACATTAAATTCTAGCTAGCCGTCTCTTAGCTGCTGACACGTCAGCGCTTCGGCCATATTGGAAGGGGAAAGAAGCTGCCAGTAACCCGGTGAGGTGACAGGGGAGCTGCTGTTTGAGAGAGATCAGAGGTAGATTACTGTTTGTATTTCATTAAATTATATTTTACCTCCATCCCAACCTGGAAAAGTCTGTCAGGGTCTAGATAAGCATGAATAAAAAGTTTTTTCTGCCCTACATCCGTTGTGTTTATCCAATAATGCATCCTTCCATTTGTCCATGATTCATTAATCAGCTCTACCATTTTACTAATTATTAGCATGATCACCAATCAAGTGATTAGAGAAAAACAGCGGCTACAGACGTGCTGACAGCACTGTATTTTTTAGTAATAATTTCCTAAATTCTCTATATATCTGTCAGTAGTAGTTGTCTTTATTCTTGTAATAATATTGGTTTTCTCTAACAGATGAGACAGCCCATAACAAAGAACAACATTTATCCCTGACAGCTGTTAGTGACTGATCATTTGTAGAAAGACTTCCAGCTGTCCTCATTAATTACTGCATTAGCCACTTTTCCATCGCCACTCAAAAGCCTGGGGCTTTGCAAATCACGGGTAGCGTTTCCAAACACATTTCCTGATTAATTTCACTTTAACTCTCACTCTAACCCAGCATTTCTCTGCTGTCTCGGGGCTTGTTGAGCAGTAAGAAAAACTGTCCGCCACAAGAGGGGACTAAGGAAATGAGGAGTTTACAAACCTATCTATTTTATAACCATAATTTATCACAAAAAGTTGTTTTACGATTACTTTAGGCGAGAGAGTACACCTCCAAACTTCACCTATGCAGGCGGCTCATCAGGATTAGGAGCCGATTTAAATTCTGTTCGGACTTGTCGGGAGCGGCAGAGCTGCTGCCTGTTGTTGGCCAGACCGTCTCTGTGATGTCCCGCAGTCTGAATCATGTTCAACGCGGCTGAAATGTCACTACAAAGCGTTTACTAAGTTATCGGTTCAGTTTTAAGCAGGGTTAGGTTCTACAACAAGATCCCAGTGTTTCCCCTACATAGCCCCACATCCCATCCTGAGCTATTTCTGCCTCTAGGCTCCCCCATAATAAGGCGAACACGAGTCGGTGGACAGGTACGTGCTGAGCTCGATTTCACCAGCAAGGTATCACACTAATAACTGCTTGGTGGGAAAAAGTCTTTGCATCGAACTGTTTGACATGTGACACAGAGCTGTTGCTTCACGCCCACTCTTTGCCGTGGCTGCCTGCCTGCTGTGGGAAATGTGGGAATTTGTCACAGGAAATTAAGCCAATCAGTGCGCTCGACCATCAAAGTATGCTCAGTATGCGCACCGTACACCCAGCCTGAACATCTTCCAGAGCTCCGCTCAGTCCATGTTGGTCCCCCTTACTATCCTTTAGTAGCTTTATAAATGGTCCTCCATAAAATATTAATTTTAAATTTCACTGACTTAGTTTATTTTTAACATTTCTATCAAAGTAAATTATCCTTTTACTGTAAAAATGTTTTAAGAACAATCTTTCGACTTTCAAGCTTTTAACGTTGCTTAATGTTTAAAAAGATGTTGAACTTTAGTGTGAAAAAGGGGAGAATATTAACATGTTGACAGTCAGGCTTGTTCTCTCTAAAGAGGCAATTTTTCCAGCATCAATATCAAAAACGAGCGAATTATTCATTTCCAGATAAACTCCATCGCTCTAGTCAGACATTAAAGTTAAATAAAACTATCCCGTCACGTAGCTTCACTTTAATCTCAAGCATCAGTCTTAGTGATTAATGAACACAGAAATAAACTCAATAAATAATAATAATAATAAATAAGTCAGGGGCTTATGATCGCTCGCTCAGCGATAAGACTTATGACTTATGGGACTCCGCCCCCCTGTACGTCTCTCAGGCTACGTTCACACTGCAGGCCTTAATGCTCAATTCTGATTTTTTTGTGAAATCAGATTTTTTTGTGCAATCGTTCACATTTCCTAATATGTGCGACTTGTATACGGTCTCCTGTGGGAACTGAATTCATGCACCTTAAGTGTCCCGCATGCGCAGCTGAGGACGCGATGACGACACACATAGCCAGCGTGCTCATTGTTTGTGGAAGTAAACATGGATTATAATGCTGGTGTGCGTTTTGCGATTGTTAATTACTTTTCTAACCGGAGCTTTCCCTCCATTGACTGCTCTCCTCATTGTTGTCCACCATGGGTGTTGTTTTTCTTCCTGCTTCTGCACAGCAGGAAGCAGAATAGTGACGTTTGTCGAGCATCAGTGACGTACAGGTGGGATTAATGCGACCTGGCCGTACAGACACAGGTCGCATTTGAAAAAATTTGATCTGTGTTGTTCAGACTGTCATAAAAAAGATCTGATCTAGGTCGCATATGGGCAAAAAAATCGGAATTGGGTCCCTTCAGGCTGCAGTGTGAACGTAGCCATGAGCCCCATTTCCACTACCCTTGTTAAACCGATCCATGCCGAGCTCGGACCGAGCTTAGTGCTGACGACCGTTTACACATCACGCTATCTCGGTTCCTTGGTTCCTCGCCTCCTAGTGACGATCTGCGGTACTACTGCTCTCTGGGATTGAAGGAGGAAATCAAGCAAATAAAAATGGCGGCGCCCGTAACATTCAGGAAGTTATGTTTGGTTATATTTCGTTGTTTGCGTAGAGTCAGGCGAAGACGACAACTTTTGGTGAATTTACTTGACAGAGTCGGCTTTTGGGAAGTGGACATGGCCGCGGGAAGTAGGGGGTGCTGGGGGTGCTGCAGCACCCCCTGGTGGCGAGAGGGAGATTTTTTTTTAAATATATTTAAAATACTTTTCACAATTTATACATTTCTTATCAATATTTTGGGAAATGATTTGGACTTTTTTTATTTTACTATTACGTGTATTTGGATTATAATTTAATTATTTTGAGGCCTAATCAACACAACTTCATGGAAGTTACGTTGTCATGGCAACGTCAAGCAAGCTAGTGGTCGCAGAGTAAAGAGGTATCCTGCTCACGGCAGCAGACTAGTAATAGGCCGTGGACCAGAATCTGTAGGACGACTTTTCGTATGAACTGTCAGGGGGCAACTTTCTTGCACTGGGATCAGTTGCTACACATAGCAGTGATCTCAAAACACCAATGTTCCCACGTTTTCACTTGCACATTAATAAGTTATTGCCGATCGAAAATATAAACTGTTGCGCTCTGGTCCAAGAGGTCACGTGATTCGAGTTTTGCTGCTCAGCCAATCATATCGCCGTATTTTCAGCCATGCGAGTTCAACCAGTTGATCGGGCTGGGCCTGTAAGGTGTTGTATGCATCCGTTTCCAGACAAAGAAAGCCCAATAATAGCATTTTCTGAGATCTTGATGGCAAGGAAAAAGAAATAGCCCAGTCATACCTAGAGACAAAATTAAGAAAGACAACCCCTTTGTGAATGCCGGCTTTTCAAATCTACGTTGTTATAGTGTTATTGTGAAGTTTAATTAATAGAGCATATATTCACCTGAGAACTGATGATGTCTGTGGGTTACAGACCCTGGTTGCGTGCACTGAAGTGTATATGACAATAAAGTAGTGAATCTCACTCTATTTATTTTTATTTATTGTATTTTAAATAGGCCTATAGGTCTTTTGTCTAAAAACACCAATGAAAAAAAAAATTCACAGCACCCCCTGTTCAAAATTACTTCCAGCGGCCCTGGAAGTGGATAAGACAAACAAACGTATAATCAGGATTTACAGACGCAGGAAACAACGACAGACGCTGAGGTTCATCACTGATAAGCAGAATCATCACTGGAAACCGTGTGTCACGGTAGGGAAGCTAGTATTTTTATGAATGTCTGAAATGTCAGCTGGCTGTAAGGAGATGACGCGGTCTGCTCATGCACTCTTTGTTATCAGAGAACCGAGCCAGAGTAAAACCGGGCCGAGCTCACACATGGAACTGGTCTGCATTTAGCGTGGTCCGGTTGTGTCTGGCTCAGTTCAGTTTGCGTTCCATTTACACTCCATAGTTATCTCGGTTACCGAGCTCGGACTGGTCTCGGCACGGTTAAAAAAAGGGGTAGTGTAAACGTAGCCTTAGTTTCAAACAGACCCGGTAAGGTGGCAGCTTTGAGCCTCACCACCGTTTTACTTCCTGCTGTTGTTAAGCAGCGTGGCGTTAACCTCAGAAATAAAGTGAGAAACGGTAGAATAAAAACGTAGATCAGGTCCTGACATCTCTCTCTCTCTCTCTGTGTGCATGTGTAGGTGTGAGAGAGAGAGACGTGAAAAGCACATGTTCCAAGCTGTTAAATTTTAGTTTAATTTTCATAGGCTGGATTTTGGGTGTTTGTGTTGCGCTGATTCGGCCGAGTGCTGTTTGAATTAGATCCACAATGGCTCCGCTTCGCTCCTTGCTCCCTTTTATTTCCTTCTTTTTTGGGTTCTGTCCAGCAGTGCAGCATCAAGAATTGTTGAGCCCGACAGATTTTACCTTCACCAGTGGAGCCTTGCTGCTTTCACTGTAGTGCTTCGCTTGATACTGTGACTCCTCCACAGTAAATGTCCAACAAATATGTGATGTGAGAATTTTATAAAAGAAAGTGTCTAAGATGTTTAATAAAATTGGGGGCAAGGACGTCACCAGACAGCAGGGGGTGAGAAATCCTCCCCAGCGGGTCCCACATGTGTGGCAGTGGAGCAGGCAGAGGGAGTCCAGGGATGAGCAACATGCCCCCCCAGGAAGTCAGCTCGCCTGCAGACTCCAATAGGCACCCACATCCGCTAGGCGCACCACTACAGTCCGTGGGGGTAGAGATACCACCACCCCCCAACCTACCCGTCCACCCGCTGGACCGTCTGGGGGGAAGAAAAGTAAAAAAAGACCCCTGTCTGCCACATAAAACCAGCAGCTAGAGCCACCATGACCCAGGACAGAGACAAGGAGCCAGACACAGCCACCCGCCCCCCCCTCATCCCCCCTCATCCCCCCTCCCACCGAGGAAAGAAACATTTTATTAAACCCACCCCAACACACATTTTAGAGAGTGTATGAATGCGTGAGCTGCTGTCTCCAGCATTTAGCAACACTGAGTTTGAGGTGTCAAGCATTCTAACATCAATAACAAAACATAATTTACTCTCACAGACAAAAATCTGTCAGAGATTATCGTCCCACGTTTAACACACCGACCCACAAGACTGAACAACCATGTGAAAGCAAACACAGGCCTTATTTTCCTAAGTCCCATTTACACAGACGTGTGATTCATTTTCTAAGGTTATCAGAATAATTCCCCATCATTCAACCCGTCTTGCAGTTCTGACCCTGCATCTGACAGCTCAGTCATACAGCTTTCATCGCAGCCATGGCCAATCATTGGCTGTGTTCCCATCCAATTCTAATGCCAATTTTGAGCGAACGTTTAAAATATTGCAAAAAAGAAAATGGTATCAGGCGTGTTTGAAATTTACTGGTTTGTAGCGAATAAACCAGGAAACGCACAGCGTAACGTCGCCATACTTTGATGTTTGCTGTAATAAACAGGAAGTAGATGTTGCTAACTCACAGACCACAGATCAGTGATGGAGTGAGGCTATAAACGTGCCAATTGTTACGGATGAGACTCGCGTCTCTTCATCAGTCCATGCGTACGTGTTGTGGTTTCCAGACCGTTATGGGAGCATCCGGGAAGACGGCAGCAACAGAAACAGCTGATCCGTCATTTAAGGTAAACGTTCACCACGTCAGAACTGATTAAACAAATGCATCACATACAACACCCGGTCCTCACTTCATCTACAATTACGTATTCCCAAAACCAACACTACCTTTGGTCTTGCTTCTTTTCAATCTGCTGCCGCTCGTGACTGGAATGCTCTGCAAAATATTCTTAAACTGGATAGACTAATTTCAGTTTCATCCTTCAAAACAATTATATCAGCCTTGTTCACAGACACTTCCAGCTGCTTCTCTACATAGTCATTTTTGGGTTGTCTGTTGTGTTTTAAATTGTATTTTATGTATGTATTACCAATGTAATGTATTTATTTCAGCCCTACTTCTCTTTTCCTAAGTGGTTACTCCACTTGTCAGGCCGCCATTGTAAATAACAACTTGTTCTTAGTGACTTGCCTGTAAAAATAAAGGTATAAAAAAAATCTCCATCTTTAGCGCATTTACTGTTTTCAAAAAAGTAAAGAACCACCTCAAGCAAGCGTAAAAACTATTTTTGCGAAATGTAATGAGTTCATTTGAATTTTTGCCGTTTCCATCAACCTCTTCTAATGCGATACTTCAGAATGTGCGTTAAAAAACGCTGATAGAAACAAAACTATTGACTAGGGGACGAAAAAATCCGGCCGTGTAGTGGAAAAAGGCCTGCTGAAAACCCTCAAAGCGTGCTGTGGAGTGGAGTACGGCCCAGTGGAGTCTATGGAGAATTACACCAGAGAATTAAAAGTCTGAGGAACAGTGAAGTTGAGAAGGACTGTGTTAAGGTCACAAATCATGGTTTACTAAAGAGAACGATGCTCTGTTGATTCCTCCAATGGTGTATAGAGGTCTGTGCTCTGTCTGTAGAGAACAGTTTGTATAAACCTCGGATCCTATTTTTGTGTCACGAGCTACACAGGTTCTTCATGCTTCCTTTTCTCTTTAAAGGTCAGGATATGACATGGATGGGTCTAAGTTTAGCTAACAACACGCCTCTGACCCAGCTCAGGAGGTAGTCACAAACCGTTAGTCTGTCAACATGAAGGGTAACCCAGGACTACAGAATGAGACATGAATCAAAGACCTCATCTGCCAGACCCTGAGGTTGGAGCCATCAGATGATCCTTTTCTGACATGAGAAATATAACAGTTAGCAGAATCCGATAGAGATGACATGTTAAGGGAGCAGATATAGGGGAAATCCTGAAGTTTTTCTCCAAATCTTTCCTCACAACTTGCATAAATAAATTTTTATCCTATTATTTTTTTTCTTCTGTTCTCTTTATTACAGGCTTCCACACCATCATGTCTGTCATGACTTGGGAGGTTGTTGGGGATCACTTTCTCATCAACCAAGCCAAGAACTCAGTTCTTGACCCCAATGAAGGCAATACTGTGGAGAAGAAGGAGGAACGCGATGAACCAGAAGCTCGGCCGATTAAAGAAGAGGAGATTGAAGTCCGCATCATTCAGGATGAAGAACAGGTTGTCGTGAAGCACGAGACTGACATTTATTTGGTGGCTCCCACGTGTGAGGAAACATTTCACGGTGAACCAGAACACCAGAAGGTGTTGGTGAGAAAAGCAGACCCAGAACCAGTACAAACTGACAAAAGACCAGTTGAAGTTGGAGCATTCCTGGATGACGACCATTGTGTGAAGCAAGAGACTGACACCTTTGTGGAGACTCCTGCTTGTGAAGAAATTGTGAATGTACCTGAACTGAACAGTGAGAGTGCACAAGACAGAAACTTTTCTTGTGAAGTATGTGGTAAATGCTTTACTAAATGTAACTACCTGACTGATCACATGAGAACTCACTCTGGTGAGAAACCTTTCTCATGTCTAACTTGTGGAAAAGGTTTCACACAGAAAACTAACTTGATTGTGCACATGAGAACCCATACGGGTGAAAAGCCCCATTCCTGTCAGTTATGTGGGAAGTCTTTCAGAGCCAGTGGTCATTTGGTTAGTCACATGAGAACTCACACAGGTGAGAAACCTTTCTCATGTTTGGTTTGTGGAAAAGGGTTCACTCAGCAAAGTAACCTGACTGTTCACATGAGAACTCATTCGGGAGAAAAACCCTATTCTTGTGATGTTTGCGGCAAAGCTTACAGCGACAAAACATATTTAAATGATCACATAAGAAGTCACACAGGTGAGAAGCCTTATTCTTGTAAACTGTGTGGCAAATCCTTCAGTAACCGAAGCCCTTTGACAAACCATATGAGAATTCACACAGGTGAGAAGCCGTATCGCTGTAAAACCTGCGGTAAATCGTTTAGTGACTGCAGTAATCTGGCTAAGCATATGAGAACCCATACAGGTGAGAAGCCTTATTACTGTAACGTGTGTGGTAAAGCTTCTAGTGACAGTAGCAGCATGGCTAAACACATGAGAACCCATACAAGTGGGAAGTTGCATACTTGTTAAGTCTGTTGCAAACCTTCCAGGAATATTTAGCTGATCACAGAAGAACAAGCACCTTATTCTGTTTGACCATTAAAATGGTTCTAAAGAACTTCCATCCATTGTCCATACCAGCTTATCCTTGCAGGGGGCTGGTCCCTGTCTCCAGCAGTCATTGGGGAAAGAGGCGGGGTACCTGGACAGTGCTCCATCAGAGGGCAACACAAAGACTAAGGCCAAAAAACGATGCGCACACACTCACACCTAAGGGCCGTTTTAGAGAGACCTATAAACTTAAGAGTCATGTTTTTGGACTGTGGACAGAGGAGGGAGAGAGGTTTTAGACACAGGGAGAACATTCAAACTCATGCAGGAAGATCCAAGGCTGGGATTCCAGGACATTGTTGCTGCAAAGCTACAGTGCTACCTACCCCCACTGTAGAGCCTCACTAAACCCCATATCAGAAGCTATTTCTTGTAAATTTGCAATAGGACAATTTCACTTCAGATACATTTGCATTTATGCCTTAGTTTTTATTAAAATCAGTCAAGAGACCATTTTTGTTTGCAGTCATTGGGCAGAAAAACATCCCTCATGATTGAAGGAAACATTTGAATATACCTGGAGTCACACCGCCATCTACTTGGCAAAAAAGATAGTCTGGTATTTTATGAACCGTAAGATATTTTTGAAGAAAATCTCAACATTACTAAGGGGTCGTTCACAATTCCCAACATTTTCACAAGTGTACAAAACATACTCGCTTTTGGACTGACACGAGTGACTTCCTTTGTTTTATCTGAAAACAGTCAGTTAGTTTGTTTACTGAGCAAACTAACATGTATGTTCAGTGGGAACTCAAACAGGTATGGAGGCTTTCCCTTAAGTGTGTGAGGAATCATTGACTCCCAGAGAGAAACTGCTTAAATTTTCAAATAATGCCAATGATGTTCTGGAAACGAACAAAATGAGAAATTTATTTTGCAATTATGAGGCAAAGTAAAACTGATCACTTTACATCTTAGTTCAAGTGCCTTAATGACAATGTATTAAAATCTTGCTGCCAGTTTATCTCTGGTCCCCTTCTCTGTCCCAAGTTTTGGAAATGTCTTAATAGCCCCTTTTCCATTGCCACTCAAAAGCCTCTGGTTCTTGAGTGGCAATGGCCTCTCAAAGTATGGCCTTTCCCTTGAATAGCCACTGCGGTCCTTGCAGTGCACAGGCACAAAGAAGCTGTGCTTTATTTTTATTTATTTATACCAACAGGAGTGGAATAGATTGGAGTCCGGCGGTGTAAAAGAGACTAAGGAGATGTAACGGCATCAGTTGTCTTCCTGTTTCTCCGAGTCCAGATGAGTGGCCGGATATGGATACAACTTCTCTGCATTTTTCTGTTTGACCGCTGTTTTCTTGCCGCCGCCCACTGGACCGGAGTGGTACTGCAGTTTTTCATCATAACGTCCCATACATCATTGGGGCTGTTATACATAAATGGCCCCAAGCAAACGGAAAAACACTAAATCCTAAGGCTTTTAATGGAAAATGTGCTATCGTCAAGCTTGGGAATTTCCAAAATGTTTAAACAATTGTTTTCGATCCATAACAATGATGCCATTTCTCAAATTCCTGTAATTGTAAATCATTCACCAAAATCCCCTAAAATGTTTCTGTAATAATGTTAATTTGTTTCTCAAATATTCAAATGAAAGGCCGTATTTTGTGTCTCTTGGTAATTTTGACTTCCACAAAGAGAGTTTCTCTTGCGTTACTTTTCAGCATTTATGCTTTCACATGTCACACAAATGCAATTTCTAATATCATAATCATGTAGTTAATTGTCAGTCTTTAGATTTTCTTATCCTCTGTAATGCACTCTTGTTAAGTGTGTATTTATTATCTATATAACGATGGATGACACATTTATGCAACTGAAGAAAGAAGGAAAGAAATGCTCATTTTTGATGTAAAGCTTTAGAGATAAAATTGAGATTTTTCTCACATTTCACTGTTTTTAATGTAAAATCCCTTAGTATCATTGATCTAGATTTTCAACATCAGATAAACTATATTACTGCGTCGGCCTTTAACTATGTTGAAGACTTTCATTAATAAATTATAGCTATTTAAAAAAACAAACCCATGCAAGTCGCAGTTAAGCTTCTGTTCAAATGATTTAATTAATTTGTTTCTTAGTTTATAAGAGACATATTGATGCATTTTGCACTTGAAAGATAATTTAGGTGCATAGTCTTTTTACAAGTTGTTTACCTTCAAGACTAGAAATGAAGACTGAATTTTATGTATGCCTAGGATTTTGTATTAGTGCTTTTATTAATGCACTCCTATGTATATATGTACATAGGATCTTGTATCTGTATATTTTTATTGAAGAACAACATTGTGTATTTTTTTAATTTTCCCTTTTATGACTTTCTAATAGTATTTATGGTATCCTGATGGATAGCAGATCAGGTAGCTGTTTGTATGAAATGTGTATAAATCCACGTAGACTTGGTGTGACTTGCACGTTTTCTCACTCTTGTTTGTATCTGGCATTACGTTTGCATCTAGTGGACAAATAAAGCTACGACTTAATGACTTGAAACCGCTATGGTGATATTGAATAATCATCAAGACATTTTAACTGGAAGCTAATATAAATGGCTGAGCTTATCAGCTCCTAATGGATATTGTTGTTGATATTTTTTTTTGTTTAGTTTCCTTTGTTTCAATATGGTTTAATAAATCCTCCTTATGGTATAAGAAGTGTTGGTTTGCTTCAAATCATCATATTTCTATAAATAATAGAAGAACGTGGACCTCAGCCTTAGAAGTGTCTTTGATACATTGACCTGTTTATTATTGCTAGTATTCCAGCTACAAAGGTTGTACAAGTCATTTTTTCTTTTTTCACATAGCGTATTTGTCGCTTCACAGACATAAAATGTAAATGCCTTCATAATTTAGTCTTTGTTGCAAAATGTTGTAAATCTTTTATAAGTTTATTGTGGGCTCATCAAGTGTCCGATCACTGACTGGAATTTGTCCCAAAGTGAAACGTCTCTTACCTGTGGGAGCTGCAGACCCTTTAGCCTTGACAATATGGCCGGGATTTTACATTACAAACGCACTGCAGTCAGAGAGATTTTGTTTAAAAACGTTGGTAATGCAGTTTATTCCTTTCCCAAAACCCAGGAATCTGAAAAATGTAAAAGGTGTAAAAGACAGCAGTGGTTGACGGGGAACTGCTGGATGTTCGTCTGTACAAAGGTAACTCAATTTTTATTCGTAATTACATTTTATGCTTCGTGGGTAAATTAAAGTGTAATGCTTGACGCTAGTTCTGCTGTGTTTTTTTACGTGTTTTGGATATATGTATGCTGCAACTTCTGGTTGCATAGGCCTGGGGTATACTTCCACATGGGCGGAGCAATGTTACACTTGGTGTCACTGTAATTGCAGTTCAACAAAATCCTGATAATCAGACGATAATCAGCCAAGTGAAATAATGTATGTAAAAACAGGGACACGCCTATAACATGCAGCCAGTTGCCTTGAGGACTTGTAATGAAAAACATTGTTGTGGATAATTTTTAGAAAGAAGTTTTCAATAATTTTGGTTAAAATTGTGTCAATAGTTCTTACATTAAAGGAACAGTAAGTAATAATGACACCTAGTGGTTAATATCAGAACAATGCATAAACAGGGCTCTAGCTTATCACATAAGAAGTCACTCACTTGTTCAGAAAAGTAAGATAAGCAGTCACAAAAAGACTCACACTCGAGAGAAGTCGTATCTTTGTGAGCTGTGCGGTAAATCTTTTTGTACAGTAGTTAGTTGGCTCACCACATAAGAACCCACACAGAGGAGAGACCATTTCCCTGACTGGCATGTGGAAAGTGTTTGAAACATAAAAGCCATTAGAATGTTCACATGAAAATTCACACAAAGGAGAAGCCATACTCATGTAAAGTGTGTTGTAAAACTTTTGCGGCGAGAACTGGTTTTGCTCGTCATGTGAGATCCCATACAGATGAGAAGCCTTTCTCATGTCTGACCCGTGAGAAATGCTTTATCCGCGAAAGTAAGTTGAAATATTACATGAGAAATCACATGTATGAGAAGCCGTATCCTTGTGAGCCGTGCAAGAAATCTTTCATACAGAATCAGGATTTGGCTCATCACATGAGAACCCACACTAGGGAGAGGCCATGTTCCTGTAAACTTTGTGGTCAATCTTACAGTGAGACTCATTTGGCTTATCACATGAGGATTCAGGTGAGAAGCCATTTGCTTGTGAATTGTGCGGTAAAATCTTATATAACTGGTAGTGATTTGGTTCGGCGCATCCGAAGACACACATGTGAGAAGCCATATTCTTGTGAGTTGTGTGAGAAAGCATACAGAACCAGTAGTGACTTGGCTCATCACATCAGGACTCACACAACGTATAAGCCACATTTTTGTAAAGTGTGTGATAAATCTTTTAGTAAACGAAGTCACCTGTCTGCTCACCTAAGAATCCACTCAGGTGAGAGGCCATTTGTTTGCGAGTCGTGTAAAAAATCTTTTGGCAGGAACAGCGATTTAACTCATCACATAAGAACTTAAGTGGGTTAAAAACCTTATCATGAGAATAACTTGGCCCATCATCACTGACCACTGTCTTTTATAGTCACCCAGCAGATTACCTGGGATGAAGTGGGGGAGGTGATGCCATTTTCCTGTTGAACAGAGAATCAAACATTTGTCACTGGAAAGAAATCAGAGCTATCTTTTTGTTACATCGTGGCACGTGCAGTAATAAAATATGGACTACAAGAACACACCAGCTGGTGACACCCAGCCTCAATTGCATTAAATCCTGTCAACTTACTGACTTTTTAAATATTTATGGTGTTTTTGATTTCTTTCAGTCACATGGTCAGAAGGGTCATTAAAGATTTGAATTGGCTGTTTGAAATGGTGCGCAAACACCAGTTTTCTTGGCGGATGGTGGGTGGTGAATGGTACACACCTGCTGTTGGAGGTAAACAGATCAATCCCACATAGGATTAATCCACAGGGTATACTACATGATGCTGCAAGCAAAGGGTAAAATTCATGCTGCATCCGAAAACGTCTAATTATAGCTCCTATCTCTCTGTGTTTGGCTCCTGTTCCATGACCTTTCATGGGGCCAACAATCAGAACTCTATTGTGGAGAGGAAAGGAGATTCAGACTGTATTTTGTACTGCTATTGTGATCATGATAACATCCATGATAAAAAATGATTTATAACTTCTTTGGAGTCTTTTTTAGGTAACGGTATGGTTGTTGATGCATGTCACAGCAGTCGTAGTCCCAAAAACCTAAAATATATATTTTTAAAAACCTTTATAAATAGGGTCTTTAAGGATGCTCGATACTTAAAGAAGTTTTATTTAAACTGAACACAGTAACTAGATTTGATCATATTTTCAAATGCATTGATATTTATTGATGCTCTCATGGAGCCAACAGTACAGTCAGTTTTTAAGGTTTTCATATATAATTTATTAGATTATTGTCACATTAAACCAATTTTCTTACCATGATAAGAAGTTCTTCACAATAATAATATCATAAATATTGTTTTACGTTCAAGGTAGCATAGAATGAAAGCGCATACGATGTCCTTATGTGTGAGGATCAATGTTAATGATGGCCAAGAAAGGCCCCCACATCCTGCCAAATCTGTCTTGATACCAAATGTGTTCAATCAACGTTTTTCCATTTGTAAAACTGACGGCATCTCATTGAGTCCGTGTTTAAAATGAGATTGGGTAGCAGACTTTCAAGTTAATGAGTTTTTTTGCCACCACCATTCCAACATGTGCAGCCATCTGGACATGGAGCATCCAAATATTGGCAGATTGTGGTTCAGCCTGCTGCTACAGGAGTATACCGTCCAAACTCCAGTCACAGCTGGGCTCTAAGATTTATGACGGTTGATTTTAAACCAAATCAGGGGTTATTGTGAGTTTAGAGGGAAGAAATATTGTCAGAAGTATGGAGACATCAGTTGGCAGCTTTAATAAACTGGTTACGAAAGTGTTTACATCCTTCAATAACTACATCATTCAAGCAGTTTGATTCAATCTGAGTTTCCGTGTTCTCTGGTAGGACTGTCAGGGTACCGCATAATTTACCCCATAATTATTACCTGGAACCCCAGAAAGAGGTAAAAATAGCAGGTTGGATGGGAACACTTCCATGCCATGTTACTTGTATTCAGGAGTTTACATAAAATGTATTTTGAAAGATGGAGCCAAAAGAAAATGCAGACTTTCCTTAATTTGTTCAAGGAACAGCTGCATATACCTGAAGTTTTATTTGGCATATACTGTTGTATATTTACTATTTAAATAAAAGATTAAAAAAACAATAACTTCACCAACTTCACCAAGGTCACCAACTTTTTGCTGCAGACCTCCAAACTTCATGTGGCCTTCAGATCAACTCTAGAACCGAGCGTAGAGGCTTTCCCTGGCCAATAGCTGCATCCAAGTCATACATCATCAAGTGCAACGCATCAGAGGCAGTGGTGCAAAGATCACCACTACACCTTTGGGATAAATTAGAACAGAGACTGAGAGCCAGACCTTCCTGCCCAACATCAGTGTCTAACCTCACAAATGTGTTCCTGAAAAATGGCAAAAAAAAAATTAAAAAATTAATCCTATCAAGCCACTCCAGATCCTTGTGGACAGACTTCCCAGAAGAGTTGAAGGATTCAGCATAGAAAGAGTAGAAAGATGTAAACCGTAAAATAAATATTTTAAAAATCAAGTTACATTTTATGTATTCTGTAATTTTTTTTCTGTAGCACTGTAACCTTTTTTACGTGTCCTGTCTGGCAATGTGGCGTTAAGAATTGTTATCTTAATGCCAAAAAGAGCCCAACAGATTTTACTTTCACAAATGGAGCATTGCTGCTTTCACTATAGTGTTTCGCTTGATTAATATATGTAAGAAGCTTTATTAGATTTTATTTTGGGACTATTTCATGTTCAATGGACACAAAAACGAAAGGTAAAAGAGAAAAAAGAAGGGAAAATATGAGACGAAATGCTAACTAGAAGAAAAGGTAAATAAAAAAATAGAGGAGCAGAAAAGGAGAAAACAAGATAATATTCTCGGAGTCTACTTCTATACCTGTAGTTACATTTTTAAAGACGGCTTTGTTGGTCTCCTGCCCAGTAGGAGGCAGCAGTGCACCTGCAATCCAGTGTGCGACAGCCGTAAACTAAAAGAGGAAGAAAGAAAAGGAAGGTGCTGTAAAAGTCTGTTCTTCAATAAAAAATATTCTTCTCATTGCTTTCTCGTTCTGAGCTCTGAAAATATTTATTTGCCTTCAATCATTTAGTTACCGACGTCTGTCTGTTTTAGCAGCCACAAAACCCCGAGAGAGACCAGTTAGCCTCCGAGCTAACTGAGAAGCTAAAAAAAGCACAGAAGAGCTTCAGACGTCACGGGGGGAAGTTGGAGATGTATTGGACGCTGTGCTGCTACCATGTCTGTCTCTAAGGAGCGAAAACACGACTATCCGGTAAGAGAACCGTCAACAAAATGCTTGCTAGCTGCTGCATTTACTGTCAGTTGCTTAAACACGTCAGCGCGTCCGCCATATTGGGAGGGGAACAACGGTCTGTAGCGCATTGAGTGTAGAGGTGCTTTGGTTTAAACCTGATTTAAAGCTAAACAGGCGTCAAACTGACTGCTGGGACGATAACATATTTAAATCTGAGAAAAGTGGTGATGGAGTAAGATTGGATTCAACGATACATTACAGCAGTGGTCTCAAAACACCATTACACGAGGGCCAGTGTCCTGCAGCTTTTAGACGTCTGTGCTTCAACACATCTGACTCCAGTATGAGCTCATTAGCAGAGCTGGACTGCATGCTAGTGATGTTTTTTAGTCATTTGATTCAGGTGTGTAAGGCAAGGAACACGTCTCAAAGTTGCAGGAAACCGAGCCGAAGGATTTGTGTTTGAGACCACTACATTACAGGTTCAGTTCCTAAAAAGTGGATTTGGCAGAGTGTCTATGTTGTGTAAATCATCCAGTCCTGCGCATAACACATTAAATGTTGATACAGGGAGGATCTTAAAACTGATATACTGAAATACACCTGAGATGCATCATTTCCATACTGTCAAATCAAAACTGATGGAGAATTGACCCTGAATTTTAAATTAATGGTGATATTTTGGCAATTGATTTTTATTATTTGAATAATGTGATGTATCTAATCTTTTATTTGACCTCTTGAACCATCTTTGTATAATTATTGTTTGTAGAGTGCCAATGCCTGAATATGTGGCAATCCATGTTAATTTTATACATGGAAGTAAATTACAGTCCTCAAGTGAGTTTTTCCCCCATCTAAATGAAATAAAGTAAAGCTCTACAAGCACACACAAAGTACAATGGCTGAACTCCGTGTCCAGCCACTAAATAGAAAGAAATGAGTTGGAATGTGAATGAGCCTTTCAGATATAGATCTTTACTCAGACAGAAATTCCCCCAAGAAGTAAAGTCTACAGCAGGTACAGACAAGAGCACAGCAGATGAAATCCACGGAACAGGGTCGTGACACTTTGACCTCTCATTCACACATACACCTTCACCCATGCGCTCTGCATTACGGCACAAATAAAAGCTATTCTAGTCAACAGGGCATTTCCCACCAGCTCTGTGGCGCTATGGCAAGATAGAAAACCATCCTCTGTTGTCCATCAGAAATACAAAATGCATTAATTTCTGAAAAAAAAACAGATTACCCAGACAGGACGTCAGATGCAGGAAAAGGATGTGGTATTATTTCAAAATAAAGGGAGGCGGGTGTTGTCTGGATGCATGGACGGATCAAGTTTGTATTGCTGTGCAGTACATTGTGCAATGAAAGGACGGAGCGCACAAGCAACGTTGTCAGTGTGAAGGCAGCTTGAGATGGCGTTCTTTCTGCAGTTGCTGATAAGCTGTAACACATCTCAGCTGTGGCTGTAAGGTAGACCTGGAGAAACTGCTTTCCTAGAGGTCAGAGGCCGCAAACCGCTGTAAATCCTGGCGCACACTGGTAACATCAGTAATCCTGCGGGCAATTCTCGCTGTGTCCAATATATACGATAACACCCATCAGAGGAACACGGCAAACTGCAGGGTTTACTGGTGCAACAGAATCGGGTCAGAAAGGGCTGACGGAGATATACGTGCAAGAGTGACTGGGTAGCATGGTGTGTGAATTCTGTAATTATTAGTGTACGGATCTGAAAAGATGGAGAATAAGATAAACATTCTGATCCCCAAAGGGAAAAGAACGAATGAAACTAACAGGAATAACTGCAACATACATTACACAACCAGCAGTGGGGGTTACAGCTAACCAACAATTTAGCTTCGCAAACTCATATTCCGCACACGGAAATATTAGCTTTTCAGCTGTTCAAGATAAATTACTTGCAAACTGCAACTTTTACATCGCAGTGGAAGCTTATGAGAAGAATATTCTATCCCTCCTTTGCCCAGACAGCAGCATTTCGAAAAAATGTTGTGTGTGAGTCATAAAGCCACTCCAGTGTTGCCAGGTCTTGCAAAAGAAAGGCAAGGCAAGGCAAGGCAAATTTATTTATATAGCACAATTCAGTACATGGACAATGCAAAGTGCTTTACATGATTAAAATATAGCAAATTAAAACAGAATAAAAGCAAGTAAGAATAAAATGTAGATAGAAATTAGAGCAAAAAAGTGGTGATTCAGTTAACTAGAACAGTTGAAGGCAATCCTAAACAAATGTGTTTTTAATCTTGATTTAAAGGAACTCAGGCTTTCCGCACCTTTACAATTTTCTGGAAGTTTGTTCCAGATCAGTGGAGCATAGGAACTAAATGCTGCTTCTCCTTGTTTAGTTCTAGTTCTAGGCATGCAGAGTAGGCTGGAGCCAGCAGCGTTCTGGATCAGCTGCAGCTGTCTGATCCACTTTTTAGGCAGACCTGTGAAAACACCGTTGCAGTAATCAATTCTACTAAAGATAAACGCATGGATTAGTTTTTCCAGATCCTGCTGAGACATTAGTCCTTTAATCCTAGAAATATTTTTCAGGTGATAGAAAGCCGACCTTGTAATTGTCTTTAGGTGCTTTTGGAGGTTCAGGTCTGAGTCCATCACTACTCCCAGATTTCGAGCCTGATCAGTGGTTTTTAGCTGAAGCAGCTGAAGCTGTGTGCTAACTTTTGATCTCTCCTCTATTGGTCCAAAAATTATTACTTCTGTTTTGTTTTTATTCAACTGAAGAAAATTTTGGCACATCCAGGCATTGATTTCTTCTAAGCATCTACTCAGTGCAACTAGCTCTGTTACCTCTACATTGTAAACCGTATAGATGATCAAGCCCAAAGTCGCTGATAATAAGCAGATCCTGGCAACACTGCTGGAAGCCTAGGACACAGTGTTTCTGAAGGTCACTTTTCCCTTCCATCATTATTCTTTAACAAATTTGAAATAAAGCATGCCGTTTAGGGTTACTTATTGTTGTAACAAACCCAGAAAGCTTGGTTACACCACGAATTAAAGGGATTAGAATCATACAAGCGGCGCACTGTTTACAGAAAAAAACATGCGGGCCCTGGCGTCTCTGTGTTTGGGCAATAGGAGCTGACCGCATCATAACGAGAAGAAACGTAGGACAAAAACAGCTCCGCTTTTTACAATGTTTTTTTTTTTTTTTTTTTTTTTTGTGTGGAGCCGTGACTGCTGTAAAGAAGTCTGTCTGGATGTGTATCGAGTGCCAGGAGAGTGACGTAAATGGCGGATGAATATATCTTGTTGTGAGTTTTATTGTACTTACAGTTATCGAAACCCAATAAAATGGACGATAACCAGTCTGCAAACTATTTCTGTATTTAGCTTGAATGTTAATGTGATGAACAAAAAGTTAGCCCCGCAATTAACTGTTTTCGTACTATCACGACTGTGCCCACCTCTGACAGTCAGGACCCAAACATAGGCTACTACAGTCTCTATTTGGACCTATCAGGCCAAATTATTAATGATACTAACGGGACAAATGAACATTTGTACCTTTTTTTTATTGCACTTTATTACCAAGAGCCTGCGAGCCGATGGTAGAAACCTGTAATCATAGTAAAGAAGGATGAAGGTGTGAATGCCGTCATGGCTGAGCAAAAGAGCAATAATCAGTCGTCTGTCACCTCAGGAGGTGACAGAGTATTTTTTATTTTTTTATTTTAATTCTGACCGTTTCTTTTTGTTTGTCGTAGGTAGTTTTTGGGCCATCGCTGTGCCTGAAACACTGAGACTACAGATTGTCAAATAGAACTCGCGACCAGAGATTTTGCTCTAAAGCAAAAGGGCTTTAATCACACTTTGCAAAACCAGCTTTAAGGCTAGAAATCCCTTAATAATCTAAGTGCTTTGACCTTTTAGCAAGAATTTATTGATTTGTGAGACCACATCCGGAAATTAATAATCTCTGTGAAAATCTGAGTCTGTAAAATTTTGTCTCTCTTCTGTGTTTCCTGCATTTTGGAAATCCTAAAGTCTTTTTTACTTTAGACCTGTCGAATTTTAGTTTGCCAACAAAGTGGTGGTTTCTGGATCCTCAGCTTGCTCATCTGCATTTGAGTCCTCCCAGTAAATCGTGTGAGAAGTAGAGAGGCTATAAGAAGAGGCAACATGTAGAAAAACCTAACCTCAAACACCCTAATTCCTCAAATATTTCACTTATTTTAGACATTTTCCCAGGAAAGTGTCTTTATTCATTCGGTTGAAAATGTAACTAAAACAATAATCCTCCATTTTTCAATTTTTCTTTCGTATTCCATATAAATAGTTTTTAAAAGTTTTTATTTTGTTCTTCTTTCCCTCAGATCTCCAACAGCATCATGTCTGTTACTACTTGGGAGGTGGTTGGCGATCAGTTTCTTGTTCAACAAGAGAAAAACTCCATTCGTGATGACCACTTTCCAACCGATCTAAAGATGAAAGAGGAACAGGAGGAACCAGAACTGAAGCAGATTGGAGAGATGATGGAGGAACCAGAATATCAACCGATCAAGGAGGAACAGGTTGAGCTCAGCATCTTTCATGATGAAGAAAAGTCTTTAGTGAAGCCGGAGGCTGAGACCGTCATGCTGGGTTCTGCTTATGAGGAAATATGTCACAGTAAACCTGAACTGCAGCAGGTGATTGGGGCAAAGGGGGAACCAGGACCTATACAGATTAAAGAGGAACTCTGCGGTAATCAGGATGAAGAGAAGCTTGTAGTGAAGCAGGAGGCCTTCAGAACAACACCTGCTTATGATGAAAAAGACCCCAGCAAATCCGAGCCAAACCAGGACCACATCCACTCTTCAAACTCTCCTGAATCTGAGAACCAACATCAGGAGGAAAGCAATGATGAAGACCTGCTATCCAGTGGAGATGAAGAGCTGAACACTGAGAAGGGACGTCAGAAAATCCAAAATCAGAATGATGACGTTGACCATTTTAAACAGAAGAGGCTCCAGAAAAATCTGTCTTCCTGTAAAATATGTGGTAAATGTTTCATTCGGCACAGGTACTTGGCTGATCATATGAGCACTCACACAGGTGCAAAGCCTTTCCAGTGTGGGACTTCTGGAAAATGTTTCACCAGAAAAACTACCTTGAATTTTCACACGAGAACTCACACCGGTGAGAAGCCGTATACCTGTGAAGTCTGCAGTAAGTCTTTCAGTTATAGTAGTGATTTGGCCCGTCACATAAGAATCCACACAGGCGAAAAGCCGTTCTCGTGCCCGACCTGTGGAAAAAGTTTTGTCGATGGAGGTAGCTTAAGCACACACACCAGAGTTCATTTGGCAGAGAAGCCATTCCCTTGTAAACTGTGCGACAAATCTTTCAGAAACAGTCGAGATCTGGTTCGTCACATCAGAATCCACACAGGTGAGAAGCCGTTCTCGTGTTTGACCTGTGGGAAAAGCTACATTAGCAGAGGCAGCCTAAAAACACACACCAGGGTTCACCTGCATGAGAAGCCGTATCCATGTGAACTGTGTGGGAAAGCTTTCACAAACAGGAGCGCCTTCACCCGCCACAGGAGGACTCACACGGGTGAAAAACCCTATTCTTGTAAAGCGTGTGGTAAATTTTTCAGTGACAGGAGCAGTATGGCTAGACACGTGAGAAGTCACACAGGCGAGAAGCCGTTTTCCTGTTCTCTTTGTGGTACGGCTTTTACTGACAACAGTCAACTGACCCGTCACCTGAGAACCCATACAGGTGAGAAGCCTTTCTCATGTCTGACCTGTGGGAAAAAATTCTCCAAACCATATACTTTGACTATGCACATAAGAACTCATACAGGTGAAAAGCCGTATTCTTGTGAACTCTGTGGTAAATTATTCAGTGCCAGATATAAACTGACTGCACATGTGTGCAGAAATAATCCTTAAGATATTCTTCAAACTAATAAATATCTTCTTTGTTTGGCAAGCCGTTTTAAGCATTGAGCTATGAATGGGTTATTCATTTTTTATATATATTCTATTTAAACTATTAACTTAAACATTAATTTCAGTCTGTAGTCCAGCTTTCCTTTATTAGGCTACTACAGTGTACTTCGTTTTATGTTTTCATTATGTAAATCTCTTTGAATGGTCTTGTTGCTGAAATGTACTATACAAATAAACATGGCTTGCCACAAATCCTTCATGTCTTTTCTGTTTTTCAGAGTCCACCAATTAGCTGCCCCTACTTTGAGGACTAAATAAAATGTATAAATTATTTGTATCATGGCCTTTCTTGTCCCTAAATGAGAAAAGATAATGGTTTGAGCATCTCAGGTTTAGTGCATAAGCATCAAGTCTGCTGGGAAATAAAAGAATTCTGGGTGAAAAAAGTAAACCAATTTATAAATCTGAAGCTACTCCTGGCAATGAAGAGCCGACCGCTGTGACTACTTTGGTGGAGAGGGTGTGTAGAGCAAAGTATTTTTAAACCAACACTTGTTCATTTGGATGTCGCATGAGTCAGGTTCTGTTACATGTACAGGCAAGCATTTGGAATGAGTTTTTTTAAGACCCAACAAATAATATTAAAGTTGCTCACAAATAGCAGAAAACATTTTTGTATGTATTCCAAAAGCATCAGAGGGCTGTTTCACAAAACCAAGATAGAGGATTAAGCTGTGATTTTCCAGCAATCATGTCTGAATTTATGCCTTGACTCAGTTTCACAAAAGCACATAAGTTAGCATGGCTGTGTATTCTGTACAGCTGGCCTGCTCCAGATCAGGCAAACAGGCAGGCTTAGTTAATGCTGGTCCCTTATCTATTCAGTCAGTGGTCACACCAATCAGAAACCATTGAGTTTTATCAAGGATTCTGTTTTTGAGTGTTTTGGTATTTTTCCGCTTTTATTAAAATACCACTGATACATATTGATATTTAGTCAAGTACTATTGTAACATTATGATGGCAGTTTATACCATTATTAACTTTAGAATTACCCATGTGGGCATTGTTACTGTTCAATTATGTTTTGGAAGACTGGCGTTCTAAGTTTGACTGAAAGGCCTTTAACAGACTATTGCAGGTGTTGAGGGGGTTAAAGAACTGACTGCTCTTAGATCCTCATCTGCTTTACACCTGTCTGTCCCTTCCGCCCGTCTCACCACCATGGGGAGCAGAGCATTCAGCCGCTCTGCCCCCCGCCTCTGGAACTCTCTACCACCCCTACTTAGAAACACGGACTCACTTCTAAATTTTAAATCACAACTCAAAACTCATCTGTTTAAGACTGCTTATTCTCTTTAATTATCAATTTCCCTGTCCCAGCCTCGGTATTTTTTAAATGATTTTTGTTTTGATTTTGTTTCTGACACTCTGTTTTTTACCCTTCTGTACGGTGACCTTGAGTGTCTAGAAAGGCGCCTTTTAAATAAAATGTATTATTATTATTATTATAAAGGAGCAAAGGTGTTGTCAGTAGTCAGGTTTTCCACAGCATATCAGAATTTATGACTGTAGGGCTAGGGAGCGTTCTTTCACTGATTCCTGTCCATTAAGTTCACAGAATTGATATTTACTCTCACAGCCCCAAAAGGAAAACTATACAAATCAGAAAGCCTTGTGATTTAACAACTTTTAAGGGAAAGACTGTGATGTTATTTGATATATTCTATCATAAATAGATCATTTTGTTTCATATCAGGTAGACCTATCCTAAAGTACTTATTTCAATTTGTTTGAGATTCAGTGTTCATTGTTTTTAATTGCAAACGATGTTTGTATTAATCATTAATGCCACAGTTAAAATCTGACATGAGATTTAACATGGTTTTGCAAAGCCTGTTTCCTGAGAAAGTTTCATCCCTCTACCACTTTTCGTTCAGTAGTTATGAAGGAGTCAGCGAAACAGCGCCCTGTAGAGTCACTGAATTTGATTAGTGTAACACGTCTGCCACATAACTAGCTCCAAACGCATGTCTGTCCCTTTATAATAGCAGCAGTGTTTGTATTTTCTTGGTAATGATGTGCTTCAGTTACTCATCAGCAACCATTAAAAGATGTTGCTCGTTTGGTTTGAAGCTTGGCTTCCATTTTAGCATTAATTAATCTATGATCGACCTCATGGTCTGGAAAAAAGTGGAGGGGTGGGGGTTACCTGAATTATCTGACTTGACAACTCTTGAGCCTGGATGGGCCTTTGTGAAACGCACAAAGCCAGGCTTGACTGATCACATTAGGTCAAGCCTGGTTTTATCTCTTATCCTGGATTTCTAAATTCTGCTTTTGTGAAACAGCCCTTATGAGAAAAAACAGAGTGTTAAAAAAATTAGAAATAAACTGGTGGCGGAACAATGACTTTGATTTATATTATAAGTTTCTGAGACTGACTAAATCCAAACCTGCTGTCAAATTATCATCCTTGTTGGAACACTATGATTATTACTTTACTTTAGTACTGTTTTGTTATAATTTTGATTCGGACACAATTCAAGTGTGTAAGCCATGTGATGTTTATTGTGTCTTGTTTTTGAATTATTTTATGGTCTTTTTTATTTATTAGCTTGCTGTCTGACTTTATCTGTTAAGATGTTGTGTTGAATTGAAATTCATGTACAATTCGCCCTTTCATTGTTTTGTACTTTGTAAGGTTTGCACAAAAAAAACTGGTGGCGGAACATAAGTGGCCGTCCCTGTTTCTGGTGGAAATGACCATGTAACACTTCCGGCGGAAGCGCTAGCAGTCTGTTTTTGCTGTAAACTGAATATTTCAGCGTCTGCAGCAACAATATCTTCGCTTCATCTCAGAGAGCGACTAACTGCTGAAGAAATATTCAGAACCATCGTCCAGGAGGAGGAAGAGACCGAGCATCAGCTCAGACTGCTGGATAGCAGCTGGAGAACCCGAACCGGGTCAGAACCTCCAGGTATGTTAACTGGACGCTGGTCTGGATGAACTACAGGTTATGTAAATATACTTTCACAAAAGTCAAAGTCAATTAAACTGCTACTGAAAGTTTTAGACAGCATTTTCTCTTTTAGGAAACGTTAAGAAGTTTATGGAGATGTCTAAAGTAAATTTATCAATATATAAAACTAAAGTTTTTAAATTAGGACTGAAATAATCTGATTAACCATGATTAGTCAATGACTGAAATAATCATCAACTAATTTAGTAATTGAATAGTTAACTGGATTATGCAGACTCTGAAACACGTTATTTACTAAAAGAACAAACCACCTAGAGCAGTAATATAAAATAAAATAAAAACAGTAAAAATACATATTTTACACTTAATAAAAACCCTTTTGTGTGTAAATATGCTCCATCCAGAACTTTTTAGCTCAACCTGGTTCTCATCCAATGAAAAAAAAATCTACTAAACAACAGTTTATGAATCCATTAGTTGAGAAAATGGTCAACAGATTAATCAGTTAGCTAAATAATCGTTAATCATATGTTTATTTACTTTTTGACTCATGTGTTGCAGTTTTTCACAGCCAAATTATAGCAACATGTAAATGCGTTCACCTAAAAATCTATTAATTTCCATATGTCATAAAACACAGTCTACAGATCTAAAATATTTGGTGCTGTATTATAAAAAAAGACAAAATTAAGCCTTTTAATTAATTGACAAACTGACATGGAACAGAAAAGGTTCAGATTAAATACACAGAAAACAGGGAAGTTAAGTAAATCACAGTAAAAGCGTTACAATGTATTTCTAATACAGGAATGTTGAATTAGCCTGAATGCTTTTACAAAACAAAATGATTTAATAAATAAATGAATTGGTAGAGAGTTTAAGCCCCTTACAGTAGAGCTAAAGTTGCTCTTCCCCACCACAGAAAGCAGCCACGGTGAGGCTGGAGGCGCTGGCTGCCTGGTCAGAGAGCAGATCGGGATCGATTGATCGATCGGACTCATAGTTCATAAAAGAAAGGAAAAACTCACAACAATACAATACGACACACACCATAATAAAAACTATAAAGACAATTATACTAGTGCTTCCATAGAGTTGACTGATGACGCAGAGCACTGACTCAGGGGCTCGCCAGAGTCTTGATTTTGGTGTTCTTACAGTCTTTTATTAAGAACACCAAAAATCATACGTTGGTATGTATTATAAACAGTAGCCATCTTTTTATCTTTTTTTTTTTCTTTTGCTTTCTAGTCCAATGTAAATTTGCTTTGGAGGGTAGGCATTATAAGCTTATTGCTTCTGCCAATACACCCTTTTTCAGACTGTTTTAATTTATGTTATATGGACATATACTGTCTTTATTATATACTTGTGTGTCTGAAATAAATAAACATTAAAAAAAAAATTTAGTCAAATGAGTTCACATGACCGAACAGCAAGCTGGCACTGCTGGAACTGGGCTTTTTCAGCAAAATACGAAGAGCGTCATTATAAGCAACTTTTAGTTTTTGCAGGTTACTCTTCCACCACAGTGTGGCTGTATAAAGCGATGTACAGTACGCCTTAAACAATTTGAGTTTTACACTGTCTGGTGAGGAAATTTCACAGATATCCTCATCATCACAAAGCCTGTCTGTGATAAAGGTGCCCAAATTAAGCAGGTGAGCGGATTAGAGACCCATCACCCACTTAATTTCAACAATCCTGCATAATGGCCGACGAAAATGACAACTTCTGATCTAGTGAACCTCGTACATGTAACGAGAAAAGACGACTTTAACAGGGAGAGCAGAGGAGCTGCCAGCAGATGTATCACCTCCCACAACAGATGGGGAAGAATTATAGGGAGTGGATGATAAACAGCAGCTCAAAAAGGCCTTAGTTTGCCTAACATGCTGGCTGTTTAGAAAAGATAAATTAGTTCTCTAAAGAACACAAAACGTATCCTACATAAATACAGAAAGCTTTGTAAGAGATTTCCAAAGCAAGGCAAGTTTATTTTTTGTGTAGCGCATTTCATCAACAAGACAATTAAAAGCGCTGAACATGAGCAGAACAAAGAAAACATTACAGAGGAATAGTAGCAGCAGGTTAAGATATGTTGGACTACAAACTTTATCGAATAAAGTTTCAAGGAACTACAACAGTTTGAACTGAACATTAGCCGTTAAAGACAACTCTGAGCAAACAGTTTTTAACCCTGATTTAAATGAACTTAGGCTTTCATCACTTAAACTCTGGGAGTTTGTTCCAGATCAGTGGAGCATAGGAACTAAATGCTGCTTCTCCATGTCTGGTTCTGGTTCTGGTTCTGCAGAGCAGGCTGGAGCCAGAAGACCTGAGTGGTCTGGAGGGTTGATGCACTGATAACAAGTCTGTGATGTATTTAGGTGCTAATTCAGGGATTTATAGACTAACAGAAGGATTTTAAAGTCTATTCTCTGAGATCCAGGGAGCCAGTGGAAGGACTTCAGAACCGGGTCCATGTTCTCTACTTTCTTAGTTTTAGTGAGGCTTCAGAACCGGGTCCATGTTGTCTACGTTCTTAGTCTTAGTGAGGACTTCAGAACCGGGTCCATGTTCTCTACGTTCTTAGTCTTAGTGAGGACTTCAGAACCGGGTCCATGTTCTCTACGTTCTTAGTCTTAGTGAGGACTTCAGAACCGGGTCCATGTTCTCTACGTTCTTAGTCTTAGTGAGGACTTCAGAACCGGGTCCATGTTCTCTACTTTCTTAGTCTTAGTGAGGACTTCAGAACCGGGTCCGTGTTCTCTACGTTCTTAGTCTTAGTGAGGACTTCAGAACCGGGTCCATGTTCTCTACGTTCTTTGTCTTAGTGAGGACTTCAGAACCGGGTCCATGTTCTCTACGTTCTTAGTCTTAGTGAGGACTTCAGAACCGGGTCCGTGTTCTCTACGTTCTTAGTCTTAGTGAGGACTTCAGAACCGGGTCCATGTTCTCTACGTTCTTAGTCTTAGTGAGGACTTCAGAACCGGGTCCATGTTCTCTACGTTCTTAGTCTTAGTGAGGACTTCAGAACCGGGTCCGTGTTCTCTACGTTCTTAGTCTTAGTGAGGACTTCAGAACCGGGTCCGTGTTCTCTACGTTCTTAGTCTTAGTGAGGACTTCAGAACCGGGTCCATGTTCTCTACGTTCTTAGTCTTAGTGAGGACTTCAGAACCGGGTCCATGTTCTCTACGTTCTTTGTCTTAGTGAGGACTTCAGAACCGGGTCCATGTTCTCTACGTTCTTAGTCTTAGTGAGGACTTCAGAACCGGGTCCATGTTCTCTACTTTCTTAGTCTTAGTGAGGACTTCAGAACCGGGTCCGTGTTCTCTACGTTCTTAGTCTTAGTGAGGACTTCAGAACCGGGTCCATGTTCTCTACGTTCTTTGTCTTAGTGAGGACTTCAGAACCGGGTCCATGTTCTCTACGTTCTTAGTCTTAGTGAGGACTTCAGAACCGGGTCCGTGTTCTCTACGTTCTTAGTCTTAGTGAGGACTTCAGAACCGGGTCCATGTTCTCTACGTTCTTAGTCTTAGTGAGGACTTCAGAACCGGGTCCATGTTCTCTATGTTCTTAGTCTTAGTGAGGACTTCAGAACCGGGTCCGTGTTCTCTACGTTCTTAGTCTTAGTGAGGACTTCAGAACCGGGTCCGTGTTCTCTACGTTCTTAGTCTTAGTGAGGACTTCAGAACCGGGTCCGTGTTCTCTACGTTCTTAGTCTTAGTGAGGACTTCAGAACCGGGTCCATGTTCTCTACGTTCTTAGTCTTAGTGAGGACTTCAGAACCGGGTCCATGTTCTCTACGTTCTTAGTCTTAGTGAGGACTTCAGAACCGGGTCCATGTTCTCTACGTTCTTTGTCTTAGTGAGGACTTCAGAACCGGGTCCATGTTCTCTACGTTCTTAGTCTTAGTGAGGACTTCAGAACCGGGTCCATGTTCTCTACGTTCTTAGTCTTAGTGAGGACTTCAGAACCGGGTCCGTGTTCTCTACGTTCTTAGTCTTAGTGAGGACTTCAGAACCGGGTCCATGTTCTCTACGTTCTTAGTCTTAGTGAGGACTTCAGAACCGGGTCCATGTTCTCTACGTTCTTAGTCTTAGTGAGGACTTCAGAACCGGGTCCGTGTTCTCTACGTTCTTAGTCTTAGTGAGGACATAAAATAAACCACAGACACAAACATTTCTCATGTTTAACAATTCCTAGAAAACATCTCAATAGACTTCTAAACAATATAACCATTATTTCCGTTAAACTCGTGGATAATAAGCACGTGCAAATCAAAACATTGTGCGTATCATTGCTTTTGGTCTTTTCATAATAACTGTAGTTTTTGGAGGCTCTGCTTTTACGTCAAAAGGAGCGTTGGTAAACGCAGAACAAACATGTGCAGGTCATCAAGCGCCGCCGTCTTGCAGCTCTGCTTTCCTTCTGCCCACGGCTGATGCTTGGTTCCCAAAACTGATGGAAACAAAACCCAGAAGTCTGAAGGCACCCCAGCAGGTTGTAGGACAGGATTTGTTTCAGTGAAAATACTCTCAGCGCTGTTGGTGCTTTATGTGTCCGTTGTTTTTTAGCCGATATGAGACGGACCTTTGGGTTCTTTTGGGTTCCCACTGGTTCTGGCCTCGGAACGCTGCCATGCATCTTTTACCCAGTTCCTCTTTGCTTATTGAATCATGAACGCTGACCTTAACTTAGGTCTGCGGTACTTTTGATGTTCTGGGTTCTATCGTGACGTCCTAGGTGACTCCTTGATGCACTATTGGAGTAAATTTGGTCGGCCGGCCTCTCCTAGGAAGGTTCTCCGGTGTTTAGTTTATCTTTTTATTTTGATGCTCTCCATGTGTTTTTATTTTTAGCACTTACCTGTTTTATCATGTAGCACTTTGAGCATTAGTGCATTACAAATTAAATGTATTATTACTGTACATGTCACTGACTTCATGTTTTATGTTTGATCATTTTGAAAATGTGATAATCTAAAACATTTCAGTGTCTCTAACATTGACTACCCAGGGGAACCCGACAGCTACAAGTTTTAATTAAACCCACGATTGACGATGAAGCAACTTTTTTACATTCTTGTCTGTCCATGTTTTTCCCATTTCTCCAAAACCACTTTTAACCAAACTTTTAACGTCGTTCTGCTGCTCTTCGTTCCCTCAGGTCTTCAGCGCCATCATGTCTTTTACTACGTGGAAGGTTGTCGCTGATCAGTTTCTCACGGCCGAGGAGAGGAACGCTGATCTAGTTCAGAAGTCGTCAGACATCGCAGAATTAAGAGGCGAACGGCAGGAACCAGAACCACCGGAGATGATTGAGGCAAAAGAGGAACCAGAACCTCAGTCAGTCAGTGAAAAACAGACTGAACTGGGCTCGTTTGAGGATGAAGGGCAGCTTTCAGTGAAACAGGAGACGGATTCTTTAATTCTGTCTCCCACTGTTGACCAGAAAGACTTCAGTGAAGCAGAAACAGTCAAGAATAATTTCCTCTGTTCAACCGGCCCTGAAGACGAAAAGCCAGAGAAAAGATGCAAAACCCCCAGAAAAGCCGCCGACCGTGTGGACAAGTCTGAACTGAGGAGGCCCAAAAAGAAATCGCCCTCATGTGAAGCGTCTGGCCGATGCTTCTATAATCGACAAAAGTTCATCATGCACATGAGAAGTCACACAGGTGAGAAGCCCTTTGCTTTCAGAACGTTAACAGCAGTAATTAGATTCTTCACATGAGAGATTTGTCTAATGCGCTGCGTGGGAAGAAATTCTCTAAACCAAATACTTTGACTACGCACATCAGAAGTCATTGATTATCTTTCTTTGTACAGATTTACACCATAAAAGCTCAGTTATGAAAAAACGTCAGGTTTGATGCTCCTTGGGTTAAATAATACTGAATTATTTGAGTGGATTTAAGTCAGTTTTAGTGCTTTGTGATGTTTCATTGTCGATTTATAGAAAGCTGCGTTGCTGCGGCACGTTTTCACAGCATGTCAGAATTTACACTACTGCACTCTTTCATGCATCGTTGATTTTTGTACTTACCAAGTTGGGCGTCAAACATTGCGGCACAAGTTTTTTGTGCCTACGCACGCTTCGTACACGGGGCCCCAGATCTCTGTTTTGGTCTTTTCACTCTGATTACGACCCTCAGTGAAACCAAAATAACAGTTTACTGACTCCCCTGCTGATTAGTATTATTCAGAAGTTGTATAACTACATTTCTCTGGTACAGACTATAAGCAGAGACATTTAAATTGTTTGTTGTCAAAGCAGGTAGAAAACAATCCCCCTGCAGTTACAAACCCATCAAAGGTGCTGAAGAAGCCAGGTAACGACCTGAAGCTCCAAAGTTACTGATTGGTCAAGGAGTGGAAAGAACCAGTAGAATTATAAGATTTGTCTCTTCTTTTACTGGCAGCAACAATTTGCTTCACTTCTGTTTTACAGTCCAGTTTGACACCAAATCCTGCTGAGTCAGGAACAAAGTGGATTCAGTCTAGCAAACAATGGATGAAAAGTCTTCAGTGTACAAGAGATTTCACCCCTTTGCCAGTTTGTGCTACTGTTGGTTTTTGGTGGATTCATTAATGACTTGAAACGGAGCCAGCTGCCAGAGGACGTCTTTCCCAGGCTTCTAACCCCGGTCATGAATGGGCAAAGGAGCCAAATGACTGGGAGCGGGCTCAGATTCTGCTAAATTAGCCGTGTCTTGTTGCTGGTGGATCTGTAACTCTCCTCAGAGTAGATTTTTGATCTACAAATGGTTTCGCCAGGACCCACATATTGGAAGATAAATGAGAAACGGCTGATCATGGAAGTGCAGAAGAGATCCGTCTTGTACGACCCGGCACACCCTTCGTATAAAGACAACAGCGAAAAGGAGAAGGCGTGGCTGGAGATAGCCAAAGTTTTGGGAAATAGTGGTGAGTACGACACTTTGTGGTTAAACTTTGTTGTTTTAGTCGATGCCTCTAGGCACCGCTGCCTGGCGTTGACGTTCGTCTGCTCCATGATTTCATGACTGAAAAGGAATGATTTTGCTGAGCTGCAGGTGTTTAAAGGAGGGGGAGCTAAAAAACCACGCAGGGCAGTGTGCGTTGAGGTCTGGGGTTGAAAACCCTTGATGTAGATCCTGGTTATGTTTGTGTTACCCATGTCACTGATATAGAGAGCGTAAAATTACTTATAAGCCATATGGACTACTGATTTTTGTCAAAAGATGTTTTTTTGTGAAATGCTCTAACTGGTATGTAAGATATCATGTTAAGATGCATTATGGTTTGTTTAAACTGGGTAACCTTTTGCTTAAAGTTAAAGCTAGTTTAATTAGACATAAGCTGTGTGTAGATCATACTGGAACAGCTCTCCCTCTGACTTAGATGCATGCTAACACTTAGCCGACACAGGAAAACACATGCCATAAAACTGACAGCGTCTTCATGACGACACGTGATTTTTGCTGACATCACATTTGTGGCCCCTGCACTGATTCTGGGTGCCCCCCCCCTGGGTGCCCCCCCCCCCAGCACAGGTGGCTGATGCAGATAGAACCTTTTAGTTTTTAATTGGGGCAAAATTATTACAGGAAAGTTAAATTGATGATGAATCCAATCAATTTCTTTGACTGCAGTCATGTCTTGATGACATCAAAAGCTGGATGACTTTAAATTTCCTGCACTTAAATTCTGACAAGACAGAAGTTGTAATCTTTGGACCAGAGTCCTCAAAAAATAAACTTCTTAACCAATCACTTAATCTGGATGACATTAACTTGGCCTCTGGTAATAAAGTAAAAAACCTTGGTGTTATTTTTGACCAAGACATGTCATTTAAATCCCATATTAAACAGTTTTCCAGAGTTTCCTTTTTTCACCTCAGGAATATCGCCAAAATTAGAAACATTCTGTCCAGGGGTGATGCTGAAAAACTAGTCCATGCATTTGTTACTTCAAGGCTGGACTATTGTAATTCTTTACTATCAGGAAGTCCACAAAATGCAGTTCAAAGTCTTCAGCTGATCCAAAATGCTGCAGCAAGAGTTCTGATGAAAATCAACAAGAGGGATCATATTTCTCCAATTTTAGCTTCCCTTCATTGGCTTCCTGTTAAATCAAGAATAGAATTTAAAGTTCTTCTTCTAACGTATAAAGCCCTTAATAATCAAGCTCCATCATATATCAGAGCTCTGATTACCCCGTATGTTCCTAACAGAGCACTTCGCTCTCAGACTGCAGGTCTGCTGGTGGTTCCTAGAGTCTCTAAAAGTAGAATGGGAGGCAGATCCTTTAGCTATCAGGCTCCTCTCCTGTGGAACCAACTCCCAGTTTTGGTCCGTGAGGCAGACACCCCGTCTACTTTTAAGACTAATCTTAAAACTTTCCTTTTTGACAAAGCTTATAGTTAGAGTGGCTTATGTTGCCCTGAGCTACCTCTATAGTTATGCTGCTATAGGCTTAGGCTGCTGGAGGACATCAGGGTCTATTTCTCTCACTCTGCTTGGTTCTCCTACTGCTCTCCAATCTGCATTGTTTGTTGTTACTTCAGCTTTTAACTTTTTGTTCTCTCTCTTTTTTATTCATAGTAGGTACACCTGGTCTGACGTTCTGTTGACTGTGAAATCATCCAGGGAGGACAGATCACCGACTATTACCATCTAATGTAGAACAAATTACTGGATCAATGTGTGCTTCTGTGCTTTTTGTCTGTCTTGTTGTGTCTCTGCTCTGTCTTCTGTAACCCCCAGTCGGTCGAGGCAGATGACCGTTCATACTGAGCCCGGTTCTGGTTCTGCTGGAGGTTTTTCCTTCCCGCTAACAGGTGTTTTTTCTTCCCACTGTCGCTTCATGCTTGCTCAGTATGAGGGATTGCTGCAAAGCCATGAACAATGCAGACGACTCTCCCTGTGGCTCTACGCTTCTCCAGGAGTGAATGCTGCTTGTCGGGACTTTGAAGCAATCAACTGGTTCCCTTATATAGGAACATTTTTGACCAATCTGTATAATCTGACTGAATTTGACTTTGTAAAGTGCCTTGAGGTGACATGTTTCATGAATTGGCGCTATATAAATAAAATTGAATTGAATTAAAATCCTACAAATGAAAATGTTAAGTTCAACACAAAGTATTCATCCTTTAATAAACAAGCTTTTGATATTCTCTTTAATTTCATAGTAAGATCTATCCAATGATATTTAATTACTCAAATGCAGACTTTGGTGCATTACAATCTGCTTTGAATTTAATTATTTTTTTTATTTTTTTCCCAGTGTCCTGTCTAGCAATGTGGCAATAGGAATTGATGTCTCAATGCCAGATAGAGCTCGACAGATTTTGCTTTCACAAGTGGAGCAAACAGCTTTCGCCATAGTGCTCCACTTGATTTATGCTTGTAAATAGCTTTATTATGATTCCTGCAGGGAGAATTTCAAATTATATGGACATGACAATGGGAGAGTAAAGGAAGAAGAAAAAGTGAAAGAAAAGAAAAAAAAGAGTAGAGGTGAAAGAAAGAGGAGATAAAAGGGAGAGAGTGATAAAACCTTCTTTGTCTGCTCCATCACCTGGAAAGAATTTAATTATTAAAATTGGCTAATTACAGAAATTATTTTCAAATAACAGCTGAATTTCTCCATTGTGAGATCAATAAAGACAATCTTATCTTATCTTATCTTAGCTGACCAAAAAAGTGTTCTTATATTGCTATACCAAAAACAGTCCAGTTTATTATTGTTAGTTAAATTAAGTTATTCAAAATTATAACTTTTATTCTGGATCTAAAATGATTTACACATTCATTTCCTACACAAAATCTGACCTATTTATTTAAAAGGATCATATTTTGTAGAGCAGGTAAAAAAAAATTTGGTTTAAAAAAATTGTGTTTGTTTTTTTGGCCCTTGAGTTCCTTTGACTTGACAATTTTGGCCCATGTACCAAAAGGTTTGGACACCCCTGCCTTAAAGTTTGGTTTACACAGCAGGATTTTAAAATAGCCCGCAGATTTTTTTTTTTTCAAAGCCTGAGAGACACCACACACAACAATAAATAATTTTTTTGAGAAAACGGGTTTGCTCGCACAGTGTGTGTCATCCGGTCAGACAGCAAGCACAACACGCCACACACGAACAGATTTCACTCGGGATGATTCAGATGTCAGACGGGAAATCTTGAAAGATTTCTGGAGATAAAACGTGAGTTTTGAGTAAATAGACATCTGATGAAGAAGAATACTGGCGATGGTTTGTGGACCAATTTTAACAGAGAAAAAACATAACAAAAAGAAAAGCCGTTGGTTAAAGTAGTGAAGAGCGCGCAAAGGGGGGGGGGAGTGGTCTCTGTTTGCTGCACTATGAAGTGGAGGTGAGCTCTTTTGTTTTTCTTCTCCGGGTTCCCCTCTCCTCGCTTCCTGATTGGCTACACGTCACATTCAACAGGCTCTGTGCTCGTTTCTCTACGAGGAACACCACACGCTCAGATGTCTGGTCAAGACAATCCAACGTGTTGAACATCCCCGATTTCAGATCAGAGCGGACCCGAAGTTCCACCAAGCGGACCAGATCACTTTTAACTCACCACACATGGCAGGTATATCTGTTAAGGTTATCTTAAGAGCCACGTCGATAGTCGGCGCCTCTCGAAAGAGGAAGATCGGAGTGAAAATCAGGACAAAAAACCCTGCCGTGTAAACCAGCCTTTAGGGGTGTCTAAGTTTAGAAAAAGGACATGTGGCCATGATTCGGGGCTCTTCTTTGGGGCGTAAGAGGCTCAGTGCTGAAACTGGTAATCATTTCTCTGACACAGTTTGATGAAAGTGTCTACCTTTAAGTGTTGAGTCACCCTTAGAGGGTGTTTTATAGGATATAAACGGACCCATGGAGAACGACCAGTTTCGAGTGCCAATGGGTGTACTGAAATGAACAGATGACACAGTTACTGTGTAACGAATAACTGTATTGTCAAATTATGATCACAAATCTCTAATTAGGTTTATTCACAACATGTAAGCCTAGAAAATAGTCAAGAATCATGTTTAGGTTCTGTTCCTCCACCACAGTACTCCATTGTGCGGGAGTGCAGTGGGAGCAGTGGCACAACATGAACAATCTTTTTAGTGCGAAAAACGAATCTACTAATTGTGAAATGTGAAACACAGATATGATTAAAAAATAAGGTTAAGGAATAGATTTCTGCCGCAGAGGTGGTCCACCTCAAATCATGAGTGGAACACTGGCCCTGTCTGTCAGAGCCAGATAAAAGTTCTTTAGGATGGATGCTGTGACTAATGTGTGGGGGCCGGGTCCACTCCTCTCCTGTCAGAGGAGGAACTGCTCCGTCACGATCCTCTCCTGGGCTGCACACGTGTCTTTCCCTAATCAACACCCCAGCCGGTAGTTGAAGGCTGACCATGGATCCCCCCCCACAGCCAAATACCTGTGATAGAATAGAAAACAAAGGCGTAAATGTTAACGATGCACGTTTCACTTTTTAATTCTAGTTGATTTCTGCAAGAATCGGTGGAGAAATCTTCGTGACGTGTTTGTTAGGAACAACAAAAGAATCCAACTCCCAAGTGGATCAACCAGGGTGCCTAAAACGGAGTGGAAGAACCGGAGACTAATGTCATTCTTACTGCCGTACATGCTGTCAAGACGGTGGGCAAACAGTTCAAAGCAGCTAAAAAGATCTTAATCTAAACTTACCGTTGACAGTCAGTTATATTTATATCTTCTCTTTTTGTTGCAGCTCAAAGAACCGACTTCATCCCGCCCCCACAGGCGATCTAGAAGAAGGGCAAAGTGGGACCCCTCTGTCACTGGCTGAAAAAGAGGAGCAACCCAGCACGCCGAGCCGCTCTACAACGCCATCCCCCTCCAGTGAAGGTGAAATGCTGAGCCCTAGCCCCAGAGAAACTCCTTCCAGAAGACCGGAGCGCAGGAACACGGGGACACCGGTGGAGGACCGCATCATGTCCGTTCTAGAGACCCTCAGTCCAACAAACACTGACGAGGAGTCGTATTACTTTGCTCTCAGCACAGTGCCCATATTGTCAAAACTAAGTAGCCAAAGAAAGAGGAGAGCAAAGAGGGAGATCATGCGGATCTTGGATGATCTCACAGACGAGCAGGAGGTGCAACAAACGGATCATCAGGCCCGGATCTCAGTGGAAGGAGGCAAGCAGCAGTTTTTGTAGAAACTTGTAAAATGGTATAGAAGTGTTTGTTTGTGCCCATATTTGGGAGTGCACAGGGATGCAGTTGGTTGTACTGTTGCCTTTCAGCAGGAAGGTCCTGGGTTCGAATCCCAAAGTCCAAAAACATGACTGTCAGGTTAATTGGTCTAAATTGCCCTTAGGTGTGTGTATGTGTGAGTATTTCTGTAACTGTGTCTACGTCGTCCTGTGATGGACTGACCTGTCCAGCATGGACGCCGCCGCTCGCCTAATGACCGCTGGTGCAAGCAGACGAATGATGGCCAAAGTTGTTGTTCTTTTACAAAGTGCCACCAAACACACACAACAATCTGTTGTTTGACAAAGAAAAACTAAACTGGTTATTAATACGGCATTAGTGTGCAAATGTTTATCAGACAGGTTGGTATTTTGTGTGCACGCCAACACAGTATTTAAAGAAACACACCTGTGGTAGGAGCGCACAGGTACGGAGCAGCAGCTGCAGCTTTGTGATTTTCACACCTGGACCAGAGGTATAAAACTGAGCAGCAGTTCTTTCTTTGTCTGAAGCAACTGTTGCATGGAGACACATGAACGACTTCATCTCCCTGGCCGAGTAAATAAATAAAAAACAAAGTATGGTCTTCTGTTTGTGTATCCGGTGACCAAACCCCAGGTGAAAGTGAGACAATCTGTGTCAACCTGCTTTTACTCAAGCAGAAAGGAAACAAAATCGCCCAGAACAGACGGCATCACTAATTACATGAACCAAGCGGGTTTCCCCCCCGTGTGCCAGTCCCAGCAGACTCACTCCAGCCGCTAGTCGGTCCTATCTGGCAACCTCCTGTTCATCAGAACAATCAGTGGTTTAGAATAAAACTTTAAATGCTTTTCATGTCCTTGCTTTGTTTTGTTGCTCTGTGTTTTCCTTTCTTTTCCTCATTCCCCTGCATGACAAACGTCCGGACAGTCCATAAACATGTCAATCTGAACGAGCTGACGGGTTCATTTAGTCCTCAAGGCTGTCGGTTCAGTTTAACCGGCTTCTGGCGCAAAAAAACAACAACTAATTTATAATGTCTCCCACAATTTTTGGGTAATTAATGACCAATAATGTGCACCGATGACTTCACAGATTGCATTTTATTGTAATCTTTTATTAGGAGCGGCAGGGACATTTCTCACTTTTCTAAATATTAGAGGGAATATTGCACACACTTCATAGAATATATTTAGACTACAGATACTTGATCCAAAATAGGAGTTTGTTTATGCAATACACTGATCAATATAAAGAAGTCTACAATGATTCATAATAATGTTATGTGCGTAAAGCAAAACAAGCAGGAGTAATACCCATTTAAAAGATCTTTTTGATGTTCTCTGCATGCTAACATGGGAATGCTAGACCTTGTCCTCCTATACACCCGGAGATGGTCGTAGTTTAGAGCTCTGCTCCAGCTTATCTTCGGATCTACATCCTTCAACGAAGCAAGAACAGCACTGCTTTCAGGATTTACTCGTCATGTGTAGCAGATGGCATTCAATCTGTTCTCTCCCGAGTATCAGATGGAAAATGAGCTGAATGCCGGAGCTGATCTAAATTATTTTAAAGAAGTTTTAAAAGAGTTTCAGTAAAATATGGGTCTGTAAATGCTTTGACTCATGACCCATAGTACATTTATCTATAACCCAGTTGATTGTGCATCAATAGTAACAATACAATTACAATATTAATTGGGTCATTGCAGCAACACTAATTCATGACATTGCAAAGAGACTGATATCAGACTGTTTGGACTCGGTACGAGTCTTAGAACATCCTAAAGACTAATTCCACACTTTAAGCTTCTCAGGAAGTGTGTTGGACTGACTTTATATACATTTATATGTCATTATTATTATTATTATTATGTCATGTCTTTGAGTGATGTCACTCAGTGTACATCCTGAGCTGGTGTCTATCAACCGGTTCACCAATCAATTCCGAAGAAAGGAAGGACAAACGAAGAAGATTGTACTGTGGTGGATGACAGAATGTGACCAGGTTATGAAATCTCAAAATAAAGCTTTCAAAAATAAAAAATCGGAATTTTCAAAATCTAATTGAAGACAAGGAGATGCAAGGTATAGTAAGAAGGGTTATAAGAAATACAAAAAGAGAAAATTGGAGAAAGTATTGTAATTCACTGGGAAGATAAACAGACATAGGGAAAGTATGGAAAATGATTAAACGGATGAATGATATAAGAAGTGATTATAGTTATCCAGTATTAGTCAATGACAGAACAATGGCAGTTCCCAATAAAGAAACGTGACAAAAACCTTTGTAAAAAATAAATTAAAAAAATACATCAAGTAATATTGGTGAAGAGTGGAAAAAGGGAAAAGCAACAATTTTATTAGAAAAAAGAAAATATAATAAATCAAGAAGAAGGAAATGGAGTTATTAACTTTTCAATAACGAGGCCTGAGGAAAGCTAAGATGTCCACCCTAGGGAGTGATCAAATAACTTATATAATGATAAACTGAGTGAATATTCAAAGTTTATATATCTAAATTTATATTTATACAATGGGAATATGGAAAACTGCATAGAAAGCTCAAAACTATTGACCAGTTGCTTTAACATCATGCTTGAGTAAAATCATGGAGAAGATGGTTGATGAAAGATTAACCTTTTATGTTGAACTTGTCCAAGTATCAAAATGGCTTTAGAAGAGGAAGGAACACTACGGATCCAATGCTATGTTTGCAACATGAGGTTTCCCTGGGTTCCTGTGCATATAGGTGTGAAAGGAAAGGAAATGGCAGAAAAGAGAGCTAAATAGTCAACAAACCGGAATGGGAGTGATATAAGACTTAAAATGAGTAAATCAGAGGTCTTCATCATTAAAGGAAAGATGTAAGAAAAATGGATAAAACAAAAGAAGATATAAAAGGAGTATGGTTTTATAGAATAAAAAGGAAGGTTGGAGAAGTTCAAAGAAAAACGGGAAGGAACAGAATACAGGAAGCGATAATAACTAGACTACGGCTGGGACATACAGGACTTAATTCTACATTACAGTTAATGGGGAAACAGGAAGATGTGAATTATGTGAGGAAAGTGAAACAATAGAGTATGTAACTATCTGTAGGAAATATCGGAGACGAAGATAAGATAAGGTAAGGTAGTCTTTATTGAGCTCACAATGGAGAAATTCACTCGTCAAAGAACAGAATTAAGGAGCATTGAACAGGAAAAAGAACAGTATAATCTTACAAATATTTTAAGGAAAAGTACTTATGATTCAAGTTATAAGATATGTCTCGTTCTTTAGTGGTTACAGTTTTTTTTTTTTTTTTTTTTTTTTTTTAGCATGTCTGTCCTGATCCACGCTCCTTACTGGTTGGTGGCGGTAATGCACCACATTGTTGTTCGCCAACCGCCATTAGGAAGAAGAACGCGTGACCTGGGGGCGGAACCTTTTAGGGGTGGTCAATGTTTCTGGTGTAAATGTTTGTGTGACACCTTTGGCGGAAGTAAACAATGCGCTGGCCCGTTTTGTCGTCGGTTAGAAGCCGGATTTTGCTGTGTGCGGTGGGTTTAAGAGACCGAGCATCAGCTCAGACTGCTGGATAGCAGCTGGAGAACCCGAACCGGGTCAGAACCTCCAGGTATGTTAACTGGACGCTGGTCCGGATGAACTAATCAGGGAACTAATTGATACCGCGGAGGTAGCTGGACGTGTTTTGTTTACAGCTCGGTCATTTGGTTGGTGGTGATGTTACAGAATCTGTGACTATCCTTTCACAAAACAATATTACTGGTACTTTTAATCATAGACATTATAAACGTAGACGCCTGGTTGGTCAGAGCGTCCGCTAAAAATAGGTCCATTTTAAGCAACAGCATAAAATGGTCAGAGCTGCACTCAAAACATATGTTTTATATTTGCTGATAATTATAAACATCGATCAATATGATTTCTATTTTAACAACATATCTCCCAGCCCTGATTAGCAATCATTAGTGCTATTAAATTTTGTTATACTGTATGAAATGGCAGAATTTATTTAGCAAAAGTAGATTTTTAACAAAAACCTCTAGAATCTTAAAGGTTTTATTATATCAAGACAAATCGTTATTACTATCCGAAGGTTTTTTAAATTAAACAACTACTGTGCAACGTAAGCTGATGAATTCAGTTCAGAGACTGTGTATTGATGTGTTACAGCTTTTAATAACTTACATCTAAATTTATTTGGCAATTATTAGTTTGTGGAATTTTAGAAAAAAATAACAACTTCCCAAAATATGTGTCTAATTCTGAAGATTGCAAATGTTTTTCCATCCCTCTAAAATACTTTTTTATCAAACTGTTAACGTTATTCTGCTGTTTTCCAGGGCATCATGGCTTTTACTACTTGGAAGGTTGTCGGCGATCATTTTCTCATAACCGACGACAGGAACTCTGTTCTTGATCCCAAGATGTCAGATATTGGAGACTTAAAAGAGGAATCACAGGAGCCAGAACCACAGCAGATGATTGAGACAAAAGAGCAACCAGAAACTGTACAAATGAAATTAGAAAAAGAGGAACCAGAACCTGTTCAGATTATAGAAGAACAGAAGGAAACAGAACCTGTACAGATGACTGAGACAAAAGTGGAACCAGAAACTTTAGAGACTAAAGTAGAAGAGGAGGAACCAGAACCTGAACAGATTAAAGAGGAACAGAAGGAAATTCAACCAAAAGAGGAACCAGAATATCAACTAATTAATGAAAAACAGGTGGAACTGGGCTTCTTTGAGGATGAAGGGCAGCTTTTAGTGAAGCAGGAGACCAGAACATCTATGGTGACTCCTGTTCCTGAGGAAATATTCCACAGTGGACCAGAACTACAGTCGATCATGGAGACAATGGAAGAATCAGATTATCCACAAGTTAAAATAGAAAAGGAGGAACCAGAACCTGTACAGATTAAAGAGGAGCAGAACGAAAGGGGACTAGTACAGACAACTAAGATAAAAGAGGAACCAGAACATTGGCCAATTAATGAAGACCAAACTGAAATCTTTCAGGATGGAGGGCAGCTTTTAATGCAGCAGGAGACTGATTCCTTTATTCTGACTCCTACTGTTGATCTACTTTGTTCAAACAGCTCTATGGCTGCAACGCAAATTCAGGAAGGAAGCATTCGACAGCACTCCAGCTCAAATAAAGACAAATATCCTAAGCCAGAGAAAAGATGCAAAAAATCCAGAAAACAAGGTGACAATGTGGACAACTCAAAATGTAGGCCTAAAAAGAAATCCTGCTTTTGTGAAGTATGTGGCAGAGGTTTCACTTCTCGGCAGTGCTTAACCCTCCACATGAGAACCCATACAGGTGAGAAACCATATTGTTGTGAGTTGGAGAAAAATCTTATTAAGACATTATGCTACGTTCCTTTTACCTCAGAATTCAAAACTGGGAAGTAAGAAAATGTCGTCTCTAACTTATTGCGTTCCGGTTTCCTGCTTGTCTGACAGTAGGAAAAAACATAGACGTTCGCATCGACAGCCATTAGTAAATGTACAAATACAGCCAATCTGAGTCTCAGAATGAGTTTAAAAGTCATATTTTATTGCAAAGTATTTATCTTTTATTGCTGAATTGTTAAACTGAACATGAAACATTTTACAATAGGGGCAATTCTTCATTGGTCGTTTAGCCATTAAAACAGTAACCATGACAACTAAAGCTGCAACCAGCATTGAACTGTCCTTACAGTTTTGTCGTGACTTTGGAAGATTAGCATTGCCATATCCGGCAAACCCGCAGTTTCATTTAGCAGGTCACCAATATGAGGTACGCCTCGACATTACCTTCGGTCAGATTTGTGGCACTGATGAGAAGTGTTGAAAATCTGGCCAAAATCCGAAGGGAAGCTGTGGTCACTTCCTGTTTGGCGGGAAAGGATCAATAAAGTCATGTTTTAAAAATATCACTTGAAATTGTGTGTTATCAAACTTGTACAGACTGTCAAGAAGGATAAATCAGCAAAAAATCCTATTACATGGTTCTGGGTGGGTCTAAAGTTATGTCATCAACTGACCACACCAATGTGTCGAGCAGATATCCACAAAGAATCACACAAAATTTGGTGCGTACCTAGTGATATAACAGCGAGATATAGCCATTTACAATATTGTTGGGGACGCTGTTGATCCAAATTCAAATGTATTCCAAGTGATCTGTTTGTAGGTTGACAAAGATCATTAATTTCTAGTTTGGAGCAAATCTGATCACGTGAGCTTTAGAGCCAACAGTATGCAAATGGCGAGCAACCAAAATTTGCTGCTCCGCCACTTTCACGTAGAAAACTGTAGAATGCTAACAGTTACTGTTTACAATAAGATTTTACATCCCCGTGTTCTGTGTCGCCAGACATAGCTTGAAACTTCTAACAGAACATACATAGAACGTCCACCAGTGAAACCTGTGACTTCCTGTTGTAAGTGGGCGGGGCTAAAGTGTCAGCAAATTAGCATGTGAATGTGTGAGCATGCCTCAGTAAGTGAGGCAGCATTGGAGGAATCTTTAGAACCTGCACAGTGTTTGAACTGTTTAGAAGCAGTAGAGCTTTCTGGGCTATCTAAAATTTTAGCTTCATCTAAACCTTCTACCTGCATGTTGGACCCAATCCCAACCAAGTTGTTTAGGGAGATATTCCCATTGATCAGTGGCCCTATTTTGGACATGATTAATCTATCCTTAGTAAATGGATATGTACCACAGGTTTTTAAAGTAGCTGTTATTAAACCTTTACTTAAGAAACCTTCTCTTGATCAAGATGAGTTAGTAAATTACAGACCTATATCTAATCTTCTTTTCTTATCTAAAATTCTCGAGAAAGTAGTTGCTAATCAACTTTGTGAACATCTACAAAGTAATGACCTACTTGAGGAGTTTCAGTCAGGCTTCAGAGCTCATCATAGCACTGAAACGGCTCTGGTGAAGGTCACTAATGATATTCTCATGGCCTCAGATAATGGACTTGTGTCTATATTTGTGCTGTTAGATCTCAGTGCTGCATTTGATACAGTTGATCACAATATTCTCCTACAAAGACTTGAACATACTAAGGGGAAAGCATTAGGCTGGTTTAAATCTTATCTGTCGGACAGATTCCAGTTTGTTCATGTTAATAATAAATCTTCCTCAAACTCTAGGGTCACCTGTGGAGTACCACAGGGTTCAGTCCTTGGACCAATTCTCTTAACTATATATATGCTTCCGATTGGCAAAATTATCAGAAAGCATGGGATTAATTTCCACTGTTATGCTGATGACACTCAGTTGTATTTGTCCATAAATCCTGATGAATCCAATCAATTACTTCAACTACAGGCATGTCTTAATGACATCAAAAGCTGGATGACTTTAAATTTCCTGCATCTAAATTCTGACAAGACAGAAGTTGTAATCTTTGGACCAGAGTCCTTAAAAAAAAAAAGTTCTTAATCAATCACTTAATCTGGATGGCATTAACTTGGCCTCTGGTAATAAAGTAAAAAATCTTGGTGTTATTTTTGACCAAGACATGTCATTTAAATCCCATATTAAACAGGTTTCCAGAGTTTCCTTTTTTCACATCCGGAATATCGGCAAAATTAGAAACATTCTGTCCAGGAGTGATGCTGAAAAACTAGTCCATGCATTTGTTACTTCAAGGCTGGACTATTGTAATTCTTTACTATCAGGAAGTCCACAAAATGCAGTTCAAAGTCTTCAGCTGATCCAAAATGCTGCAGCAAGAGTTCTGATGAAAATCAACAAGAGGGATCATATTTCTCCAATTTTAGCTTCCCTTCATTGGCTTCCTGTTAAATCAAGAATAGAATTTAAAGTTCTTCTTCTAACGTATAAAGCCCTTAATAATCAAGCTCCATCATATATCAGAGCTCTGATTACCCCGTATGTTCCTAACAGAGCACTTCGCTCTCAGACTGCAGGTCTGCTGGTGGTTCCTAGAGTCTCTAAAAGTAGAATGGGAGGCAGATCCTTTAGCTATCAGGCTCCTCTCCTGTGGAACCAACTCCCAGTTTTGGTCCGTGAGGCAGACACCCCGTCTACTTTTAATACTAATCTTAAAACTTTCCTTTTTGACAAAGCTTATAACTAGAGTGGCTTATGTTGCCCTGGCCTACCTATGGGGATGTGCTTCTATGGGCTTAGACTACTGGAGGACATCAGGATCTATTTTTCTCACTCTACCGAGTTCTACTGTTCTTCAATTATGCATTGCTTTTCATAATTTCTGCTTATAACTTTTTGTTCTCTATCTTTTTTTTTCTTCATAGTAGGTACACCTGGTCTGGCGTTCTGTTATCTGAGACATCATCCAGAGAAGACAGATCACCACTATTACCATCTAATGTAGAACAGATTACTGGATCATTGTGTGCTTCTGTGCTTTTTGTCTGTCTTGTTGTGTCTCTGCTCTGTCTTCTGTAACCCCCAGTCGGTCGAGGCAGATGACCGTTCATACTGAGCCTGGTTCTGCTGGAGGTTTTTTTCCCCCGTTAATGGGTGGTTTTTCTTTCCACTGTTGCTTTATGCTTGCTCAGTATGTGGGATTGCTGCAAAGCCATGTACAATGCAGACGACTCTCCCTGTGGCTCTACGGTCCCCCAGGAGTGAATGCTGCTTGTCGGGACTTTGAAGCAATCAACTGGTTTCCTTATATAGGAAATTTTTGACCAATCTGTATAATATGATTGATTTTGACTTTGGAAAGTGCCTTGAGATGACATGTTTCATGAATTGGCGCTATATAAATAAAATTGAATTGAATTGAAATTGAATTAAAGGTGCATAGCCAGTCTCTGATTCTGGTTGCAAAGTTTTATGAAACATTATCACGTTCTGCTGGCGTATTAGTTATTATTTTGGCGTTTTATGCTTTGTTTTTGCTCTATTTGTTAGTAAATAAAGCCCTTTGTGTTTATTTTTAATAACAGAGGAAGTACAACACTGCACATGTGTAGCAGGGGATAAAACAAGGAAGCGGCTAATGGCTATCAGCATCTCCCAGCGAAACAATGCAGAAAGGTCCAATGAAAAAAAAGGCCAAAAATATATGATTCTAAGAGGGAAAATGCTGGAATGTCGCTGGGAATACAGTATGACCGTTGGTGTTCACTGAAGTAGACGCTAAACCTGCGATTGCTCATTGTGACCACAGAGTTGATTGACGGGAGTAAATGTTCTGATATGAGACTCTTAACGTTACTGTAGATCGATTTATTTAATTAATAACAGTTGGTCTTCAATCACGCCGAGCTTCCGCTTCACTGCGAGGCATTGCAGAGGGTCAGGCTCGGTCCAGCATTATTTAAAGGAGAAGTCCGGTCAAAATCAGAATTCAAACTGCTGAAAGTACTTTAAATATAAAACTACTACATACTGTGCAAAAAATTATAAGTTTTTTTAATTAATAATAATTCTCATTTAATCATGTTTATGTGGAGGAATCCATCTTGGTCAAGAATAGTACTGTCACCTCCCATTTTTGACGTCACTCGGCGGACCCGCTGTTGAGCAAGTTTCAACGCTCTGTTTGTCACGGCGCACTATTTTCCAAGATCAAACTCAGTCGGGTCCTACAGTATATATCTATACACGCGTGTGTGTGTGTGTGTGTGTGTGCGCGCTCTGCGCAGCACGGCTTTGCCGGCGCTGCAGCGGAGTGCGCGCACACACACACACACAGCGGAGGAGAGATCGCGCTGAAGTGACTTAGGTTATATATTTGCCCCCTAGCAAATAGGGCAGGTGGTCATTATTGTATAAGTATTAAAATATAAAAGCATTCCAGCACATGCTGGGGCGGAGGGATACCATGTGGTATCCCTCCGCCCCTCTGGTCGGTAACCATCCCCGTAACTTCTAAATTAAAAATTAAAAATTTAAAAATACCTTACTGAAAATCCTCGCCCTCATGTCATGTTCAAAACATTCTTCTTCGAGATGGTCACTGCATATGACGTGTTTTCTCTCTGGCCAGAAGTTAGATGGCAAATCCGCTCTTCAAGTTGGCAATCCAGCGCCGAGCCCGGTGGCTCATGAATCGGGAAGTTTAAATAAGCAATGTTTTTTCCACTTTTACCAGTTGTGTTGGAACATCCGATGGCCATGCACGTGGGCATTGTTGCTTCAGCAATAGCTCTTGGGAATGTCAGCGGTGAAGTCCTCTGGAAATCCGAAATAATTATTGATGATCGCAGCTGTGTAGAACGGCTCCTATTGACTTTGCATGGAAAGCGGAGAGAAATGCTGTCGCCGCTTCCGCTCTTCCACGTCGCCGGATGTGATGTCAAACGCCCCTTACTGCCCATATTTGGGCAGTCATGTCAGCCCCCATACACAGTGATTCAGACGACAATTTATGTTTTTATTTTCTTATTGATTAAAGATAAGTTCATTAAATAACCACAAATGTATTAGTTTTAGTTATAGCTAATGATACCCTGATTTTTCCTTGTTGACCGGACTTCCCCTTTAATACTCTTTTATTAATTAAGCAAACCGGCATTGTGATAGTTCCATGATACTGCCGGTAGATGGCGCCACATCTATTTATATCTGGTCATCGCACTCGTTGCTGGGGCTTTTTTTATCCACAAAAAGGACCATTAAAACATTATCAGGATGGAGGCTTGGTGTATATGACTTTATTTTATCATGATCAATTGGTTTGTGTGCGGAAGTTATTACAGTTTTGTGTTTTATGGCAATAATTTAGACTTTGAAGCAGGAAAAAGCATTTCATAATGTTTAATCGCCAGTATTTTAAGACTATTCTGAGTCAATTTGAAGTCTGTGAGCAAAAAACTGTAGGAGGAGGTTGATCCGATACAATGTGTGTAAAAGATCCAAAATGGCCGACTTCCAGTGGGTTTGGACCATGGTTGCATGAAACGTTTTTGTAGGTCCTGAGAAGTTACACATGTGTACCAAATTTCATAATCCTTGGCCAAAGCTTGCCTTAGGAATGATTGTTTTAGCACCTCTAGGGAGTGCCGTGGAGGAATTAGGCCCTGCACCCAAAATCTTTCCCTGAATGTCTTTTGGGCACTCGAATAAGGTCGATCATATTGAATTTGGTGCAGATCAGATGAAAAATGGGAAAATTTGAACCAAACGTATGGTCACTTCATGACATCTGATTTAACCACGCCACCACGGTCATGACAGACCAAAATCTCAGTACAGTAAACCAAACTGGATTGTCTTGTCTTTTGTCACTCACTGGAGACAGTTTCATGATGATTGGGTGAAGGGGGTCAAATATGGACCTTCGGAAGTAAAACATTACACTTCCTGTTCTGAAGAAGCAGGGCTTCAATGATGTTGTTGTCAGACCAGGGGTTCCCAAACCTTTTTAGCCGCGCACCCCCTCCCATGTCCCAGCCGGGTTGACGCACCCCCAAGATTAATATATATATAAATAAAACGGTTTCAGTTACAACCCAAACGTCGTAACAAAGCTTCTAAATCTGAGTCTGACGCACAATTTATGCCGCAAAATACAAACACGAAGCAGTTTGATTTTTGTCCGATGACGAGCGAGCGAGCGAGAAAGAACTGGTAAAGCAGCACAGAGCAACAATAACTCTAGCGCTCCATAAAGATGTTATTAATCAGAGAAATCTTTCTGATTGTTTCACAGCGGTTACCTTCAGCAGGTAAACACGCCCACGGCAACACACCTCGGCTCCCCACAGCCCGTTTCTGTCTGAATATGCGCTAAAACCGCCTCTTTAAAATGAACTGCACGGTGCAGTCTGCGCCTGTCTGAATCGCAATGAAAAGTATTACAGATCTGTGCGTGAGCATAATCAAGAAATTGCGTCTATCACCACTAATCCCCCCCAGCAGCAGCGGTAACGACAGCGGTGTTCATGTTATGCGTGTCAGAGCCTGTCACCGGTTCAAAGTCGCGGCGCCATGAGCCGCAGCGCTGTTTGTAGGCGCAGCGCGATCCATAGAGACCGAGTCACTCAATTTAATCTCGTAAATAAAACTTTCATCCCGAATTAAATGTTTCCTCTGCTGACGTAAACAACGTAAAGTAAGGAGAGAGAAAGAGACATTTTCTGATTCTGGCTCGTTTTCTTCTCCCGGATCCGTTACGATTCTCTCCTCTGTTGCCTTCAATTTCTCTCTCACTCTCTTCCTCTCCTCTTTAATGATTTTCACCTTAGATGTCTCACCTGTTTCCCTGATTTCAGCCTATTGAGCATATTTGCGAGAACGATTGAAGCAGAGACCACAAGCCATATGCGCATATACAGCACAATGCAGATTTTTCATCTTAAAATGAAGCGTAGAAGAAGATTTCTTCTAAATAAATACAGTTTATTAACATTTTCGTGTTAATAATGTATCGTTCCGTTATGACACCCAAGCACCAGACCGAGGTTTTGCTGCTAACACTTTATTTTAGGACAAACAGAACGGGAAAGCTTTCACTCCGCCAGTCCCCCGAATCACGACTCCTCTCCCCGGAAGCTGCACATTTCTTCCGGTATGACCCCAAAGCAATCCGACTTAAAGGGACAGTAAGTGTGCAGCAGCACTTAGCAATAAAGTCTAATAAGGATCATTACAATACATTTTTATTTATTGATTAAATTTACAGTTTTTTAAGCTTTACAAAAGAAATGCCTATTTACACGCATTGTGTGGGGGGAAAAAACGCCATTACAGTTTTCGCCTCGCGCACCCCCTAGTGGCAGCTCGCGCACCCCTGGAACCTGCATTAGACCATTGAGTTTTGTTGATGACCGATTGTGGATCAGTCACAGGTTTCATGTCTCCTTGACTTTCCTTGTAGAAACTATAATAATTTAGTTTTTCTCAACAGGAAGTCAAGTTCTGGCCCCACCACTAAACATGCAAAAAAACTTACAATTTTGATACCTTCAGATCCCTCATTCCTTCTGAATATTGATGTTAGAATAATAGACATTAGAATTACTATAGGGCTTTGTGGCGTTTAGCTACTCGGGCCAAATAACGCTTTATTATGAACCCTGAAAAGCAATACGAGGGCTGACTAAATATTACATAAATAGTAGAGAACTGCTAAAAACTCTAAATATGAACTTTTACATAAGATTGCTGCAAGTAGCAGAGATTTTGAATGCGGGTATGATCCTGTTGCACCAACTTTTTGTCTTATAATTCCAACTTTAGGGCTGTTGTAGTTAAAACTTTGGAAATTCCAAACTTCTAAGGACAAATGGAATGCACCATTATTAGTTGTATTTGTCACAGGAGAACTCACATAGTGAGAAACCTTTCTTATTTGTGACATGTGGGGAAAAATTCTCCAAAACAAATACTTTGAATAGCCACATCAGGACGCATGCAGGTGAAAAGCCCTACTCATGTAAGGCATGCAAAACATATTTTTAGAGACAGCAGCAGTTTGGTTAGACACCTGATAACCCATACAAATGGGAAGCCTTACTCATGCGTGACCTGCGGGGACAAAAAAAAATCTCCAACCATATACTTTTATGCACATCAGAACTCTTACATATGAGAAGCAATGTTCTTGTGAACTTTGTGGTAAGTTTGCTACAAACTTTAACAGAAAAGTCTTACTTTGTTTAAAAGAACAATGAGTAAAATCATTCTCATTTGTCACCTGGAATGGAAGTAACATTCCCTATAAACAATCGCTCCTCTCCATCAACAATGTTTTAGTCATGTTTTTCTCATTTTGAACCTAGAAGTACGGTCCAGAACTACGGTTCAGAGTGTAGCCCGTGTTTACTTCCTGGTTCCTGACCCAATCATATGAGAGTTCCCAGAACAGAGTGCAGCATTTGGTATTTTATTTTGGCAGAAGAGGAGCAGCCTGCAAACATGGAAGCCAGATAGAGAAACAGACCAGAAATAGAACAGAATACAACATCATAGCCCTGTCATGTGGAAGTAAAAATTCAGTTGAGTTTCACAGCAGCAACGGACCATGGAGGAAATGGCATAGGCTGTTGTGTATGTGTTGTTACAATTTCAAACACTGGCTGTTGTTATTACTTATTCCTCCTTTAAAGGAACAATAAGTAATAATGACGGGCTGCATAATTATTTGCTTTATTTGGCTTTAACCGGCTGAATGGTTGCTGGCAGGATCTCTGTGATCAGGACAGAAGCAACACTGATGCTTGTTTTGTCGCTTGTTTATTGTCTATTTTACCACTAAATGTTATTTTGTTAACCACCTCCCATTTTTTGCCCTTTGTGTAGGCAGGAGGAAAGCGCTGTCATTGTTTCTGACGGAGTTGCAGAAAAAACAAGCAGTGAAGCGGGCCCAGCGGGATGAACACATGCAGCTCCGTTTGCGTGAGGCGCGGGAGGCGAGGGAACACGAGGCCTCCTTCGCTCGAGAGGCAGCGGCGCGGGCCGCCGCCTTCAAACGTGACAGAGCGGAGCGCGCTGCTGCCTTGCACCGGGAGCAGAGAGCGCAGGCTGCCGCGTTTAACCAGGCCTTCCTAGCAGTGCTGGGGGACCTAGTGCATGCAGTTGGTGAAAGTCATGCATGACCTTCTGTTTTGAGCCGGGCGTACACTGTACAATGTTTTTAATCGCTGTACTCAGATACAGCTCAAACCTCGGGGTTCACAGCTCACCATCTCTGTTCTTACTGTACGGCCCGACGCTCTGATGTAACCCGACTGCTCACACTGTACGTCTCAAAAACCACGTCAGCCCCGCAGAGAGATGGCGCTACTCAGACTCGTCTATCCGGATGCCAGACGTGAACAGTAGAAGAAGAAAAAGACGGAAGTGTCGATACTCTCTGTTAAATACGAGGCTCACTAGAACAATACGCGCTGCCTTGACAGTTCTACGAGTTGCTCCTCCGTAGTTTGACTCCATGTCACACGTAGCGCCGTCACGCTTCTCTCCTCTCCTGTGTTTTCGTCTAAGAAGAAGAATTCCCTTGTTTGCACATGCTCAGTGCGCGAGGTTGGGGGAAATGGGCTCGTAGCCCTGCTTCACCAGCAGGAGGCGCTCATGATCACCTCAGGTGGGCCGACTGGATTTCAGACGTTTGATTTTCATCCGACGTCTGATTCCTGATCAGGTGGTGGTGAGAGGCTGATCTCCCCTCGTTACCCGCTGTATGCTACACAACGCAGGATGATGCCGCTGAAACTGAAGAATTGGCCCAAAAATGGAAAAAGAAATCGTACAGCGTTGCCCGGCTTTATATTTTTATACAAATGGTAAATGACCTGTACTTGTATTTTAGAAGTCCAAAGGACCCCAAAGCGCTTCACACCCTGTTGGTGGTGAGCTGTGTTAGCAGCCACAGCTGCCCTGAGGAAGACTGACAGAGGCGAGGCTGCTATATGCTGTGCTTAAACACCAGTAAGACCAAGGAGATGGTGATTGACTTCAGGAGAAGACCCCCACCTCACTCACCTGTGAACATCCAGGGGGAGGACATAGAAACTGTGGAGAGTTTCAAATACCTGGGTGTTCACGTCAACAATAAACTGGACTGGACTCATAACACAGACGCTCTGTATAAGAAGGGCCAGAGCCGCCTCCACCTCCTCAGGAGGCTGAGGTCCTTTGGAGTGAGCAGTCCTCTGCTTAAGACCTTCTATGACTCTGTGGTGGCCTCAGCCCTCCTCTACGCTGTCGTCTGCTGGGCTCCTGGCAGTGCAGAGCGGGACAGAAAGAGGCTGAATAAGCTGGTGAGGAAGGCCACTTCTGTCCTGGGCTGCTCTCTGGACTCTGTGGAGGAAGTGGCTGAGAGGAGGGTGTTGTCCAAGCTCACATCCATCATGGACAACACCTTCCACCCCCTACACCAGACTGTAGAGGAGCTGAGCAGCTCCTTTAGTGCCAGACTTAGACATCCTGTCTGTAAAAAGCTTGTGCTGACATATGGCATTGATTGTGAAGAATTAACAGTATTTCCTCACAACCCTGTCTTATCTGATCATTTTTTAATAACATTTGAGTTTAATCTAACGGAGTTCTCCACCCCCAAAAGAGGGTTCCATTATAGTAGATCTTTATCGGATAATGCTGTATCAAAACTTAAAAAGTCTGTCCCCTTTTTAATATCCTCCGTATTGCAGAAATGCCCAGTAGATAGCAGCAATGTTGTTTCTTCCAATTCACAAATAGATGTCTTTGTAAACGGTATGACTTTGTCATTGCGTTCTGCATTAGACAATGTAGCTCCCTTGAAAAAGAAGGTGATTATTCACAGGAAGCTGGCTCCTTGGTTTAATTCAGAGCTGCATTCCTTGAAGCACAATGTTAGGAAATTGGAGAGAAAATGGCGCTCTACACACCAAGAGGAATCCTACCTAATCTGGAGGGACAGTCTATTGTTGTATAACAAGACCATTCGCAGAGTTAGAGCAGCATATTTTTCATCATTAATTGAGGAGAATAAGAATAATCCTAGATTTCTCTTCAATACAGTTGCCAAATTTACCCAGAGCCACAGCTCTGTTGATCCAGCCATCCCCTTAGCTCTTAGCAGTAATGATTTTATGGGATTCTTCATAAATAAAATTGATTCCATTAAAAATAAAATAATTGGCATCCTCCCAAACATGATTACCTCGTCCTCAGTAAGTGAGGCAGCATTGGAGGAATCCTTAGAACCTGCGCTGTGTCTGAACTGTTTAGAAGCAGTAGAGCTTTCTGAGCTATCTAAAATTTTAGCTTCATCTAAACCTTCTACCTGTATGTTAGACCCAATCCCAACCAAGTTGTTTAAGGAGGTATTCCCTCTGATCAGTGGTCCTATTTTAGACATGATTAATCTATCCTTAGTAAATGGATATGTACCACAGGTTTTTAAAGTAGCTGTTATTAAACCTTTACTTAAGAAACCTTCTCTTGATCAAGATGAGCTAGTAAACTACAGACCTATATCTAATCTTCTTTTCTTATCTAAAATTCTTGAGAAAGTAGTTGCTAATCAACTTTGTGAACATTTACAAAGTAATGACCTACTTGAGGAGTTTCAGTCAGGCTTTAGAGCTCATCATAGCACTGAAACAGCTCTGGTGAAGGTCACCAATGATATTCTCATGGCCTCAGATAATGGACTTGTGTCTGTACTTGTCCTGTTAGATCTCAGTGCTGCATTTGACACAGTTGATCACAATATTCTCCTACAAAGATTTGAGCATACTGTAGGGATTAAGGGGAAAGCATTAGGCTGGTTTAAATCTTATCTGTCGGACAGATTCCAGTTTGTTCATGTTAATAAATCTTCCTCAAACTCTAGGGTCACCTGTGGAGTACCACAGGGTTCAGTCCTTGGACCAATTCTATTTACTATATATATGCTTCCGGTTGGCAAAATTATCAGACAGCATGGGATTAATTTCCACTGTTATGCTGATGACACTCAGCTATATTTATCCATAAATCCTGATGAATCCAATCAATTACTTCGACTGCAGTCATGTCTTGATGACATCAAAAGCTGGATGACTTTAAATTTCCTGCATTTAAATTCTGACAAGACGGAAGTTGTAATCTTTGGGCCAGAGTCCTCAAAAAATAAACTTCTTAATCAATCACTTAATCTGGATGGCATTAACTTGGCCTCTGGTAATAAAGTTAAAAATCTTGGTGTTGTTTTCGACCAAGACATGTCATTTAAATCCCATATTAAACAGGTTTCCAGAGTTTCCTTTTTTCACCTCCGGAATATCGCCAAAATTAGAAACATTCTGTCCAGCAGTGATGCTGAAAAACTAGTCCATGCATTTGTTACTTCAAGGCTGGACTATTGTAATTCTTTACTATCAGGAAGTCCACAAAATGCAGTTCGAAGTCTTCAGCTGATCCAAAATGCTGCAGCAAGAGTTCTGATGAAAATCAACAAGAGGGATCATATTTCTCCAATTTTAGCTTCCCTTCATTGGCTTCCTGTTAAATCAAGAATAGAATTTAAAATTCTTCTTCTAACGTATAAAGCCCTTAATAATCAAGCTCCATCATATATCAGAGCTCTGATTACCCCGTATGTTCCTAACAGAGCACTTCGCTCTCAGACTGCAGGTCTGCTGGTGGTTCCTAGAGTCTCTAAAAGTAGAATGGGAGGCAGATCCTTTAGCTATCAGGCTCCTCTCCTGTGGAACCAACTCCCAGTTTTGGTCCGTGAGGCAGACACCCTATCTATTTTTAAGACTAATCTTAAAACTTTCCTTTTTGACAAAGCTTATAGTTAGAGTGGCTCATGTTACTCTGAGCTACCTCTATAGTTATGCTGCTATAGGCTTAGGCTACTTGAGGACATCAGGGTCTAATTTTCTCACTCTACTGATTTCTACTGTTCTCCAGTTTTGCATTGTATTACATTGAAATGACTGTCGTCATTTCAGCTTTTAACTTTTTGCTCTCTCTCTTTTTCTTCATAGTAGGTACACCTGGTCTGGCGTTCTGTTAACTTTGACATCATCCAGAGAAGACGGCTCACCCGTTACTACCATCTAATGTAGAACAGATTACTGGATCAATGTGTGCTTCTGTGCTTTTTTGTCTCTCTTGTGTCTCTGCTCTGTCTTCTGTAACCCCAGTCGGTCGAGGCAGATGACCGTTCATACTGAGCCCGGTTCTGCCGGAGGTTTTTTTTTCCCGTTAATGGGTGGTTTTTCTTCCCACTGTCGCTTCATGCTTCCTCAGTATGAGGGATTGCTGCAAAGCCATGTACAATGCAGACGACTCTCCCTGTGGCTCTACGGTCCCCCAGGAGTGAATGCTGCTTGTCGGGACTTTGATGCAATCAACTGGTTTCCTTATATAGGACATTTTGACCAATCTGTATAATCTGACCCAATCTGTATAATATGATTGAACTTGATTTTGTAAAGTGCCTTGAGATGACATGTTTCATGATTTGGCGCTAAATAAATAAAATTGAATTGAATTGAATTGAATTAAAAAGGAGCGTTACCGCAGGTCATTCATTCCTGCTGCTACCAGATTATACAATGCTGCACTGTAACTGTGACCATAACTGTAATAATTAATGTGCAATAATTAATGTACAATAACCATGTTAAATAAGAGACTTCAGCTGTTATAATTGTCTCACTACCTCACTGTTGTTCTTTACCTGGTACCACTTTAATGTAAAACGTCAAATCCATATGCATATAAGTCACCTTGAATGTACATATGTCATCTTAAATCTCTGCTTTATTTCCTTTTTTTATTTTTATTTTTTTCGATCCACTGTATATACCTCATGCACCTTTTCCTCCTTTTGGCACCTTCTGTTGATTAGTGAGCCGATGTGTGACATGGGAATTTCTCCACTGTGAGATCACTAAAGACTATCTGATCTTATCTTATATATCGGTGCCATCGGGCCCTCTGACCACCAGCAGCAGTCGAAGTGGGCGAAGTGTCTTTCCCAGGGACACAATGACTGGGAAGAAATGTAGATACGGACGTATTTGCTCTCTTGTAAGACATTGTCCTGCTTTGCAGCTGGAAAGAGCTTTTTATTTTGCTGTGATAAATGTAAATAAAATCGACATGCTTGCATGAGTTCTATTCTCTGAACCTACACTGGTAGGTGTTGGCTAAGACTGAAGATCAGGGCAGATCAGGGCAGTGGAAGATCAGGGCAGCAAAGAAGGATTATGGGAAGAAGATGGAGGAGCAGCTGGCACAGAACAACGTCAGAGATGTGTGGAGAGGTCTGAAGAACATCTCCGGCTTCAGGCAGAGGACCAGCAGGGCTGCAGACGGAGACACCAAGTCTGCAGATGATTTGAACACATTCTTCACTCGGTTCGACTCCCCCCACACTGGCCCCCTCCTTGCCCTCAACTCTCCACACGTCTCCAACCACCAGCCCTCCAGAGACCTACCATCCCCCCCACCGCCACTCCTATCAACGACTGACCCATCCACACCTTCAGCCCTACCTTCCTCCCCCCTCACAGTCACACCAATGCAGGTGAGAGGACAGCTGATGAGGCTGAAACAGAGGAAAGCCTCAGGACCGGACGGCATCCCCCCCAGGCTGCTGAGGACCTGTGCAGATGAGCTCTGTGAGGTCCTCAGCTACATCTACAACCTGAGCCTCAGCCTGGGGGTGGTGCCCACCCTGTGGAAGACCTCCTGTGTGGTACCGGTTCCCAAAACACCGCACGCCAGGGAACCAGCCCACTTCAGACCAGTCACCCTGACCTCCCACCTGATGAAGACCATGGAGCGCCTCATCCTCTGATGAAGATCATGGAGCGCCTCATCCTCTGATGAAGACCATGGAGCGCCTCATCCTAACACACCTACGCACCGTGGTGAGCCCCACCCTGGACCCGCTGCAGTTTGCCTACCGGCCCAACATCAGAGTAGAGGACGCCATCATCTACCTGCTGCAGCGGGCGCTCACCCACCTGGAGACCACCGGGAGCGCTGTGAGAGTCATGTTCTTTGACTTCTCCAGCGCTTTCAACACCATCAGACCGGTGCTGCTGAGGGGGAAGCTGGAGGACGCTGGGGTGGACAAACATCTGGCTGACTGGACCATGGACTACCTCACTGACCGCCCTCAGTACGTGCGGCTGCACGGCTGTCAGTCAGAGGTGGCACTCTGCAGCACCGGGGCCCCCCAGGGCACCGTTCTATCTCCGTTTCTTTTCACCCTCTACACCTCGGACTTCACCTACAACACGGACAGCTGCCACCTTCAGAAGTTCTCTGATGACTCGGCCATTGTGGGCTGTGTGTCTGAGGGGAACGAGCTGGAGTACCGGTCGGTCATCATGGACTTTGTGGACTGGTGTGAGAAGAATGATCTGTGCTTAAACACCAGTAAGACCAAGGAGATGGTGATCGACTTCAGGAGAAGACCCCCACCTCACTCACCTGTGAACATCCAGGGGCAGGACATAGAAACTGTGGAGAGTTTCAAATACCTGGGTGTTCACGTCAACAATAAACTGGACTGGACTCATAACACCGACGCTCTGTATAAGAAGAGTCAGAGCCGCCTCCACCTCCTCAGGAGGCTGAGGTCCTTTGGAGTGAGCCGGCCTCTGCTTAAGACCTTCTATGACTCTGTGGTGGCCTCAGCCCTCCTCTACGCTGTCGTCTGCTGGGCTCCTGGCAGCACAGAGCGGGACAGAAAGAGGCTGAACAAGCTGGTGAGGAAGGCCACTTCTGTCCTGGGCTGCTCTCTGGACTCTGTGGAGGAAGTAGCTGAGAGGAGGGTGTTGTCCAAGCTCACATCCATCATGGACAACACCTTCCACCCCCTACACCAGACTGTAGAGGAGCTGAGCAGCTCCTTTAGTGCCAGACTTAGACATCCTGTCTGTAAAAAGGAGCGCTACTGCAGGTCATTCATTCCTGCTTCTATCAGATTTTACAATGCTGCACTGTAACTGCAACTGTGACCATAACTGTAATATTTAATGTGCAATAACCGAGGTGCAATAATCTATTTAATACACTGTCCTACAACCCGTGCAATAATCCTGATGTAGTGACTTCTGCTGCTATCAACACTTGAACATAAGTCAGTACACATGTATGTATGTATGTATGTACAAATGTATACAATGTATATGCACTTACATACGCGTAGGTGCGTATGTAAGTAGGCGCATAGATATATGTATATATTTAAGTATATAGATATGTTTATATATATATATATATATTATATATATATAGACCACTAAGAATGTAAATGAGACATTTACATTCCTATTTCCTTTTTTGTATTTTTTCTTTGGTATTTTTTTTTTATCCATTGTAGATATGAAGATTCACTGTATATAACTGAATGCACCTTCCCTACTCTGCACCTTCTTGTATGAGCCGATGTGACGAGTGAATTTCTCCATTGTGAGATCAATAAAGACTATCTTATCTTAGATCCAACCCTAACCAGTTAACCCTGGTGGACAAAGTCATCATACAAACGACGCTAGGGTGTGCCAATGCAGAAGCAACCGTAAGCTTTAGTAAAAGTGTATTTGAAGGATTTCTGGGCTGCAATCACATCTGTAAACGATTTTTAAATTTAGTTTAACTGACTTCATGTTTGTGTTGAGCAAATTGTACCAAACCAAAAAATAATAAAGCTCCACCTGAGGTATTATTTAATAAATCTGTGATATGCACAAATCAAAAGGAGACATCTAAAAAAAAACAAAGGTTTATTACCAACATTCCTATTATGATACATTCAGGCCTGGGAAGCTTTAACTGTCACTAAGTGCTGCACCAGAGCGTCCCGCAGCTCTGCGCCCCGCTCCTCTTCCTCCTGTGCCGCCGGCGCCTCGCGCCGCAGCGCCGCGGCCTCGGCGGCAGCTTCGTCCCAGCGGCTCTCATACGTCTCTCCGCGGCTTTCGCACAGGTTGTGCAGAGCGCAGCAGGTCTGCGCCATGGATCTCACCAGCTGGACGTCGCAATCATTCCTTTTCTGAAGGCAGCGCCATCTTCCCTTCAACCTGCCGAAGGCGTCCTCTACCACCGCCCGTGCTGCGCCCAGTGTCCGGTTGAAGGCCCGCTGGTCCGCGGTCAGTTCTCCCGTGTCGGGAAAGGATGTCAGCAGCCACTCCTGCGAGGGATAAGCGGCGTCGCCGAGGATGTAATACCCGGTTGTGGCTGATCCAATGTTCCTGGTGTGCGCCGGAAACAGGCTCCCCTGCGCGGCACGGTGCCACAGCGCGGACAGCCGCAGAACCTGAGCGTCGGGCGTGCTCCCCGGTAACCCGGCAAACACGTCCCAGAACAACCCCTCTCCATCCACGACAGCTTGGAGGATTATGGAGTGCCAGCCACTGCGGTTGATGTAGCGGCTGTGGTCCTGCTGTGGCGCTATGATGGGGATGTGGGAGCCTGCGACGGCGCCCACGCAGTGCGGGAGTCCCCACCGGCTCTCGATGCGCACGGCCGTTTCTCTGAACCGCTCCTCGTCGGGGGAACGGATTTGTTCCGGCAGCAGCAGCATCTCTGCGGCGGCGCAGAACTCATGCACACACCTGCACACGGTGGTGATGCTGACGCCAAACAGGTGGCTGATGCTCCTGTACTCCGATCCGGCCGCCAGCTTCCACAGCGCGATGCCCACCCGCTTCCTGAGGGGCACGCATTTGCGTAAAACCGTGTTGTGCCTCTCCAGGACGGGGCGCAGTTTGGCGCACAGGTAGCCGAAGGTTGGCTCCGACATGCGGAAGTTCTGCAACCACTGCGCATCGGTGAAGCCGGGAACCACCGCGTCCCACCACTGGGAGGCCCGGGCTAAGGCCCACACGGACGGGCTGCTGCGCTGCTGGTGCTGCAACAGGACCGCCATCTGAAACGCAGCAGACAACAAAAGCTGATCCACCAAGCCTGCAGCTGCGGGGCGCACGGCTGGGTCTGACGTTAGCTCACCCTTAAACGCCGCGTGGCCTGAATGCGGTCGTCCTCCACCTGGTACCGCTCCATGGCTTCCCAAACTCTCCGGTACTTCTCCCTGGTGTTGCGCCTCGCTGCCTGCAACCTCCTCTGGGTCTCCTCTCTCATCCCTTCTGCTAGTCTCCGTCTCGTCGCTTCTCTCGCTCGCTGTGCTCTTTGCCTCCGACTCACTCGGAGTCTGATGAAAAACCAAAGGCTGAGCAACAAGCTCAACAACGTGTCCTCCATCCTTCTGCTGCTGCTTTTGGTTCTTCTTCTTCTCTTTAGATTTTTTTTTTTGTTTGGTCAGATGACAAACAACGAAATTGTTGCATTACCGCCACCGACTGGTATGGAGTGTGGACCAGAAACTACATTGGGCATAAGGTGCTACTTTTACGTTACTGTGCATCTTTTATATTTCTATGTGAACTGGAATGAAATGATATATTCTATATAGGTACAACCGGCCCCTTTAATGACTCCATGATGAGTTTGACTCCCCTGATCTAGATCTGCCTGTAGGGAGCATCCCATCTGGATCATATTCCCTTATTATGTCTCCTTGTTAACTCCTATGTTAACCTTGCAGTTCTGCATTTGTAATTTGACAAATAAATGGTAAATGGACTGAACTTTTATGGCACTTTTCCAGTCATGCTGACCACCCAAAGTGCTGTACACTATAGCCAATCACTCTCACTAACGCGCACACATTTATACACCGAGACCCAGCTCAGTGGGCAACTTGGGGTTAAGTACCTTGCTCAGGGGCACATCGACATGTGGCAAGGGGAAGCTGGAACCCACAACCTTCTGATTGCCAGACGACTACTCAACCCATCAAGCCACAGTCGCCAAGTGCTATCTGATAGATTGTGTCATATCCTTGTGTCCGGTAATATCTAAGTAAACTGACCGTTCCACTCACACATCCCATATCTTAACAGGAGACAAGGCATAATAATCCAATAACTCCTGTCTAGTTTTATGACTTAAACTTTCCTTTTTGACAAAGCTTATACCGTATTTTCCCGACTATAAGCCGCTACTTTTTCCCCATGCTTCAAACCATGCGGTTTATAATGTGGTGCGGCTTTTCTGTGGATTTTTCGTAACCCACCAGGGGGCGCTTCAGCAGAAAGTTAAAAAAAACGAGACGGGTGGGAAGTCAAAGAAGAAGATAGCGCTAATTTTTATTTAGCACTTGTAAGCAGCAGGCACGACGGAGAATTTAGTTCAAAGCCATACACACTCATCGTGGAAACCACACGAAGAAATTCGTATGATCCCGCTTTTAAGTTGAAGGCCATCGATCTGGCAGTACAGGAAAGAAATAGAGCTGCCGCACGTAAACTTGACGTGAACGAATCCATGGTTCGGCGCTGGAGACGGCAGTGGGAAGAACTCATTCAATGTAAAAAAAACTAGAAAGGCTTTCAGAGGACATAAAAGCAGGTGGCCTGAACTTGAAAATGTTCTTGAGGACTGGGTTAACACTCAGAGAGCAGGTGGCCGAGGTGTATCCACCGTGCAAATCCGGTGTTGTGCGCAATTCTGTTCCCCCTGTGTCGGGAGCGCGCTTTGCGGCCGTTTTCACGGCGCTTCTAATTGATTTATCGGTAAAACAACTCCTATAATCATGTCAAGGTTGTAACATTGAGTTTAATCGGCAGCTGTTTACAAAATTGTAAAATAAAAATAAATAAATCAAATAAATCAGCGGCTTTTACCCCGGTGCGGCTTTTATATGTACTTCTCTATTTTTTTTAAAAAACTTAGTGGGTGCGGCTTATATAGAGATGAGCTCTATAGTCGGGAAAATACGGTAGTTAGAGTGGCTCATGTTATAGTTATGCTGCTATAGGCTTAGGCTACTGGAGGACATCAGGGTCTATTTCTCTACTGCAATTTGCATTTTCTTGTTGTTATTTCATCTTTTACCTTTTTGTTCTCTCTCTTTTTTATTTCTTCATAGTAGGTACACCTGGTCTGGCATTCTGTTAGTAATAGTAGTATCATCTTTATTGTCATTGAAACATACATTACAACATTGTTCTCTGCATTTAACCCATCACCCTAGGGGAGCAGTGGGCTGCCATGTGCGGCACCCGGGGAGCAATCTGCGGTTAAGCGTCTTGCTTGCAAAGACCCACTCTTATATATAAGAGTGCAGGCGCTGGGGATCAAACCGGGTACTTGCATCCTTCTCTGAGTGCAAGCGCACTGCTCTAACCACTCGGCCACGACCCCCCCCCCCCCCTGTTAGATGTGACATAATCCAGGGAAGACAGATTATCTGCTATTACGATCTCATGTAGAACAGATTCCTGGATCAATGTGAGCTTCTGTGCTTTCTGTGTCTCTGCTCTGTCTTCTCTAAGCCCCAGTGGGTCGAGGCAGATGAGCGTTCACACTGAGCCTGGTTCTGGTTCTGCTGGAGGTTCTCCTCCCTGTTAAAGGGGAGTTTTCCTCTCCACTGTCGCTTCATGCATGCTCAGGATGAGGGATTGCTGCAAAGCCATCAACAATGCAGACGACTTTCCACTGTCTGTATATATATATATATATATATATATATATATATATATATATATATATACATATATATATGTATATATAAATACATATACATACTGTATAAACATCCCGCCTCTTGCCCATTGAACACTGGAGACACCAGCACCCCTCGCGACCCCATGAGGGAGTCAGCGAGTCAGAAAATGGATGGATGGATAAACGTCAAAATACCTGTTGTCTGTTAATTTGTCCTGTATTTTGTTTTGAAGATTTAGAAATGCACAGATAAACCCCACGCTTATTTTTTTATCTAACATCATAAAACACAGCAAAATCACAGATTCACGGAACTGCAAATAAATGTATTGTATTTACATCTCCACTAGAACTAGAAGTGTAACTGACACTGACAGTATTTAAATATTAACTTCAATGTTTTAAGCAAATGTACAACTGGGCTGTAGTTACTCTTTAGCCCATTTCATGTAATTAGCTTAATATTCCAAACACATTTCTTACATCATATATCTGAAGTGTAGATAACAGCTTCTCCTTACCTACATCCTCTCAGACAACTAATTATGTCCCTAACAGTAGTGAGTTGTCAATAATGTTTAAATGTGCAGTAAACCTTAATACATAAGCAGCATGGAGGACCCAATACTGTCCTTTGTGTAAGATTGGTGACACCAAGACTGAATTGTTACATGAGTGGTTTTCCATTTCATCATTGAAATGAGAACATATTAATAAACTATTGGTATATACTAGTAGGACTATTAAAGAACAGCAGATTAAACTTTAAGATATGTAAAGGCCTATATTAAAATCATTTTGTGACCAAATCAACAGATTAAATAATATCTTACTGTTTTGGTGACCAAATTACTTTCGTAATGATGAAATATATAAATCAGAAACAAAAAGTATAATTAAACAAAGATTAAAGGGAAAGTGGAAGAAAGAATTGGATGAAGATAACAAAGGATGATTTTATTATGGGATTCAAGAGAGAGAAGGAGAGATGAGAAGCTGTTGGTGGAGTTGGAATCAGCGGTTGGCATAAGCTGGGTTCTGGGTCAGAATGGCCACTCAGGAAGTAGAGGAAGATGGGGAAATGGAGTGTGGCGACTGGAATCTAGTAGCTAACAGCGGAGGAGGAACGGGGATAAATAGGAGAGGAGATGGAGGATACATGTTGAGTCAAAGAAGTAAACGTAGTTTGGAAGAGAACAGTTCCGATTATTTGTGCGGAAAAGGGCTGTGAGAAAGGATTTAAAATGATCCTCATATTTAGGAAAGAAGATGAGCATGTGAGTTTAAGTCCGATAGCAGTATCTAGGGAGTTAAAAAAGAAGCTGGGAGATGTGGAAATGGCAAAGATATTGAGAGATGGAAGCTTGTTGATAACATATAAGATGGAGGAACAGAAAAACAAAGCCTGGGAAGTTGAAAGTGTGTGTAAGAAAATAATTAGTGAGAGAAAGACTGTGGGTGAGAGTAGATTTACAAGGGGGGTGATAATAACAGGGATACCTGTAGCAGAAGACTTGGACTAACTCAAGCGCAGTATTAATGGAGGCGAAGTGAGCAGAATTAAGAGATTGTTGAGAACAGTAAATGGAGAAAGGGTTGAGAGCTTGTCGGTTCTTCTGGAGTTTCAGGAGTCTTTACAGCTTTGCTAGGGCCCGGGACAACGCAGTCTTTTTGGGCCCCCCCTCTACACCTGCCACACACACACACACACACACACACACACACACACACACACACACACACACACACACACACACACACACACACACACACACACACACACAAAAAAAGTCAACTTAACTGTATACTTTATGCCCTGGAAATCTCTGTATTTTATACTGGATATTTTCAACCCATCTATTGAATTTGGTGCACTAGTTGATCTTTTCTTCATAAGAGAACAGCAGCACTGCAGCCAAAATATGGCCTTTTTTGACCCGCTGTGTATTAGCCAGTCCCTAAACTTGATGTATCATGAAACTGTTGACCTTTCGGGTTTTGTGAATTGTATTTTATTATTACAATTAAATAATAATAATAATGTTCATAGTGTTTTTTTCCTAATCCACCTCTTATATCTTTCAATCCTTTTGTAATTTTGTCTGTGTTGTGTGCACCTGCCTGTTGCTTTAATCCTATAAATTTCCCCGTCGTGGGATAAAAAAAGGATTAGCTAATGTTATCTTATCTTAAATAACACTTTTAAATATATGTACTGGGTTCTTTCAAGGTCTTAATTACATTTTCTCTTTGGGCTCCAGTAACATATGATAGATAATATCTACTGTGAAAATTAACATGAACTGCTGCTGAAGATGAACACTCTGATCTACCTGGATGTTTTCTGGAGGACTGAAACGCCTCAGTCAGTGACGTCAGTCTGTGGTTCTGGTCTGTCGAGGCAATGACAGAAGTTTCATCTCCTCTCTTCTGTTTCTGTCGCTCGACATTTTCTTGCTCATGGTTTTTCATGTGCTTAGATACATTTGTTGTGTTTCCACTGAATTTAACTGGCTTTTTACAAAACATACAGCTTGATTTCATTTATGGTATTAAAATAGAGCCAAACGGTGCTACTTTCCCTCTTCATGTTTTACCGCTCGTGCGGTCTCTCTCTCTCTCTCTCCGAGTCTGATCAGCAGCAGCGCGGTTGTTTGTGAGAGACACCAGAGTGCTGAGTGGGCGGGCCAGACTGAGCCTGCGTACTGATTGGCTGGCGTTGCTGAGCTATGTACGAGAGGGGAGGGGGAGCAGCAACGTGCCGTGACACAGGCCGTTTCTCAATATGCGTTCTTGAGCGTTCTCGTGTGCTCGTGACACGTCATCAGCCTCAGCCCGAGCACTGTTCCGATTGGCGAGAACGCGCCACATCCCCGGATGTTGTTCTCGCCCCGCCCTCTTTATGGAGCATGCATCAGAGCAGACTTGTGCGTTCTTCAGCCTGACCGCTTTCCCAGAATGCACCGCGGCAAGATAATTTTTAGGCTTTTTAGAAATTAAAAATGTTGTTTTAAAAAAATTTTCAATAAGATTTATTGTGGTGTAGTATATAAATAGAGTTGAATGTTAAAGAAATGCTAAAGAACTGTGCGTCTCATGACGTCACAAGTACGCTTCTGTTCCAATACACCATACGTGCTGCGTGCTCGCGTTCTTGTCAAGTCCGATCTTCCTGTGTTCTTACCAAGACCGGACTTGACGAGAACGTGAGTCCGTACTCGCGTTCTCGTGAATTGAGAAACGGCCACAGACTGCTTGCTGCAGTCAGCGCACGCGCTGACTGACACTGATTTTAATGGTCAGTCAGAGTGTCAGTTTTGCCCCCCCCCCCTCTCTGTCCTGGGCCCAGGACAACTGACCCGTTTGTCCCCCCCTGTCGGCGGGCGTGCTTCCAGAGAAAGTCAAAATAGGATGCATGAGCTGTCCAGTTAGGCCCTACATTCCTCCTCCGCTACGCTGTTACAAATGCCAGACGTATGGAAATATAGCAGTAGTCTGCAAAGGGAAGCAGAGATGTCCTAAATGCGGAGGTGAGCATAGAGTGGAAGAATGTAAGGAAAATGTGCAGGATACATGTTGTAACTGTGGTGGCCAACACAGGGTAACATATGGTGGAGTCAGGAAGAGGGCTGTGGAAATACAGCAGGTTAAAACAGTTAACAGCATAAGTAATGCAGAAACAGTGAAGAAAGTACAAGGACAAAGAGGAAGGGTGGATTCTGACAAGGTTATCCAGGTGTGGAGAACAGAACCAGGTCAAACAGTCATGGAGCAGCTTTGTCTGCTGCACCATGCACATTTCAGGGCACTTTTCACCCTCCATATACCTCAGTCTCCTCTCCACCTCAGTAATTATCTACACCTGTCAGTCACTAATCAGCCAGCACTCAGCACACCTGTCAGCCTCCCTATTTAAGCTCCCTGCATTCAGTCCTCCCCTGTCGGTTCGTTCTGTTGGTTCTGCTCACCTCATCTTGTTCTCGTCCAGCCCGTGTTCCCGTCATCTCCGCCTGCCTGCTGTGGTTCTGGTCCTACTCACTCACTCACTCACTCACTCACTCACTCACTCACTCTCTCTCCAGTCCTGCAAGTATTCACTCAGTTGTGCCGTTAATCCTGTTGTGGTTCTGGTTCCTAGTCTTCATTCTGCCGTGCTGTTGGTTTTGCTGCCTCCTTGCTCTGGGCTTTGTCCTGCTTGCCAGCTCCAACCATTTGCAGCTCCAGCCTCCACAACTCATCATCTTCAATAAACTCTCTTTAAGACTTTACTGTGTGGTGTGTGTGGTTACGTTTGGGTTCATCTAAAAACATGACACAGAGAAATCAAATCCAGGACTGTCAGTGGATAAGATTATTTTGTTTGGCATATGTGATCAACTGTTCTGATCAAGTTAAACACAAAACCGAGAAAATTAAAATAATTAAAGCAGCTGAGAAGTTTTTGGGAATAAAAGATATATCCTGGGAGCATATCAAAACAAGACTTGAAGCAGATGGAAAAGCGGGAGGGCAAGGTGATTATTGTACAGTGGAATGCAAGAAGCTTAATAGCAAATGGTCAGGAGTTTAAAGGATTTATTAGAGAAGACAAACACAAAATCCCCGTACATTTCAAACCAAGCAGGACCCTCAGACAGAGGCTGGTGCATCCCAAGGACAAAACACTTAAACCTAAGATGAGTGGAGTGGTGTCTGCAGTTCAGTCAGTGAGGAATGTTCTGATCTTTATACTGGAGAAACCAAATAACCTCTCCACAGACGCATGGCTCATGTAGCAGGATGAAGCCTCCCCTGAGATTGAGGACACCCTGGTGTTCTTAGCTTATGGGTGGAGAGCATAAAGGGAGTCTCCCTCACCTGGGTGCTTTATGCTTGCAGGAATTAAGGGAGGTAATCTTGCAGTTGAAGGCTGAAAATGAGAGATTGAAACAGGGACAAACTGCTGTCACACCTGGTCAAAGTGCTGAGCCCCCCATTCCATCGACATCTTTTGCTAATGCTGGTGCCCAACAGCTTGAGAGGCTGGTGCTTGTTCCCCGAGACAGAAAATGTCCTTTTTTCAGAGGAAGGAAGGGGATGGGTTTGGTGGAATGGTTGGAGGAAGTGCAGGCTTGTATGAGGGTTCGTCACCTGTCAGAGCTGGATCAGGCCTTTTTCTTATTTGATCGTCTAGAAGGAGAGCCCCGTGAGGAAATTAAGTTTCGTCCCAGAGCAGAAAGAGAGGATCCAGCCAAAATAATTGCGGTGCTTCAGGAGTTGTATGGGTGTTCAGACTCATATGTTGCCTTGCAGGAGGCTTTCTTTTCTCGTCGGCAGCAGGAAGGAGAAACATTACAAGAGTTTTCCCTTGCATTAATGAGCTTAATGGCAGCCGTCAGACAGCAAGCGCCAAGCGATGTCCCTAATGCTGAGGTGTTGTTGCGTGACCAATTTGTTGAGCATGTTATTGATGGTTCACTGCGCCGTGAGTTAAAGCAGTTTGTGCGTGTGAAACCGACGGCTACACTGCTAGATGTTCGGGCTGAAGCACTCAGGTGGGAGCGTGAGGGGACTCCTGAAGGTGCTAGGGGCATTACACAGGCCAAATGGCATGCGGTTCCACTCAAACAACCCGAAAGGGGTGCAAAAAGCTGTTTTTGCCCGATCTACTTCAGCCACCGGGACCTGGTTATAGCCACTGGCCAAATCCAGGGTGGAAAACCAACATGCACCTGTCAGTGCATCTAAAGATTCCTCAATGCGAGGAAGAGGGAAGGCATCCTTCCTGGTTTTACTATTAAGTTGCCTATAGTCAACACACATTCTGAGACTACCATCCTTTTTTCTAACCAATACTATAGGGGATGCATATGGGCTGCAACTTTCTCTGATTACCTGCGTGTTCAGGAGTTGGTTAATATGTTCCTTCACCACATCATAATCAGATGGAGGGATCCGCCTGAAACGCTGGCGAACCGGAACATCATCCATGAGAGGGATCTCATGGGCAATCAGGTTAGTGCAGCCTAAATCCCCATCATGGGCTGAGAAAACAGATGTATACTGTTTGAGGAGAGACCTCACCTTCTCCTGATTGTCTGCTGATAAACTGGACAAGTTCACATCCTTCAGCTGATGCAGTCCTCAATCTCAGGGGAGGCTTCATCCTGCTACACTCAACACAGGAGAGCTACCTCCTCAGGACACGACTCTGCTGTCCACCTACACCTTAAGGACAAAGGACACTCTTTTGAGGACCAAAATGTTCACATTTTGGACAAAGAAGACAGATGGTTTGAAAGGGGTGTGAAGGAAGTCATCTACGTTAAGAGAGAAAAACCAACCTTAAACAGAGGAGGAGGCCTTAGGTTCCAACTTTCAAAAACTTACAATACAGCAATAGGATTAATTCCGGCCAATCTTCACCTTAACTCTCACCCTCATTCGGGTGATCAAAACATTGTTCCTGTAAGCCAGGCCAACAACAACCCTAACGACTCCTCGTTACAGAGGAGTGGACCAGTTTAGGTCCAATCTGCTGGCTTAATGTCTTTAGCGACCGCCCATTACTAAGGGGTGGACCTGGTTCAGTTGAATTTGCACGTTATCTAAGCCATTACAAGGCCTTTGTTTGGCAGTAGTTTAAAGCTTGGTACTCCACATTACTCCAGACTTTTTCCTGGAGAGGAAGCGAAACGTCTTCAACTACGGAAAACAAGTCCAGTTGCTTTGTTTTTAACTTTTTTTGGAATAGATTTGGGCAAACAGGATTAAACGGTACATTATTGAAAATAGGTAAACATAAAAATGGCATGTGAATACTGTGAGCAACAAGAGACAATTGAGCAAGTTATGGTTCACTGTAGGAAGTATAAAAGAGAAAGGAGGGAAATGGTTCAAAGTCTAAAAATGGAAAGAATACACTTTGATTTAATAGAAATCCTTAGAAAAAAACTCAAGAGATAAGTGTTATGTAATCGTTTTTCATTATCTTAGATTAATTGATGTAATTGAGAGGATTTGTATCTTACTTTGGTTTTGTGGATATGGTTGTGACTTGTTTCGTTAAGTATAAATAAGTTGTAGCCATTCTGATCCACACTCCATACCAGTTGGTGGCGGTAATGCTCCACTTCGTTGCGTGCCAACCGGCAAAAAGAAGAAGAAGAAGAAGAAGAAGAAGTCGCTCATTCATAGTTCAGCTCTGTTCAACTTTAATGTGGCCATAAAACCTTAGAGTTGTCTTGTGAGGCCTTAAGCTGCCAACCAGAGAACTGGGTAATAGACAAAGCTAAAGCCTCCTAGACTCTGACAGCATGTGCAGCTCGTCTTAACCGCTATTTGTCTCCGTTTTAGAAGAAGCGACAGCAGCGAGGGAGCAGTTAGCATCAGAGCTAACTGAGAAGCTAACGGCCAGAGAAGTTTCCTGTTAGAGGAAAAGGGAAAAAGTGACTTCTCATTGAGAACACTGGACACTTATTGGACTCTGGATGTTTTGAGGCTTTTCTCCGAGGAACAAAAGCGAGTCTGACGGTAAGAAGATGAACTTAACAACAATTTAACCAGACCTCTCAGCTGAATAAAGTTATTAAGTACTTTAAAGTAGTAGAAGTGAAAGACGTGTCACTGAGAGTTATTGTTCAGACTTGTTTGGTGGCACTACAATGATCTATTATAGATCATTGTAGTGTAGTTATTGCTCATTTTATACTTATTCTAATAATAAAAAATGTGAAAGTGTAGGTATTATCTAAATGATAAAATCTGATTAAAATTAATGCCATTTGTCCAAAGCTCTTTGATCTATATACCAAACTGTTATTTTTAATGGATTTCTTTTGTATCCTACACCTAAAGAGACATTAATGAATATTACTGCCATTTAGGCTTTGGGAAATTCTTAAAAATATGTAATGTATTATTTTCCAATCAAATAAATGTAGTATGATAGACGTGAGATCAGATACACATGGAATTTATTTCATGATAATCCCCCTCTCCTTGGTGACGCTGTTAAATATTTCTCTATGATTATTCTTCTGGTGTAGCAACTTGCAGACGGTCCCTAAGCATTTGTGGACCAGCGAGCTCTGCATAAAGTCCAACGCAATTCGTTTTGAAGAAACGAAAGTTACGACTGTAACTACGGTTCTATGAATCCCGGATGACCGCCAGAGGCGGTGCTTAAAGCACTGAATGATCACTCTTGCGCATGCACAGGTCGAGAATCTTATACCAACATAGTCACGTGTGACCCCCGGTGACTCCGGAGCCCATATAGTCACGTGACAGCGACAGCTCAGTCCCTTAATCTTCTCGCGAACAACACGATGATTCCGAGGGACCGAGCGCTCTGGCGGTCATCCGGGATTCATAGAACCGTAGTTACAGTCGTAACTTTCGTTCTATTTCATCCCTACTGACCGCCAGAGGCGGTGCTTAAAGCACTGGATGACGATTATCAACAGAGTCCTGAGGAATCACACATGGAAAAGAGAGGACCCCAGAAAAAAAAAAAACATGCCCACCTCACTGGGATGATGGTGGTCCTTGGGATAGGATCGCCTCCATTGGGTGAAGGGCAGCCAGGTTAACCCTGTAAAACCTAGCAAAGGTATTTGGGGATGACCAAGAGGCTGCTGCACAAATAGCCTCCAGAGAAACCCCAGTCATGGCGGCCCATGACACACTAATGCTCCTGGTGGAATGGCATCGTACACCAGCAGGGGGCTGGCGGCCCTGTAGAACGTAAGCTTGTTCTACCACGTCCACAATCCAACGTGCCAGACGCTGTTTAGAAAGGGCCTGCCCCTTGCGGGGCCCAGCATAGCAAACAAACAGACTATTAGACTGCCGGAGGGAAGCTGTGAGTCTGACATATGCCTCTAGTGCCCGAACAGGGCAGAGAGGCTCGTCGGCCCCACCTGCATCAAGGCGAGCAAGCTGGAGGGGCACAGCATGGCTCGCAGTAGAGGCCACTTTGGGAAGAAAAGCAGCGTCAGGCCAGAGTGTGACGCCAGAACCAGCCGGGTTCCAGCGGCAACAGGACTCATGAACAGACAACGCATGGAGCTCACCCACCCGTTTTGCCGAAGCCATGGCGAGGAGAAAAGCTGTCTTTTTTGACACGCACTCAAGACTCGCCTCCGCCAATGGTTCAAATGGAGGAGATCGCAGGGCGGCGAGGACAAGGGAGAGGTCCCACACGGGCACAACAGGGCGTGTGGGAGGGCGCAAGCGACGGGCGCCTCTCAGAAACAAAGAAATATCTTTGTTACGGCCAACCGTTTCCCCACTCATCCCTGAATGCCAGCAAGAGATGGCAGCAACATAAACTTTCAGAGTGGAAGGAGACCGACCTTGGGAGAGCAGTCCTTGAAGGAAGGTCAAAATAACAGAAACAGGGCAGTGCACCGGGTCCTCGTGTCTTGCCCGACACCAGCTGCTAAAAACTTTCCACTTATGAGTGTACACCAGTCGTGTGGAAGGGGCCCTGGCATTAGTCATTGTATGCCCGATGTCTCCGTCATACTCAGAGAAGGACACGCCGGGCCCTGTAGCGGCCAAACCCAGAGATGGAGGCGACTGGGGTTGGGATGCAGGATCTGACCACCCAGTTGTGACAGGAGGTCCTTCCTGCGGGGAAGAGGCATCGGAGAGCTGCAACAGAGCCTGTGCAGCAGTGGAAACCAGGTCCTCCCCGGCCACCGGGGGGCTACCAGAACGACCTGATGCCCTTCCTGAAGGACCCTCAGGAGTGTTGGGCCTATCAGGGGAAGTGGCGGAAACGCATAGAGCAGCACCCTGGGCCAGTCGTGTGCCAGCGCATCCTGACCCAGGGGACTGGCACTGTCTGCCAGGGAGAACCACAGGGGGCAATGTGTTGTCTCCTTGGATGCGAACAGATCTACAGCCGCCCTTCCATACCTCTGCCAAATGATCTCCACTACCTCCGGATGGAGCCTCCACTCCCCCGGTGGTGGGCGTCCCCGAGAGAGAATATCGGCCGGAACATTCTGGACCCCTGGAATGTGGGCTGCTCTGAGGCTGGTGAAAAGAGGGGCCGCCCAAGTCAAGAGCTTCTGGGTCAGCCTCAGCAGGGCTATCGACCGTGTTCCCCCCTGATGGTTGATATGAAACACCACCGACGTATTGTCCGACCGCACCAGGACATGCCTGTGGCGCAGGCCTGGGAGGAAGTGTTGCAACGCCCGCCGCACAGCCTCTAGCTCCAGGACGTTGATGTGCTGCCGCTTTTCCTGCGGAGACCATGTCCCTCGGGCAATCTGCCGCTGCCACGACGCCCCCCACCCTGTGGTGGATGCGTCGGTAGAGACGACCTCCCGTCGAGACGGCAGAGAGCCCAGTGGAACCCCCCGGGTCATAAATGCTGCATCCCGCCACTGAGCCAGTGACGCGAGGCAATAAGAGGACACCCGCAGCCTTTTGCGGCGGTGCGGCGTAAGAGAAGGGTCCAGCCTCCGGCTGTTGAGCCACATTTGCAGTGGTCGCAGAGACAGCAGCCCCAGGGGTGTTACCGCAGCAGCCGCAGTCAGCATGCCCAATAGACGAAGATAGAGAATAAAGGGGGGTGCATGGCCGGGCAGAAAAGCGGGCAGCATCTGCAGAATGCTCTCGACACGCTGAGGCGATGGTCGAGCAGTCATGGTTAAGGAGTCCATCGTGATGCCGAGAAACGTGACCACCTGAGATGGAACCAAGTTGCTCTTCTGCCAGTTCACATGAAGACCCAACCGCGCTATATGATCGAGCAGCCTGCGTGTGTCTGCAGCGGCTTGAGCTTCTGTGGGCGCACAGATGAGCCAGTCGTCCAAGTAGGGCAGGATCTTCAGCCCCTTGGCCTGCAGAGGACACAGGGCCGCAGCTACGCACCGCGTGAACACACGTGGGGACAGGGAGAGGCCGAACGGAAGGACTCTGAACTGAAAATGCTTGCCCTGAAACGCAAAGCGGAGGAACTGCTGATGATGCGGTGCAATCGGGACATGAAAGTATGCGTCCTTCAAGTCGACCAAGGTGAACCAGTCGCCTGGGGAGACTGCCTGAAGCACATCCCTGACGCTCAACATGTGGAAGGGGATAGCCTTCAAGAAAACATTCAGACCTCTCAGGTCCAAAATTGGGCGGAGTCCGCCAGTCTTTTTTGGGACTAAAAAATATTTTGAGTAAAAGCCCCCTGGATCCTGCAGGGGGTCGACAGGCAATATAGCACCCTTGGCCAGCAAGGCGCCTATCTCTTGGCTCAGAGTCTGAGCCATTTCCAGGCCGTGAATCACCGTCATCCTGACTCGACCAGGAACTGGGGGGCGGCGGCGGAACTGTAGCGCATAACCCCGGGTAATTGTAGACACCACCCACGGATCGGGAACGAGAGCGGCCCAACAGCTGAGCTGGTCCGGGGTAAAGTGTCCCACCGCCAGCTCGGTGATGTCATTTCCGAGACCCCCTGCCCTTAAGAGGGCGGGAGGGCCGCCGAGGAAACTGTCCGGGTCGGGAAGCGACCCGAGCAGGTCCTGCAGTAGGCGCTGCAGTAGGTGCCGCAGCAGGTCGCGGCGGCCCCATGGGGGCTGTAGTCCGAGCAACATATGTGCGTGAAAGAGATGCCGAGGCACCCGCAGCAGGATGCCGCGATGGTCTGCGATGAAGGCCAGCCAACTGCTGCTTGGTACGGGAAGCCTGGGCCGACCGCTCCAAGGCTGCAAGTGCAGCAGAGCCAAACAACTCCCCCGGAACCACTGGAAGGCTCATCAGGGTCCGTCTACAGGCTTCAGTCAAAGGAGACTGAGCCAGCCACACTTGACGGCGTGCCTGAACCAGGGTGGACAGGACACGGCCGATTTCCCTTGACAAAAGGGCAAAGGCATGAAGCGATGCGTCCAACAGCCCCCGAGTGGGCGCGTCAATTGCAAAGCCTTCCAAGGAGGCTGAGAGACCTAGTAACAAATGAGACAACGAGTTACCAAGCCGCCCTAAACGAGACCCCGCATCATAGGCCCTGCACAGCAGGTCATCAGTCACCCGGCACTGAGGACGAGGACACCTGGCGTCAGTTCTCAAAGCCTCATCTGGCGCCACAATGAGGGATGCTATTGCGGGCTCAACAGAAGGCATATGGCCCAAGCCAAACTTGGGCGCATCTTGCATGGCCGCCAGAACCCTGCCATCAGAGGTCGGCCGTGAGAAGACCTTAGTGTCTGCCCAACAGGTATGAACCTCCTTAACATATTCGGCTGATGGGGGAACCATAAAGGACGACCTAGCAGGAGGACGTCGAAAGAACGCACTGGAAGTCACAGGTTGGTTCTGCGGAGCATCCAGCTGCAACCGGGCAAAAGCAGTTTTTAACGCACCCACTATAGAATCGTCCTCTTCCGACCGAGAATCGGAAGAGATATGCGAACCGGCATCCGACAGATGCGAGCCCGAGTCAAGCGGATCCTGAAAATCAGTACCCGATGCTGCTAGGGAAATAGCATCGTCCTCCAAGGCAGAGAGTCCTGAACCCATGCTCTGCACTGGGTCAGGGTCTTCAACCAAGCCCACAGCACGTCCGTCCCTGAGGGACTCCAGCAGCGCTTTCATCTCCTTCAACTCAGAAGTAAGATGAGCCACCTGCCCAGATAAGCCCTCGGAATCCGTAGGGCTTCTCTTGGTCCTCTTCCGGGGAGGCCCCGCAGCCTCAGGAACCACACGCTTCCTAGGCTGGCCGGTGCCCTGACAGTCAGCTAAGCGAGCATTACGCAGGGACAAGGGAAGAACAGAACAATTAGGGCAGGCCGCTTCAGTCAAGGCCTCCCTCAGGTGATCCGGTCCCAAACAAGAGGGACAGAGGTCATGCCCATCCTCTAACTGGAGAGGGGCCAAACAAGCTCTGCAGCACGGCACGTCCAACATCATGTGCTCGCAGGACTAGGTCAGGTCGAGCTGAAAACGCTACTCTTGACACTAGCAGACGAGCAAATAGGCCAGGAAACCCGGTCGAGCAGAACACGCCACCAGGGGTTCCCCAGCAGTGGAAAAGCTGCAAAGAGCACTGTGAGGGAAGCCGAACACGGCTGCTCACAATGAGAAGGCGAGCCCGAAAACGGCCGCAATTAACTTAATAGGCAAGCTCGGGAACGGCTGCCCGGTAAATGAAGGAGGCAAGCTCGGGAACGGCTGCCCGGTAAATGAAGGAGGCAAGCTCGGGAACGGCTGCCCGGTAATAAAGGAGGCAAGCTCGGGAACGGCTGCCCGATAAATGAAGGAGGCAAGCCCGAAAACGGCTGCACGGTAAATGAAGGAGGCAAGCCCGAAAACGGCTGCACGGTAAATGAAGGAGGCAAGCCCGAAAACGGCTGCACGGTAAACGGAGGAGGCAAGCCCGAAAACGGCTGCACGGTAAACGGAGGAGGCAAGCCCGAAAACGGCTGCGCGGTAAATGAAGGAGGCAAGCCCGGGAACGGCTGCCCGGTAAATGAAGGAGGCAAGCCCGAAAACGGCTGCACGGTAATGAGACGCAAGCTCAATCAGTATATGTAGCCAACACGGCTGCAATTTGCCAAGATAAAGGCAAGCCGCAAGAACGGCGGTAGAGTAAATAAGAAACGCACGCCCGAAAGCGGGAGCGATTAACAAAATACGCACCAACCAAAAACCAAACGGCAAGCAACAGGTTGGTCGGAGTCGCCAAAAAGGCAAAGGGAAATCGACGCAGGGAGCGAACGCGTCCCGCTTCCCGTCGAATAAAGGAAAAACAACTTACCAATCGAAGAAAGAGTTGTAATAAGAATAGTTTGCGCAGCCTCTGGAGGGCGAGAAAATCCTCGCAGCCCCGACCGTAGTCTCGAGGCTACCAGCGACAAGCAACAATCAGTGACTTACCACCTGCACAACCTGCATGCGAGAAGATTGAAAGGGACTGAGCTGTCGCTGTCACGTGACTATATGGGCTCCGGAGTCACCGGGGGTCACACGTGACTATGTTGGTATAAGATTCTCGACCTGTGCATGCGCAAGAGTGATCATTCAGTGCTTTAAGCACCGCCTCTGGCGGTCAGTAGGGATGAAATAGAACTATAGTTGTAGCTCACTGACTGCATTGCTGTGGTTGCAGACAGGTGTCGCTTTTGTAGAAGAAATTATCTGCCGACGAGTTATTGATCCGGAAAAGCCGAATCTGTGAATATCTTTCTAACTTTACCGCTGTATTGTTCAGTTAGTGGGTTAAAACGGGGGAAAAAAAATTTTAATGTAAAAATAATACTGAATAAAGTACTTTTCAGTTATTGAAGGTATTATTAAACTCATTGTTTTAAGAATAGAGAGCTGTTTTTTTTTTTATCTTATTTTATTAAAGAGTACCACTCATGCAGAGCGCCTCAAGGCTCCATGCTTGGCCTCTTCTCTCTTTACTCCGTCCCTTGGGAGTCAGATACAAGAAACCACTGTTTAGCCTTCTTTTTTTAGACAGAAGACAGTCAGACTATTATGACAATAAAAAGGGAAATGGTTGCTCTAAAAATAAACTTCTGAAAAATTGATATTGTTTGGGTGCATTGATGTTTCTAACATCAGTTTTGACCTGAGACCTTAAAGGAGAAGTCCGGTCAAAATCAGAATTCAAACTGCTGAAAGTACTTTAAATATAAAAGTATTACATACTGTTCAATAAATGATAAGCTTTATAAATTAAGAGTAATTTTCATTTGAAGATAAAAGATAAGCTTTTATGGGGGCCGCCATCTTGGTGAAGAACAGTACTGCCACCTCCCAGTTTGTGACGTCACTGTGCGGTATCAGCTGTAGAGCAAGTCCCAATGCCCTCTCTGTCCCCTTGTAAATAAATATGTTTTCATGCCGAAATATTTATTTAACCTCTTAAACAAAGATAGACATGGTATTAAGCATTTAAATTTAAATTAATACTAATTTTACATTTTAGAGCCATAAAAAGAAAACAAATAATCATTAAAGTACGGTTTATGGGTTGGGTTCTGCAATGTTATGAGTATAAAACTCATCTTTAGAACCAATCTCTGCTCAAAATGGTGATCTGCACCGCCTGATCTACTTTCAGCAGTTATCATCAGTTATTGCAACTGTGAACTGCAGAAAATACGGGCAGAGCGGCTCCTTCTGAGTTTACTCTCTGCTGCTGTGAGGAGGAGCTGCAGCGTTATGAGGCGGAGGGATATTTCAGCGTCACTTAGTTATGAGCCAAAAAAAAAAAATCGACTTCACTTTCAGAAACAAGCCCAAAAAAACTGCAACCTGCAACTCATGAAATTTACAAGGTGAAAAAAACTGTTTTTTTCCACTTTAACCCGATGTATTGTTACATCCAACTGCCATGCACACGAGCATTGTTGCTTCAACAATAGCTCTCGCGAATTTCAACGATGAAGTCCTCTGGAAATGCAAAATAATAATTGTTGATCGCAGCTGTGTACAACAGCTCCTATTGACTTTGCTTGTAAAGCGCGGCGAACTGCCGTCGGCTCACCGCGATGTTGCGTCACAGGATGTGATGTCAGGCGGCCATTATTGCCCAAATATGGGCCCCCATACACAGTGATCGAGACAATTGCTTTTATTTTCTTATTGATTACCGCTAAATTCGTTAAATCACCACAGACGTCTTAGTTTTAGGTATAGCTAATGATCCACTGATTTTTCCTTGTTGACCGGACTTCTCCCTAAAGTCAGTATCTGACACTGACTGCTTCAGACCTGAGAGACTAGAGAATAATCTTTGATGCTCAGTTAAAATCTTTGATCAAGTCCAGTTTTTTCAAACTGAGACAGCTGACTAAAGATTTTAATCTATGGTTTATTTATAATTTTCTTAGATTCCTGCACTGTACCTTACTCTGGGTTTAACAAAACTCTTGTCTTGACTGCAGCTGGTTTAAAATGCTGCTGCTCTTCTTTTAACTGCTACCAGAAAATAAGAACATTTGTTTGTTTTTAAATATCTTCATGGCCTTGCTTTCTGGGATCTGTCAGACCTGCTTCATCTACACGCTCCCTCTCGTTTGCTCAGGTCTGCAGATCAGTTTTTATTAGTGATCCTAAAAACAAAGACTGTAAAGAAGTAACCACACTTTCTCTGTTGTTGCACAAAACTCTGGATTCAAGTAGCTTTACATATCAGGAAGGCCATTTACCTTTCTGGGTTTAATGTTCTATTAAAACCCAGTTTGAGATGTTAGCTTTTGAAGTTTTATTTGTTTTTGTGGATCTGCATTTTGCGTCTTTATGCTGATCCTGCTGCTGATGTTTGCCTCTTTTCAGCGGGAAAGGCGCTCTGGTGCGTAATTACCAAACTGAAGGTTGAGTTTGAAGTTGTTCTCTGAGCACGTTTAGTTTGTGGTCAGAGCGGACGGAGTAATGACTTTCTGCTTCACTTTTAGCCCACTACTAGTCTTAAATCCTATAGGAAATATAGCACTTTTTATGCATTGCAACCCCAGAGTTGTTGAGTATAGGCGCAGCTTTTCAATGGTCTGCCTCTTACTGGTTCCTGACTGTAGAAAAAACACTTTTTTGGTAACGTCTGTTATCAGCATAATTTATAATTAATGATATCGGTGTGAGGCGGCCAGGTTGGCGGATTTCACCCCATTGGTGCGCTGTGCGTGAAGAATAAAAAGTGGGAAAAATGAATAAATAAATAGTGTAAAGGCCTCATTTAGAGGGAAGAGAATGAAGGTTCTGAGCTGAAGCCCCTGATGTTACAACTGCCTTAAAACTGTGCACCTAAATTACATGTAACTTAATTTTGCACACCTGGATTAAAGAGCAAGGCAGCAGCCCACCAATGCACCACTGGTTCTGTGTCGTTAAACAAAATAGAAAGAAACACAACTACTAACTCTATTACCTTTAACTGGAACATTTTGCTACAGGTGGAAGGACATTAAACGTAGTGGTTCATGGTTTGAAGGCTGGACACTGATAAAAGCCTCTGACTCTGAGGGAAGGGAGGGGAGAGGATCAGTTAGAGCTTTGAGGCACAGAAAAACGCCCATGTAGTTAAAAATGCAGAATTAAAAAAAAAATTAATAAACAGACAAAGTGGCTTTTTAATTTAATTCAATTAAATTTTATTTATATAGCGCCAATTCATGAAACATGTCATCTCAAAGCACTTTACAAAGTCAAATTCAATCATATTATACAGATTGGTCAAAAATTTCCTATATAAGGGAACCAGTTGATTGCATCAAAGTCTCTCCAAGCAGCATTCACTCCTGGAGAAGCGTAGAGCCACAGGGAGAGTCGTCTGCATTGTCCATGGCTTTGCAGCAATCCCTCATACTGAGCAAGCATGAAGCGACTACCCAGACTGCATCTGGTTAGTGGATCTGTTTTCTGATCCAATGTGCAGCCATGACTGGTTCTGAATGAAGGATTTATCTGGCAGCAGCTCTCCCCCATAGCCTCCTGTCTACTCAGTACTGGACGATACCGGCTTACTTTCACCACTGGTTAATACCAAAATTATTTATAACTCTGATCGCTCTTCCTGCTGCTCTGTTAAAATGAACTGCAGCAGGAATAATTACTGATGGCCACAAGCTGTAAAAGAAGCTGAAACATCTCAGCAGAAGGAAGAGTTTAGACTGAGCTCTGGATGGACAGAGAACAGGAACAAAACTCTGAGCTATTCTGCCCTTCTTCAAATAAAAGGATTGGTTGGAGGTTTTACAGTGCTGCAGCTTTCACAGAGATCCTTTTTCTGAATATATAATTTACCCAGTATAACAAATAGTGTTTCTGAACAGGATTATTAACTATAGCTTTAAGCCTGAATGTCAGGCACATAAATCAGAGATAACAAACATTTCTGTTTAAAGTTCAAATAGAAAACCACATACTTATAGTTTCTCATTTGATAGTATGTACAAAATTAAATACATCACAAGTGAAAAAAATAATAAATTCTAAAAAAAAATTTGTTTATAGCACAAAATAATTCACTGAAATAGCAGACAACGCAAAATTCCTTATTCAGTCACGTGACCCCCGAGGAGCCGCTGTAGAATGCCGTGACGTCACAGTAGTCAGGAGGTAGTCGGGAAGCGGTCATTTTACATAGCGTGTCAGTATTTTTTCATCTTTGCGATGGAGTTTTTATCTTTAAACGAGGACGAATACGAAGTGAGCCAACTTAATGTTAAAAACGAGGAGTGCTGTGTCCAGCCATATGCGTTTTAGCCGTTAGTTAGGCGTGAATTACGGGACAACACCGAGGAAAGTGGAGAGAGTAGGAGTAGCAATGATGACCACGCTAGTAGGCCGACATCGTCGTCGTCCGACTCAGAATCTGCCAGTGAAGAGGATATTGACGACCGTTCCCATCGACTGACAAATACTGACTGGTATGTTTTTTTGATTCTACGATTTTTTTGACTTTCGAGTAGTGACCCCTCTGAGAGTGATGTCGATTGAGTTACTTTTATGTCTAATTAAATTCAAATCGATACTAATGCTAAGCTACTTCTTTCGTGTTTTTGATTTTAATTTTTAAGCAACCTCGTACTGTCGGCATAGTAGACAAAAACTAACATTAGCCATTTGACCGTTACTAATTCAGATTTTTAGGTGGGTGTTTATGAATTGGGATTGTTTATATTTTACAGGTGCAAATGTGGCAACTGTGTGATTATGCCCACAGTGGATGAATGCAAGTGCTGCACAGAAACGCACCTTGTTGATCAGGAAGTCGAGTCAGCTGGGCTGTCATGTATAACTTTACATGAAGGCTTTATATATATAAAGCCTTCATGTAAGGTTATATATATATATATATATAAATATATATATATGTATATATATATATATATATATATATATATATATATGTATGCAAAGGATTTGGTTTTGAAAGTTTGTCTTTATTTGGCAGTGCCTACATGAATTGACATCTAATCCCTCTGTTTCTGTAGAACCTGTCCTTGGACCTCGAGCCCCAGAAGTCGGCCCTACAGTCCTTGACCAGCAATGTTACGTTCAAGAGAACTGGAGGACAAAAAAATAAAAATAATAAAAATAAATCAGCTACTCCTGATTCTTCCCATAGTCCAAATAAACGGTTTACTCTTAACTGTTTGTGTGCATTTGTCCCTGGGATGAATTAGCAACCTGCTAGCAACCCCCTCTTTCTCTCTAGCATGGAAACGCAGGTGTAGAGACTTGATGGAAAGGTAAAGCTTCAACAAATACATACTTGCTAGCTATATTAATGTTAATATATTTAATTTTGATTTTTATATATTTTTAATTTTAAAATTTATATATGTTAATGTTTACCTCAGCTCGTTGACGTTTGTCATAGGCCGACGTTCGACGTTTTTTCACCATGCCCGTGGGCTCGGGGTGCCCCATTTTCAGGGTAGGTATGGCATCTGGTTTAAGCTGTAATTTTGATATATTGAATCCGACTGATGCTGCGAGATCAGGATTGACGACAAAAGAATCTGCCGTGAAGTGATCAGCACACAGTTTGCTGTATCGGCTTGGACGCCACAGATTGTCCGATTGATGTCTGTCTAATCTATTTACTTTTCGGATCCAAATTTTAAGCAAAACCGGGTCCTTCGGATAATTAAACATTGCTTTTCCCGATCCAAAGCCATTTCTACAATTGGCAGCAGTACAATAGACCATTGTAATGACTTTTTAACAATCCTTTTAGACTACTTAACAATGCGTGAAGTAGTGGTTCTTGATAGCCGCTTGAGGACGTTTGACTACCATGACGTCACAGCTGTTTTCGTCACGTGACTGCTCTCGCCGGATTCTCGGATCCTGGAGGCGCCCAGCATACTGTGAAACTCTCTCGATTTTTATTACATGGAGCATTTTTAGCGCGATTTCGACCAGCCACATAGATAAAAAAACGATAGTCTACCATCATACACAATAAAACTGCTCTAGACGCACTCCTTTCTATTTGACCTTTAATGTAGAACAACATTTTTAAAGTGGGAGATATGCAGGATTGTGTTAATTTTAATGTCTAATGCAGAGATTAAAACTACAATTCAGGAGCCATAAGTGTGTTTTTGTATTTTTTGGAGTTGAAGTCTATCTTGTAGGGCTGGGGTGGTACCAACCCTGATAATCAATGGTGTGTAGTGGCAAATAACAACTGATTCCCCATTTACTTATTGAATAAAAGAAAATGTTGATACTTAATTTAATTGATTATTCCTACAGTAAAAACATTAAAACCAATATATTGTCTTTAGACGCAGAAAAAGCATTTGATAGAGTAAATTGGAAATTTTTATTCGCTACTCTTCATAAATTCGGTTTTGGCGATTTATTCAAACTGGTTAAAAATTCTATACAATTCTCCAATAGCCTGTGTCAGGACAAATAATCAAATATCTTCCAGTTTTTGTCTACAGAGGGGCACCAGGCAAGGATGCCCTCTTTCTCCATCACTTTTTGCCATCTTTATAGAACCTCTAGCAGCAACAATCAGACAAACAAAAGCTGTAAAAGGTATAAAATGCATGAAAATAGAGCACAAGATTAGTCTGTACGCGGATGATGTATTACTTTATCTCCAGCATTCAAATAATTCTCTTTTACAAGTAATTAGAATACTAGAATCTTTCTCTAAAGTATCAGATTACTCGTTAAACTGGTCTAAATCTACGGTACTGTCAATTAATTGCTGTCTCGAAAACTCCCTAAATTTACAAATGCAATCAGGAAATATTAAATATTTAGGTATTACTGTGTCGAATAAATTAACAGATTTACTTAAACTTAACCACGCCCCACTTTTAAACAGGATAGAAGAGGACCTTGAAAGATGGAAATCGCTTCCAATCACACTTATGGGTAGGGTAGCTTCAATAAAAATGATGGTCCTACCTAGAATTAATTATTTATTTTCAATGATCCCCAATAAACCATCATCTGACTGGTTTAAATCTCTAGACTCTGCCATTTCTAAATTTCTTTGGAAAGATAAACCCCCACGTATTAGCTTAAAGACAATACAGAAGACTAAAGACAGGGGAGGACTAGATCTGCCTAACTTCCATAACTATTACTTAGCAAATAGGCTACAATACATCTCTAAATGGATAAAAAATACTCTTTTAGATGAGCCTTGGTTAGATATAGAACAGGAAATGTGCAATAATATCATGATTTCAGATCTGCCGTTTATAAGCTCAAATATAAAACGGCATACATGCTTCAAATATATCAACATTAGTTCTACTCTGACAGCATGGTGGGAGTTCCTCAAAATGACAAAGTCATCACTTATCCCATGCAGTCGTACACCTATCTGGAATAACCCTGATATCCTACAAAATAATAAAATGATAAACTTTACATACTGGAAGAATAAAGGTATTAAATATCTGGAACATCTACTTGACGGAACCGAGTTCATCAATTTTGCTAAACTAAATATGCAATATGGCATTAGTAAAAATAAATTCTTGGAATATGAACAACTTAAATCTATAATTAAAAATAAATATAAGCATATTAATGGTGGTTTACAAGTCCCAACTAATATAATAGAGTTCTTAGATTTAACCCCCCCCCAAACTACTGTCTAAATCATACAGGACACTGACTAAAATAGATGATTCGATATCTCTTCCTATTATGAAATGGGAAAAAGATTTATCAGGCACCTTTGAACAAAATTTCTGGGCTCAGATATGTCTAAGAACTTTCAAATTGACTAGAAACACCAACTTACAACTAATACAATACAAAATCCTTCACAGAGTACACTACACAGGACAAAGATTATTCAAGATGGGTCTGGCACAATCTAATATCTGCCCACACTGCATAGGCAATCATCCTGATAATTATATTCATGCATTATGGTTATGCACACCAGTCCAGAGGTTCTGGACACAGATATGTAAGGACTTATCAAAGTGCTTGAGCTGTAAAATTACACCTTCCCCATCAGTTTGCTTGCTCGGTAATTTTGAGGAAAGTCTGAAAAAAGAAATAGTTTACATGGTTTTTACTGCTTTATGCATCGCAAAGAAAACTATCCTCATGAATTGGAAAAGTAAACAAAATCTCAGTATCAATCAGTATAGAGATCTTTTGTTGGATCATATTAATCTAGAGACAGCATCTGCTTCCACATCTGATCGATCTCTTTGGGCTCCTCTGATCAACACCATCACTTAGTGGAATAGGGGGCGGTGGGTTGCTTCCTGCAGGGCGCAGTGGCTGGATGGAGGGGTCCCTGGGGCCCTGGGGGCACTTGGAGTAGGGCGCCTGGTGGATCCGGCACCGGGGTCTGTTGCCCCCATCTGGGAGGAGTTTGGGAGGCCTACGGGTGGCCCACAGCGGCCGCTTGCGGCGCTCTTTGGGAGCTGCGTGTTGACGGACGTGGGTTACTGACCTGGTAGCTGTGCTGCCGCTGGGTGGGTCCTGGGTGGGTCTGGGGTCCCCGGGGCGCGCCGCCCTCGGGCGCGGGCCTCGGCGGGGCCTCGGGGGTTCCGGTTCCGGGGGGGCGCCGCTTTTGGTGTGGGCCGGCGCGCGCCCGGGTGTCCGCCCCTGCACGGGGCCTCTGGTGCGCTGGGGGGCCTCGGGGCCCGTTGAGGTGGTAGGGGGGCATGGTCATTAACACCTCTGGGCAGATGCTCTTCTCCTTCATTGGATAGGCACTCTGCCAGTGGGGGGAGGGAGAAAGGAGGGGGAGTAGGGACCTACCCAGCCTGGATGTCTACTGTCGAATGTATGGTGAGTTGTTTGAACGTTAGTGTTGGGGAGGGATTAAATCTACGGGAGGGGGGGGGGGGGGTTGGGGGCGTTGACGTTCTGGTGGGCTTGTGTCCGGCCCCCTGTCCCGGTCCTGGTCCGTGTCGTCTTCCGGTGCGGGTTTCACCTGGGGGTGGGGTTTGGGATGGCTCGTGCGGGCCGGCTGGCCAGTGTCCCCCCCTCTTATTATTATTATTATTATTATTATTTATTTATTTATTTATTTATTTATTTATTTAGTTAGTTAGTTTAAGTAGGCTTGGTGGGTGGGCTGGGGGGGGTTGAGGTGTTGGTCCTGGTGGGTGGTTGGCTGGCGGGCCCTGCGGCCTCTCCCTGGCCCCCGGGCTACGGTGGTGCCGCTGGCGAGGCCCCCTTCTCTGGGTGGAGCTTTCGGGGAGCGGGGGTGCCTATTGGAGTCAGTAGGGGAGCTGGCTCCCTGGGTTGGCTTCCCAGTCATTTGCTCCCCATCCCCGGACTCCTCCCTCTGCCTGCTCCATCACGCCGCCACACATGTAGGTCATGAGGGAGGGGGCGTTACTGGAGGTTGCCACTTTCTGGTGACGCCCCTCTCCCCAATTTTATCATGCATCTTAGACACTTTCACTTCAAACATTTTTCACATCGCACACTCATATAGGCCATGGTAGGGGGGGGGGGTGGGGGGAAGACGTCTGGGGGGGGGCTTATGTTGTGTGGGCCTCACCTCGGACGGCTCCCTTCACCTCCTCTCCCACTTAGACATTGAGGGTTCTGGGCAGTCACACGGAGGGGGTGCGCTGGCAACAGCTACCTTCCGGAAGGGGGGTGGGCTGTGCCGTGCATCCCCTTCGGCGCTCCCAGTTTTTAAACGCACTTGAGAACAACATGCAACAACACAACATTTGAGCAGGCGTAGGGAGGGTCGGGGTCTTCTGCACACCCCCGTTCTCCGATGGAGGCAAGGAGTCTGGGGCCTGGAGGAGGTGCGGGCCACTGTGTCCGGGGTCTTGGTGGGGGGCTGCGGTGTGCGGTCAGCGGCCTACCAGGTCTGGGGCTGATACCTCTGCTCCCCCCAGGGGGCGGGGGGCAGGGATGGCAAGGGTAAGGTGGGGGGAGGGAGGGGGTTTATTAGGTATTTAGGGGGAGGGGGGGGCTCTGGCCGGGTGGCTCGTGCGGGTCGTGTTGGCCCGCCCTCTTGGGGGGGCCCGGTCCGGGGGGCGTCTGGTCTGGGGCCGGGGCCGGGGGTCGGGCACAAGCAGTCGTATAGTCGATTTGGGGTAACCCCCCCCCCTTTGGTCAGTGTTGGATGTGAGTGTTATGTGGGAATGTGTGTACAGCGTCTTTTTTTTTTCTCTGTGTGTGGTGAGTGGGGCACAAGGGAGGGATGGGGTGAATGAGTTTTTTTTTTTTTTTTTTTTTTTTTTTTTTTTCCAGGTATGGGTGTGGTCCGCTCCCTCTCCCAAGAACATCTCAAGTCTCCGCTAGGTGCGGAGCCCATCCCCCCACGTCCTGCCCTCCTCCACTTCGTTGGCGGGCGCCTTGGCCCCCTGGCGCGTTGGTTGGCTTCGGGTTTGGGGCGGGTTCCCGGGCGTGCGCCGGCCCACTCCCGGCGGCCTCTTCGCGGGGCCTGGCCCCCCGGGGGGCGGCCGGGGCCCTTGTCGCGGGGGCGGGGCGCCCCTGGGGCCTCTGGCCCTCAGGGACCATGGCCGGGACCACTTCAGCGGGGCTAGCTGCCGGCGGAGCCCACGGGCTCGTCTCCGCGGCTCTTGAGGGCGTCGGCATTGCGGTGGCTGGGGGATTTCCTCGGGGTCGTCTCTGCTCCTTCCTTGGGGGGGGTGTTGCAGATATCCTGTGTCGGCCCCTCCTGGGCGACCTGCTTTAGGGGCTCCTTTGGGAGTCCGGGGTTACGGGTCCCCTGACGCCTGCCTCTGTGCTCGGTTTACTGGTCGCACTGTCGAAGAACACACCAACCTTCAGCTCAAACGATGGCTTGAGTGTCGAGGGCTTAAAAACACCGGAAAACGAGTCGATCGAACGTTAAGCTTTGTTTTTTTTTCCTGCGCGGCGGTCATGCCGTCGTCTGCCGTTTTTTTGTTTGTAATCACCGTCCAGGAATCGGTGTTTAATGTTTGTCTCATTTGAAATGTTTTTGAGTAAGCTATCCTGGTAGCAGGGTATCATGTTAGCGCCTGCTACCATGATAGCCTATATGCTATCATGGTAGCAGGCGCTTCATTATTAACGTGTCGGCCACCAAAATAATCTTACCTGTTCACTACTTGATGTCGCTGGAATTGGGTCAGGATGTTCTTCGGTTGGGCCCTTTCCTCCGACAAAATCCTTGCTACATATGTAGGCCGACCGCACCGGTGTACCCAGCGCACACATTTCTCCTTGGCACTCTTGAATTTCGGGAAAGTAATGAAGAAAACATCCTTCATATGCGGCCGATCAGCGTACCTCGAGTCGCTGTTGCACGTTCCATAGCAACAATGTTTATAAACCATGGTCTTAGATTTTGGAAAAAGCAGTCTTTTAAACGAGTACAACCTAGGCTAACGCACGTCTCTTCCACAGTGAAACAGCGGCCGACACAGCAAGCTTGCCCTACCGCGTACCACGTGATGTGACGTCATTGTGACGTTACGTTTCTAAAAATAGCTCGCTCGCGGTACCCCATTCTAGAGAGCAGCAGTACCGCAGATCGTCACTAGGAGGCGAGGAACCAAGATGGCGTGATGTGTAAACGGTCGTCAGCACTAAGGTCGGCTCGGTTAACTGATCCAAGCTCGGATTGAGCTCGGCATGGAACGGTTTAACAAGGGTAGTGGAAATGGGGTTATTGTATGGGATAGAATAAAAGTTACACTTTACTTTGTAAATCTAATTAATGTCTTCTGTTTTTCACTCTTCAGACATTTCACAGCATCTTGTTCTCTTGGAAGGTTCTTGCTGATCAATCTGCCAGTGGCCAAGAGAGGAACTTCATTATTAACCTGAAGGAACCAAACACCAAAGACATGAAAGAGGAAGAACCAGAACCTCAAGGAATTAAAGAAGAACAGCTTGGACTGTGTATCTTTCCAGATGAAAAGCAACTTGTTAAGCAGGAGACAGAAACCTTTGTAGGGTTTTCTGCTTGTGACAAACTATTTCAAGTTGAACCTGAACTGCAACAGATGAACGTGACAAAGGAGGAACCAGAACCTGTACAGATTAAAGAGGAACATGGGGATCTCTGGAGTAATGAGGATGAGGAGCAGCTTGTAGTGAAGCAGGAGGCTGACACCTTTAAGGTGACTCCTCTGGATTTAAAACATGACACAAATGAACCAGAAGAGAAAATGAACCAACTTGTCAATGCAGACTCCCCTGAAGGTGAGAAGCAGCATCAGCAGGATAATAATCAAGAAGAGTCAGGATCAAACAGAGATGAAGAGCTAAAGTGTAGAAAGAGACGAGAGAAAACCAAAGATCACAGTGATGGTTCAAAACTAAAAAGACATAATATCAAGAAACCTTGTGAAGCATGTGGTAAATTTTTCACTAAGTGTAGATGTTTGACTAATCAAATTAGGAAAAATAGAGGAGAGAAATCTTTACTGTGTGTGCTTTGTGGAAAAGGTTTCCCCTGGCAAAGTAATTTAAATATCCACATGAGAGCCCACACAGGAGAGAAGCCTTTCTCTTGTCCAATTTGTGCTAAAGAGTTTTCTCTGAGAGGACACCTGAGTAGGCACATAAGAACTCATACGGGCGAAAAGCCTTATCATTGTAAAGTGTGCAATAAATCTTTTGGCGGTGGTAGTAATTTAGCTGGTCACATGAAAACCCACACAGGGGAGAAGCCTTTCTCCTGTCCAACTTGTGCAAAAGGGTTTTCCACTAAAGGTCATCTGAATATTCACATAAGAACTCATACGGGTGAGAAACCGTACCCTTGTAAAATGTGCAAAAAAAATTTCAGCGATGGTTGTCACCTGGTTTGTCACATGAGAACTCACACAGGGGAGAAGCCTTTCTCCTGTCCAACTTGTCAAAAATGTTTTTCCACTAAAGATAACTTGAATATGCACATAAGAACTCATACGGGCGAGAAACCTTATAATTGTAAAGTGTGCGATAAATCTTTTACTTCGACTAGCGATAGGATTACACATATGAGAACTCACACAGGTGAGAAGCCTTATCATTGTAAAGTTTGTGATAAATCTTTTACTTCCTCTAGTAATAGAATTAGACATATGAAAACGCATACAGGTGAGAAGCCTTTTTCCTGTTTAACTTGTGCAAAAGGGTTTTCTCAAAAAGGTAGCCTGATTGAGCACATAAGAACTCATACGGGCGAGAAGCCATATCATTGTAAAGTGTGTGATAAATCTTTTACTTCCACTAGCGATAGGATTACACATATGAGAACTCATACGGGTGAGAAGCCATACCATTGTAAAGTGTGTGATAAATCTTTTACTTCCTCTGGTAATAGGATTAAACATATGAGAACTCACAGGTGAGAAGCTGTATGCTTCTAAAGCGTGTGCTAAGTCTTTCAGAAACAGTTGTCATCTGGCTGATCACATGCTAACCCACAGGTGAGAAGCCTTTCCTCTGTCTGATGTGTAGAAAATGTTTCTTCAAGCAAAGCAATCCAAGTGTCCACATGAGAATCCATGGTGATGACAGGCCTCACTCTTCAGATACATATTGTTAAGATATCAACTGCGTGAAGTGGAACGAAACGCTTAACCCTAAACTGCATGCCACACTTAGATAGCGCCGGACACAAGGATATGGCACAAATCTATCAGGTAACACCCGCAGGCGACACGGTTAGGAAGTATATGGGTGTGTACCCAGATTCCTATATAATGTTTGTGAGCTGGACAGTCGGGGCGTCTTGCTGATCAAGAGCCCATCAGCGCTGATGTGTCTGTAACCGTTTCTGTCTTTAGTAGATTAATTAAGATGAGGTATACTTTTCTGTTTCCAGCGTCTTGCATCCAAAGTAATGTTTAAAGTGGGGGTCGCCTGAAGGGTATAAATGAGCTGGGTTCACCGAGGGTGTTTGTTGTAAATTAGCTAAACACAACATACAGGTCAGTTTCATCATTAAATCACAAGTTCAACCGGATTATTCATGGACAGATGGAGCATCTAGTGAACAACTATAAAGAATTGATGATCTTCCTCGGTGTGTTATTTAATCATTAGAATGACTTGGATTATTAGAGCCAGGTTTTAGGAGTTTACATTTTTGTCATTCCTATGTTAAATTGGATAAATGATTGGTCTCATGTGACACTAAAATATGAAATTATATAGTTGTCCTTCATAAAAGTTTAACTTTTTTTTTACCATCAAAGCTGACTGGTTTTTAGTGCTGTTTATAGTTCAACCCACACTGACAAAAACTATTTCCATAAAGAAAAGTCCAGATCATGATTCTGCCAACACCATGTTTCCCTGTGGATGTAAGGTAAGCGTACCCATTAAGCCCAGGCACCATTTAAGCCCATTTGCCAATTTGAAGTCAATTTAAAAAAAAAGGGGGGGCCCTGTCTAATGCTATTCATTATTTTGTCCAATCACACAATTTCTTAATTATATGTCAGTTTTTATTTGGCACCAATCACATTTGTCAATATTAAATAAGGCCCGCCTACATCCGTGCAGTCTCAAGGAGGCTCAGATAAAGTCGCTTCAAAACATTGGTGTTTTCGGACCCCTCAGAAAGAGCCTCTTTTCAGCTATTTTCAGCCACTGACTTGGTAAGTACATTCATATTATGTAAATTGGGAGATTATTAATTTGTTTTTTCTGTGTAAACAGGTAATTCTTTGTCATATTTTACTATTTGGTTTTATGTGGAAAGATGAGTTATGCTAGTTAGCGTAGCGAGCTAATCATTAGTCAATACATGAAGATCTACTGATACACTGCTTAAGGATTAAACATTTTGAGTATACACACTAAATGTTTTCTGATTCATTTTACATAAATCTACAAATTAAAATACAAATAAGGGTTTGGATGGGTGAAATATTTTCAAAAAATGCCTTTTTTCCTAGGTGGGCTTAAATGGTACAGTGACCCAAAAAACAGCTAGCGTAAGCTAACTTTGAATAAGAATTTCTTGTTAATTCAGAAAGTTTGGCAAAAGAGGGATAACTATGATGGCAAGTTTTAAAGCATATTTAGGCTACAGGCATTTCTGTATACATTTCTTGCATTTTGGTAAGAGCATATTAGCTTTATTTCCCTGGTAGTCAGTGTAGAACCTTTTAATCCCAGTGTGTTCCATTTAAGCCCATCTCATGTGTTTCAATAGAAAATAATGACATTTTGAGGTTTGATAGCTTTTTACTGTAATCCTGTGTTTGATTTTCTCATACCTCACTAACTTCATTAACACAAGTACATCACAGATCACACACTGCCCAGAAGAATTGTTATGTACGTTAATTTTGCATAATAATTTGTTTACAGTGAGAAAAATGACAAAAAAAAGGAATAATTACAGCAACTGTCCTAAAATCATCGTGGCATGTTGCCTTTACCATGAGGGCACAATTAAGAACTTGTCTCTCTTAGCAAGACAGTGTGGAGTGGACAGGAAGTCTTTGAGAGAAAGATTAAAGGAGAAAGTTAGTCTTGAGGCTCATCAGGGACGCACAACCTTCCTCAGTTCAGGAGTAGAGAATGAGATTTCAGAGTGTCTTCAGGTAGGCTGTAAACAGGATGTTAGGCTAATCTAAATAGACAAATGAAGAACAGAATGAATGTTGTAATATAATCTAAAGATGGCTAAGACTAATCCATCTCTTCCTATCTTTCCTTCCCTTACGGGAGAAGGTGGAAGATGTGGAAAGGAAATTCATTCTTAGCCAAGCAAAGCTGCAGGGTGCTGGCCCTTTTCGTCTCGAAAATCACGAAGCAATTGAAAGTCTTTACAAAAGAAAGCTAAAAGAAATCAAAGTGGCCGATCAGTAACCTGTTTACAATGTTGGCCTATTTCATGTGTATTTCAAAGATATTGTTGGTGTTATGTCATTTCTACTTTAAAATAAATAAATTTTTTATTTTGTCGATATTAAATGAAATGTTAAGTGAAATGTTAAATACTGAAACCGATGAAATTTAGTTTTAGGCCTACTTAGTCATGTTTGTGGTGGTCCATTGTTACAAGCCAAACATTAAATGCAAGTTAAAAAATTAAATTGTGTATAAGATGTACAACATGTTATTGAATAAATATGTGTTTACTACCTGAAAAAAATAATAAATGTTTATATTTGTGTAAACAAATGTGGTTGTGGGCTTATTTGGAACACATATGGGCTTAAATGGTACTACGGTACCATTTAAGCCCATGTCAGACTTTTGACTTTATTCATAACATTTCTTTAATTTGTTCTTTAAAATATGGATAAGTAAATGAATACACTTTCAAATGAGCGATTAATCCATCATTTTAACAAATGATCATCTTTATAAACCATCTTAGTGTCTATGAAAAATACGTAAACTTAGATTTTGGTGGGCTTAATGGGTACGCTTACCTTAATGTGTGTTTTACTGATGTCTGGGTTGAGTTGTTGCAAACATGCCTTTTAGAGTTCAGTTTCATCTCAGGGATGTGAACGACACCCACATTTGCTAAATTCCTGCATGAACTCAAAAAGTGCAACATGGTTACTGCTGGTCTGTTACCTGTTGTAGTCCTGAACACTTTTTATGTTGAATTGTACAGAATCTATTTGTAATTTGTAATTGTATGAATGTTTTCTGTAGTGATAGCTTACCTAAAAACTCAGCTTTTGGGGCTTGTATGAGGTCTTGATGTTGTCTCACTGCTTGTAGGAGGTGATTTGACAGGGCGGCTCTTTTCGATGTGGTCTTGGCTCAGGCAGTCAGCAGCCAACTGTTCATAGTTCACTAAGTCACCCCTTCTAGATAACTAGCACAACACAACAGAGTGCGATTAGTGTTCTTATCCAGATCAATACTGTCATCCTTTACCTAAAACCTCCTTCAAGCAATTTCCCAACCAGATATTCTTGTCCACGATAACTTTGATCTTAGACTGGAAGTTCTGAAATGTAATCATTACATGTAAGTTAGCTGACATATGAATTTATAGGCAGCAGTATTTATTGCTCTTTATTAAATGGCAATTCTCAAACATGTGTCTTAACTTTCAATGCCTTGCAGTTAAATGTTATCTGTAACAGAATGTTATCCTGCTGATTCTATGGATGTTTCTACTCATTACTATGTAGCTAAGCTCAAAATTATTTCATTCAATATGGGGTTAGTTTGAATGAAGACCTATATTTAGGGATCTTTGTGTGGAACCTGTTTTTAAACCTTTGCTGAACTTGTTATAAATATGTTAAAGCTGTGTTTTTAAAGACCACAAACACTAAAACTCTGTTTTAAAGGTCCAATTATTTAGATTTTAAAAATATTATATAATCAGAAGCATTGCTACATATTTTCTTATTTTGAAAAGCTTAGTTGAGAAAAAAGGAAGTGGCTGAGGGCCTAAAAACTTTACTGACCAGTCATTGGTTAATATTCAGGTTGTGGGCGTAGCACATTGACATTATATACGTAGACGCCACGTTGGGCGTGTTCTGCCTATGCTGCGGATTTGTCAGCGTCCGCCATGTTGAATGTGGCAAATCTGCTGTTAGACTCAGTTACTTAAACAGTATCAGAGGGACTTTAATCTCAAAATATACTTTATATTCATAATATTTTTAGTTTTATAATATTAAGAGTTTATTTTCATATTCCTTTCGCTTCATTCTCCTGACTTTATTGTCGTAAAGAATAAAAATAATTATAAGAATCTAACCTGGCCCTATTACTAAGATGGTTCTGCAAACTGTGACTATTCTGGAAATGTTCCCCCTTAATTGTCATAATATGACGCTTTTCTCATAATATTACCACTAACTTTATTCTCCTATGACTTTTTTCTCTTATTAGTAATTTTATCTCTTTAATACTCCCCCCAAAAGTCTGTGCGTATACCAGATCTTAAAAGGTTCACACGGTTTTATGAAATAATGAAGACCACAATGTTTAGATTTAACCAGTTGATTTTTATATTCATAACACACACACATATACACTACCGTTCAAAAGTTTGGGGTCACCCAAACAATTTTATGTTTTCCATGAAAAGTCACACTCATTCACCACCATGCGTTGTGAAATGAATAGAAAATAGAGTCAAGACATTGACACGGTTAGAAATAATGATTTGTATTTGAAATAAGATTTTTTTTACATCAAACTTTGCTTTCGTCAAAGAATCCTCCATTTGCAGCAATTACAGCATTGCAGACCTTTGGCATTCTAGCTGTTAATTTGTTGAGGTAATCTGGAGAAATTGCACCCCACGCTTCCAGAAGCAGCTTCCACAAGTTGGATTGGTTGGATGGGCACTTCTTGCGTACCATACGGTCAAGCTGCTCCCACGACAGCTCAATGGGGTTCAGATCTGGTGACTGCGCTGGCCACTCCATTACCCATAGAATACCAGCTGCCTGCTTCTGCTCTAAATAGTTCTTGCACAATTTGGAGGTGTGTTTAGGGTCATTGTCCTGTTGTAGGACGAAATTGGCTTCAACCAAGCGCTGTCCACTGGGTATGGCATGGCGTTGCAAAATGGAGTGATAGCCTTCCTTATTCAGAATCCCTTTTACCCTGTACAAATCTCCCACCTTACCAGCACCAAAGCAACCCCAGACCATCACATTACCTCCACCATGCTTAACAGATGGCGTCAGGCATTCTTCCAGCATCTTTTCATTTGTTCTGCGTCTCACAAGCGTTCTTCTTTGTGATCCAAACACCTCAAACTTGGATTCATCCGTCCACAACACTTTTTTCCAGTCTTCCTCTGTCCAATGTCTGCAGGGCCGCTGGAAGTAGTTTTGAACAGGGGGTGCTGTGAAATAAAATTTTTTTGGACAAAAGACCTATGAGCCCATAGGCCTAATTAAAATACAATAAATAAATAGATTGAGATTCACTACTTTTTTGTCATATACACTTGAGTGCACGCAACCAAGGGTCTAATGGAGACGTCATCCAAAGCAGCCAACTTGTATTGACTTGTATTGTTCAACTCTGATCTTTCATGCTCGTTACATTTTTCAGTGGCTTTACGCCAATTTGAAAAGCTGACATTTGAAGCTGGGGCCGTTTCTCAATTCACGAGAATGCGAGTACGGACTCGCGTTCTCGTCAAGCCCGGTCTTGGCGAGAACACAGGAAGATCGGACTTGACAAGAATGCGAGCACGCAGCACGTATGGTGTATTGGAACAGAAGCGTACTTGTGACGTCATGAGACGCACAGTTCTTTAGCATTTCTTTAACATTCAAAAATATTTAGATACTACACCACAATAAATCTTATTGAACATTTTTTTTTAAAACAACATTTTTAATTTCTAAAAAGCCTAAAAATGATCTTGCCGCAGTGCATTCTGGGCAAGCGGTCAGTCTGAAGAACGCACAAGTCTGCTCTGATGCATGCTCCATAAAGAGGGCGGGGCGAGAACAACATCCGGGGAATTCGGTGCGTCCTCGGTTTGGCGTTCTCGGCAATCGGAACAGTGCTCGGGCTGAGACTGATGACGTGTCACGAGCACACAAGAACGCTCAAGAACGCATATAGACCCCTTGCAACCACGTGACTCCGTTACCCAGAACCCTTTGCGTGGCGGCCATATTGGTTGGCATGCCACTGTCTACACAACGCGCCAACATGCAATCAAAGTCTTACGTGGATGAGTTACAGCCTTCTGATAAGGCAGCTTACTTCGCTAAATGTGCAAGGATCGGTAATGCGGACCCTTTGGCTCTTCCTGATAAGGATTTTTCTAGCAATCCCGATGATTGGCCATCAGTTTGCTGTGCGGATCTGGTGAACTACCTTGTGTTGTCACCCACCCCAACGTACAGTGGCGATCAGATGAAGGCCTACAAGAGTTTGGAAGCGCACAAACAGTTCACTGCCGGATGGATACGTGAACTGTCTGTTTGTTACCTGAATGATGTAGCAGTTGTGCTGCCGCCTGTTTCGGCATGCCTCCGCTCGCGGGGCGGGCCTGGTGACCTGCCGTGCCGTGCCGCGCGGCCGCCGGTGCGGTGCGTGAGCTGGGCTCTACCCCCTGCTCTGGGTCCCTGTTCACCCACCGTCGCTCCCCTGCCTCTGCCACCACAGCGAGCGGTCCCAGAGGGGGCACGACTTACAGTGTGTACAGTCCGGCCGCGTCCGAGCGTCGCGCCGCACAGATCGTGAGCGGTGAACTTTTAAACCCCGCGGTTCCGTGGCACAGTTTGACATGTTTATAAGTACCACGACTGAAAAACTCGTACAGTGTATGCCCGGCTTTTTTTAGCCGTGAAAACACTGTAGGAGTTAGCAACGCCACATGCCTACCAGTCTATCTAACTAAGTACTACTCATGCTACTAGGCCGTTCCATTAATTTAATTTACAATCAACATATCCATTGATGAATCAGCACCTTACCTTTTACAAAGTGATCGCTGCACACGCGTGCATTGTTGATGTTCACGTTCTCCAGATCAGCACGTGAAATTCATGTCAGCCAAACACGCCGCCTGCGCCTTGAAAACTCTTGAAAAGTGTCTTAGCACACTGCCGGTCTATTATGGTAGGCAACCTATAGAAAGACTTTTTGTCCCTCCCAGCACGATTCCCACAACCAACAACGCAACAGGTTTGCACCATATTGAATAGTCTTTTGTATACGCTCCGCCGGCCATGCGAGTAATAAGCTAACTGGGCCAGTGCAGTGGTGGGTAGTCACGCTAGCCGGCCCACCAAGATGGCGGCGCGCACTCCCGATCACGTGACCGTGACGTCAGATGCAAGGGGTCTATTGAGAAACGGCCTGGATGTTGGCTGGAAGGGCGTGTCTAATCCAATCACGCTGGGTTGTGTTTCGAGTGCAGGGGCTGGGCCTTCCAGTGCAACCATAGACATAATCTAAAGAGTAGACCTCGCATCGACCGCTTTCGCCTATGGGCGCTGACGAGATTTGGAGGCGCCATCTTCGGGAGGTCAACAGCTCTGCTCAGTGTAAGGGAGGAGGTGCCGAATCAATTTGAATCAACTATAACTTGCTGAATATTAAACTAATTTTCACATTTTTTTGATGAAAACTTTAAAACTATAGTTATTATAACAAAGGGTTAAGTGCATGTAAATATTCTTAGTGGGGTTAAAGGTAAAAGAATATTCTGATAAATGTATGTATGTTGCAAAACACAGCCACTCATACATTTTTTATTACTTTATACACAAATATATTGTGGGGAGTGGTGGCCCAGAGGTTCTGGGTTCAACTCCCACTGACTGCCACTCTGGATCCCTGAGAAAGACCCTTATCCCCCGATTGCTCCCCAGGCGCCACACAGTGGCAGCCCACTGCTCCCCAAGGGGATGGGTTAAGATGCAGAAATGAATTTTTCCATGCTGAGATCAATAAAGTTCAATAATTATTATGTGCATATCCCAAACATAAACAAGGACACACAGACACACAGACACACACACATATATATATATATATATATAATATATATATATATATATATATATATATATATATATATATAATTATATTATATAATTATTATTATATTATATAATTATTATTACTGAAAATTAGCCTATTTTGTCGGGAATAACTCTTTTGGCAAAACACTAGCACCAAATATTAACAAGTGTAATGACTACTTGTCCATGAAAGCCAAAAAACTCAAGTGACCCAAACAAATCAGTTAACTAATTAAACAAATTACTAACAAATAATGGTTTTCTAAGCAACTAAATTTAAACAAAAATATTAATACAACAAATAAGCAAATAAATAAAAATTAACTAAATAAACTAAATTCTAAAACGTAACAAAAATAGAGAAATACCAGAGCAAGCTTGAATTTTGTTGGTGGACAACAATACAGAAAAAGAACATTCTAATCAAAAAATATCTGTTCATCTTAATTGTGAAAGTTATCCCTCAATCCCTGATGACAATAGTCTGTCGATTCAAACAAAAATACGACGCACAGTGCGGTGGCATCCGTCTGTTCAGCTTAAACCAGCAGGTTAGGGTAGCAGGTCGACCGCCCCAAGATGGCGGCCGTAATTTCTGCGCCGCGACAGCCAATGCGGGGGCAACTGCTATCAGAGGCGGGCAGACAGTCTCCTCACTCCGGCTGCTCTCCGCTGTCGTGGTTGCGGTACTAGTGTTCTTCACTGGTGGTGGTGGTTTCCAAAAAAAATCCGAAATGTGTTTCTGTGCCATATTTCCTCCTCGTTTCTGTCTTTAGACTATGTAAATTTACTAGTCTGCTCCCGCGAGCGGATCTTTACTCGGCGACCACTAGCTTGCTTGAAGTTGCCATGACAACGTAACTTCCGTGAAGTTGTGTTGATTAGGCCTCAAAATAATTAAATTATAATCCAAATACACGTAATACTAAAGTTTTGTTTTTTTAAAAAGTCAAAAACATTCCCCAAAATATTTATAAGAAATTTATAAATTGTGCAAAGTATTTTTTAATACATTTTATAAAAAATCTCCCTCTCGCCACTAGGGGGTGCTGCAGCACCCCCACTTCCCGTGGCCATGAATGTCTGTGTTCTTTTGCCCATCTTAATCTTTTTCTTTTATTGGCCAGTCTCAGATATGGCTTTTTCTTTGCCACTCTGCCGTGAAGCCCAGAATCCCACAGCCGCCTCTTCAATGTAGATGTTGACACTGGTGTTTTGCGGGTACTATTTAATGAAGATGCCAGTTGGGGACCTGTGAGGCGTCTGTTTCTCAAACTAGAGACTCTAATGTACTTATCTTCTTGCTCAGTTGTGCAACGCGGCCTCCCACTTCTTTTTCTACTCTGGTTAGAGCCTGTTTGTGCTGTCCTCTGAAGGGAGTAGTACACACCGTTGTAGGAAATCTTCAATTTCTTAGCAATTTCTCGCATGGAATAGCCTTCATTTCTAAGAACAAGAATAGACTGTCGAGTTTCAGATGAAAGTTCTCTTTTTCTGGCCATTTTGAGCGTTTAATTGACCCCACAAATGTGATGCTCCAGAAACTCAATCTGCTCAAAGGAAGGTCAGTTTTGTAGCTTCTGTAACGAGCTAAACTGTTTTCAGATGTGTGAACATGATTGCACAAGGGTTTTCTAATCATCAATTGGGGGTTTTCACTGACGTCACTGGCCAACTTCCGGTCCGCCATATTACACTTCCTTATCTCTAGTTGTCGTACACGTATTTTCGTATCGCGAATGGATAAGTACGCCAGCACGCTAGAGCGACCAGATAAGGACGTATATCTGAGGAAATGTTCCGTGATCAACCATATGGACCCCTATGCCCTCCACGGTGCCTTGTTTAGCACTAATCCAGATGATTGGCCAAATGTAGAGCACGGCGACATAGTGCATTACCTGGTGTTCAGTGAAAACCCTCTGCACACTCTTGAGGAAATGAGAGCTTACAAGGGTCTAGAGGCTCACAACCAGTTCACATCTGGTTGGGTACGAGATGTCGAAGTTATGTACATCAAGGAAATCGCCATCATACGTGGACGGGTGAGTTTTAATAAGATGGTAAAAATGTAAACAATCCGACGCAAATGCGTCGCATGCTTCTGCGGTGGCTGACGGCCGGCGGTGCGCGAAGGGGCTTGGCTGCAGGGCTGATAATTAAATAATTAAAACCGCTCGCGGCTTTAATTATTTAATCAGAACAATGACCAGTGCAAAATTAAGTTGTATTTACCGTATTTACGCCGGCAAAAGCCTACCGGCGTAACCCGGAAGTAGCGCGGACGTCACTGTCCATATCGGACGTCTTCGGCTACCTTGTTTGTGGTGTGAGCGCCTATACTTCAGAACAGTTCTGAAGCTACAAGTCCTTGGAGTCTCATGTGCAGTTTATGAATGGATGGGTTCAGGAGCTGCAGATCATAAAGCCAGCAAACAGTGGGAACACAGCAACGCGTTCAAAGGTAAGCTGTGCTCAGACGGGCTCTGGCACATGCTAACCGTTAGTGCTAACAACCACTCACGCATGCAATGTACTTTTAACTAGCTGCTTTGTGTTTCAAAGGTTTAGAACACACTCTCATTGACATCGGGATACTGTGGAAAGTTATGTTCGGTCGTCTTACAGCCGCGATCCAAGCAAGCCGACGACTCTTTTTTATCTCTAACAGTTGTTCTCCGTGGTTGCGCCTCCAGGCAGGAAAGCGGTGGAAAATTAACCCGTTTCTATGTTTTTCCCATGGCGATCATGTGTTGCGCTGTTACAGCCCACAATACAGCAACGGTTTACATATTTTACATACTTAACAGTTAATTACCTGTGACAAAGTGAGCACCGCAGACTCTTGCGTATTCCAGCTTAACACCGTCCAAATCGGACCTGGATATCCGTGTCAGCCATAGGTGACGGCATTGTTCAGAGAGCTGTTTTGTTTTTTCACACTGATTCACTATTACGGCTGGTAGGCGATAGAGCGTTGATCTCCACCTCCACGGGCCGTGCAACCAACCATTAAACACGTTTTCCCCATTGTTCACTTCCAATACTGCCTAAGGCGTCATACAATGCAGGTCAACGGTGCGAAACGACTGACACCCAATATGGCGGACGCGCAGAGTAGTCACGTGAGCGTGACGTCAGCTGAAAACCCCCAATTAGCCTTCTGAGCCAATGAGCAAACACATTGTACCATTAGAACACTGGAGTGATAGTTGCTGGAAATGGGCCTCTATACACCTATGTAGATATTGCACCAAAATCCAGACATTTGCAGCTAGAATAGTCATTTACCACATTAGCAATGTATAGAGTGTATTTCTTTAAAGTTAATACTAGTTTAAAGTTATCTTCATTGAAAAGTACAGTGCTTTTGAATGGTAGTGTATATTTCTCTTTTTTATCTATCTATCTATCTATATAAACACACCTATTTATTTAGAATACTTCAAAATCTATATATGCGCATTGATCAAAACATCGATCAAAAGCCAATCTGGCTGCCAATCTCTATCAATTAATCTCTACATATTTTTTATAAGTATATGTAAGCTCTATCTATATCTTTCTATCTGAATACTTAAAACATATATACAGGGAACATAGACGTTCACTACTTTCTGCCACATACAATATGGCGGTGACGTCGATGTGCAAACCTGCGCCTAATGAGGCGTCTACATATAAAATGTCTATGGGTGTAGCATACATAGACTTATATTGAAGGTAGACCCCGTAGAATTGGGGCCGCCATCTTGGAAGTAGTCACGTCTCCTACTTTGCTATAGTAAAACAAGAGAAGATGCCTTTGCCCCCTGCAGGATAGTCTTATTCAAATTGAAGGATTGTTGAAGTCAGGGCTCAGGCGATAACCTTTCTCATGTTAGATGAATATATTGTTTGTCACTGTTCCAATAGCCAAACTGGGTATGGAAAATAAAAAAAACATATAATTATAGACCTATGCTCTGACATCAGATATTTGTAAAATAATGGGAAACATTATAGACTAACATATTTAAATATCAAAGGATGTATCACTAATGACTGGGGGCAGAAAGAGGAGCTTTGAAGCAAAGTAATAAAGGACCAATGAGGTCCAATATAGATTATGGCAGTACTGTTTATGGTTCAGCAGCAAAGACACATCTGGAAAAACTGGACAATATTCAACATCAAGCGCTAAGAATATGTACAGGAGCATTCAAAGCTACACTGGCGCACCATGGTGCTGCGCTAAATGAATTACCCCCACAGTTAATCGTGTAATAACTATTACAGAAGCTGTGGAGTATAATAAATGTGACAATGCAAACATGTCCTTAATGCATTTGGTACCAAGCTGCTGCTAATAACTGTTAGCTGCAGTCATTGTGAGAAATGGTTTTTGGTATTGTAGCCTAGTCCACAGGTTTGTTTCTAAAACTGCCTTTGAATTCCGTGATTCGTGGCGTTTTTGGGCTCGGTTCTGAACTGCAGTCGCTTATTTGAGGTCTAATATAAGCGAGAATAAACCCCAGTAAAGAGACCCGCTTCTGTCATTGCACTACAGAAAGTATGAACCAGCCGGCTGAGCCTGAAATATCCCTCTGCCTCCCAGCTACATGCATTCTCCCTGAGAGGGAGCGAGAGAGACGAATAAACAAAGCGATTCCTAATTTTCTAGTGTAAAGCCAAAATAAATTTGTTATGCTGAATTAACTTACCTGAGTCCACAATGTCTTTCATAATCAATGTTCCTCCTTTTTGTTTTGAATGAGTTAAGTGTTAGAAAACAGCTTTAATTCTTCATCAATTAACTCTCATATCACTCATTAATTGACTTTTTTCATAAATTCTCTGCCGCCAACTCGCTGTTTCTGCAGCAACAGCATTGTTTCTTATGGTTTAATATTCTCCATATGCCTTTAATCAATAACATTTCTAATTCCACTTGTGGGAAATGCCACTTCCAGGCTTCATATTTCCTGCCATGGCCATGTTATATGTATTTAGGAGGGCTTCTTTAATGCTCAGCCTCACGTTTAACTCATGGTTGATCAGACGCTGTGTTTAGTTACCTGATTGATTCTGTGACTCCATCATGGACACTGTGGAGTCTTTCTGCTTCCTGTGAACTATCATCTCCCAGGACCTAAAGTGGGAGCTGAACATCAACTCCCTCACCATGAAAGCCCAGCAGAGGATGTACTTCCTGAAGAAGGCAGCTGAAGTAATTCAACCTGCCAAGGACAATGATGGTGCAGTTCTACTCCTCCATCATTGAGTCTATCCTCAATTCTCAGTCATCCAGGTCATGGTCATTACTCCAGAATTTTTGAATTGAGAAAGCTTCCTGGAGAGGAAGCGAAACGTCTTCAACTACGAAAAACAAGTCCAGTTGCTTTGTTTTTTACTTTTTTTGGAATGCGTTACATTAATGCACAGTTTACTGAGTGTATATAGCTTCTCTATATATATCCATTTTATTTTATTGTATTTTTATTTTTTGTCTGCACCATCAACACCAGGTCAAATTCCTTGTAAGTGCAAACCTACTTGGTGATTAAACTTGATTCTGATTCTGATATCATCTGTTCTGAAACCGAATAGTATGACAGAGTGAGGTAGAACTACTCAGAGTAGCAGCTTTCTGTTCAGCAAGGGCCCCGTCCGTCCGTCCGTCCGTCTTCTTCCGCTTATCCGGGGTCAGGTCGCGGGGGTAGCAGCTTCAGTAGGGAGGCCCAGACGTCCCTCTCCCCGGCCACTTGGGCCAGCTCCTCCGGAGGAATCCCAAGGCGTTCCCAGGCCAGCAGAGAGACATAGTCCCTCCAGCGTGTCCTGGGTCTCCCTCTGGGCCTCCTCCCGGTGGGACGTGCCAGGAACACCTCACCAGGGAGGCGTCCAGGAGGCATCCTAACCAGATGCCCGAGCCACCTCAACTGGCTCCTCTCTACGTGGAGGCGCAGCGGTTCTACTCTGAGTCCTCCCCGGATGACTGAGCTCCTCACCCTATCTCTAAGGGAGAGCCCAGACACACTACGGAGAAAACTCATTTCGGCCGCTTGTATCCGGGATCTCGTTCTTTCGGTCACGACCCAAAGCTCGTGACCATAGATGAGGGTAGGAACAACTTTGTCAGGGACACTATTGGTCCAAAGCTTCATTGGTCTGACGTCATTAGTCCTACGCAGTATGCACACTGCTATGTTTTGATTCTCAACTTGAGCCTCAGGGCGCATTTCATCTGCTCTAAAGAGAAAAGCTGCACTTCTTGCTACATTTATACAAATTAACACACTAGATGCTGTTTTTCAATGTTTAAAGCATCACCAACTATGATGAGTGTCAAATTGGGACTTTTTTTCTACTTTGAAAAGTTTTGCACGTGAACTTACCAGCAACAGAGACAGACAGTAAATCCGTGTCTATTTAACCAAATATAGTCAAAATATCTGTTGTCTGTTAATTTGTCCTGTGTTGTGTGTAAACCCCACCCTTATTTTTTTATCTAACATCATAAAATGCAGCAAAATCACAGATTCATGGAACTGCAAATAAATCTATTTACATCTGCACTGGAACTAGAAGTGTAACTGACACTGACAGCATTTAAAATATTAACTTCAATATTTCAGCAAATGTACAACTGGGCTCTTATTCTTTGTGTAAGACTGGTGACACCAAGACTGAATTGTTACATGAGTGGTTGTCCATTTCATCATTGAAATGAGAACATATTAATAAACTATTGGTATATACTAGTACGGCAGATTAAACTTTAAGATATGTAAAGGCCAATATTAAATAAATTTTTGACCAAATCAACAGATTAAATAATTTCTTACTTTGTTGGTGTACCAAAGATAACAAAGGAAGATGTTATAGGAATCAAGAGAGAGAAGGAGAGATGAGAGCAGGAAGGAGAAACAAGAGAAGAGAAACTATTTGCAAGATTAATATTTGGAAATACTTGACTTAACAGCTTATCATTTAGAAAGCAGCAACATAATACAGGAAACTGTCAGTATTGTAGAGAAAATGAAACAATAGAACATATTAGTTTGTTGGAGATATGAGATGGAGGGAAGATTAATGTTGGGGCACTTTAGAAGAAGCAAAGAAAAATTTAATTTATTAAACATACTACAGGGAGATTCAGACGGTAAAATCATTCAAATTTTAATTAGGTTTTTTCGGGAAACTAAATTGTTTAAAAAAATATGATAATATATTTATAAAATAATATACTTTATGCCACATTTCATATCAGTAGGTGGTGGTAATGCTGGCCAAACGTTTCTTGACAACCACTAATAAAAATAAATAAAGGAGAAAAAGAAGACGTCGCTCATTCAGTTCCGTTATCAATTATACAACCATGGATGATTCCAGATGTTAGGGTAGATTTTACTTTGTTGAAAAGAAGAAAGGATAAGGAATTCATATTAAACTCATATATAGTACAGGAATATATTAATAAATATTATACTTATGTAAAAATGTATACAGATGCCTCTAAAAATATAACAAATCAAATAGGAGTAGCCTTTATCGTACCAGAATTCAATGTTAAAATTAGGAAAAGAGTAAGTGATGGACTTTCAGTTTATACAGGAGAAATGATCGCAATATTATTAGCTGTTCAATGGTTTGAAGAATTTAAGCCATTAAGATCAGTTATATGTTCAGATTCTAGTTCATCCTTAATTAGTTTGCAGTTTAATCACTCAGAAAGCAGGCCAGATATTTTTATAGAAATTCAACAGACACTATATAGAATAAATATGATGAGTTTAATAATACATTTTGTATGGATACCGGCACATTATGGAATTAAAGGAAATGAACAAGTAGATAAGGCAGCAAAAGAAGCTGTTAGAAATGTATCAGTGGATTTAATTATTAATTTTAGTAAATCTGAAGTTAAAATGTTAATTAAGCAGAAAATGAAGGATAAATGGCAAAAGGAAATAAAGGACGTTGGTTTTATAAAATTCAAAAGAAAACTGGAGAAATGAGAAGAACAGGGAGAACAACAAGAGAACAATTATTTCTCAATTGAGATTTGGTCACAATGGATTAAATAATACTCTGTTTATTTTAGGCAAACATAGGCATGGCAAATGTGAATATTGTGGGGTAGATGAAATAGTTGAACACGTGATGTACTGTAATAAATATGAGGAGAGACAGCAATTCATTCAAAATTTAAGTAAAGTAAAAGTTAAATTAGATTTATTTGAATTATTCAGAATTTATTCAGACAGTAACATTTACAGGATAATATTTCGATATCTAAAAATAACATATTTGTATAATAGAATTTAATTTCTGAGAGTCATTCCGGTCCACACTCCATTCCAGTAGATGGAGGAAATGCATCAATCTGTTGTTTTCCAACCGCTAAAAATGTCAAAGAAGAAGAAGAAGAAGAAGTCGAAGAAGTCGCTCATTATAGCTCTAATCAACTTTACATGTGGCTAAAAAACCTTAGAGTTGTCTTGTGAGGCCTTAAGCCGCCAACCAGAGAACTGGGTAAGAGACAAAGCTAAAGCCTCCTAGACTCTGACAGCATGTGCAGCTCGTCTTAACCGCTATTTGTCTCCGTTTTAGAAGAAGCGACAGCAGCGAGGGAGCAGTTAGCATCAGAGCTAACTGAGAAGCTAACGGCCAGAGAAGTTTCCTGTTAGAGGAAAAGGGAAAAAGTGACTTCTCATTGAGAACACTGGACACTTATTGGACTCTGGATGTTTTGAGGCTTTTCTCCGAGGAACAAAAGCGAGTCTGACGGTAAGAAGATGAACTTAACAACAATTTAACCATACCTCTCAGCTTTTAATGAAAGTTAAGAGATTATGTTCATTTTCGCCGGGGGGGGACGGGACACGTGAACGTTATTGTTCAGTTAGTGGGTTAAAACAGGAAAAAAAACCGCAACTTTTCAAATGTAGAATTAAATCCAAATTCAGTAATTTTAAGTTATTTACGTTATTATTAAACTCCTTTTTTTAAGAATAGAGAACTGCTTTTTTATTTTATTTTATTAAAGAGTACCACTCATGCAGAGCGCCTCAAGGCTCCATGCTTGGCCTCTTCTCTCTTTACTCCGTCCCTTGGGAGTCAGATACAAGAAACCACTGTTTAGCCTTCTTTTTTAGACAGAAGACAGTCAGACTATTATGACAATAAAAAGGAAAATAGTTGCTCCATAAATACACTTCTGAAAAGTTGATGTTGTTTGGGTGCATTGATGTTTCTAACATCAGTTTTGACCTGAGACCTTAAAGTCAGTATCTGACACTGACTGCTTCAGACCTGAGAGACTAGAGAATAATCTTTGATGCTCAGTTAAAATCTGTGATCAAGTCCAGTTTTTTCAAACTGAGACAGCTGACTAAAGATTTTAATCTTTGCTTTAATTATAATTTGCTTAGATTACTGCACTACACTTTACTCTGGGTTTAATAAAATTCTTGTCTTGACTGCAGCTGCTCCAAAATGCTGCTGCTCTTCTTTTAACTGCTACCAGAAAATAAGAACTTTTGTTTGTGTTTGTTTGTTTGGGACTTATCCCTTCGGGGCAGAATATTACTCTCCAAAGCTGAAGGAATATCCAGACTAACCTATGCAGCTGTTTCTCTGGCTGTTGACCAAAAGATGTGCAAAGAAATTGATCGGACACCATGCAACTTTATTTGGAAAAACAAAACTCATTACATTAAAAAATCTGTTTTAATGAATAGTTATGATGCAGGAGGTCTTAACTTTCTTGACTTTACGACGATTAACAATACATTCAAAGTGAACTGGATTAAAAAATTGCCTTAAAAATCCTACCTCAATCTGGAATTTTATTCCTCACCATGTGTTTTCTAAGATAGGTGGTCTTAAGTTTGTTTTGCTATGTAATTATAACATTGATCGTATTCCTGTTGCTCTCTCTAACTTTCATAAACAAGCCCTTTTGGCCTGGTCACTGATTTTCAAACATAATTTTTCTCCTAATAGATATTTTCTTTGGAATAACAAAGATATATGTTATAAGAGAAAATCTCTGTTTTTTGAAAACTGGTTCAGGAATGATATCACACTGGTAAGTCAACTTTTCAATGAGAAAGGCAACCTCTTTAATTATCAAGAATTTCTATGCCACTTTAAGATTCCTGTAAGCCCAAAACAGTTTGCTATTGTTTTTGATTCCACCAGGTGTTATAATGTTATTTAAAGTTCAGACTTCTCTATTCTCTGAAGGCCCAAGACCTCTGCCTGATCTGACACTTATGTAGGTAGATTGTGTTTTCAACCCAAATCTCCTAAAAATAACAAACATATTCGCACTTTATTCCAAGAAAACTGCATCTCAGTTCCTTATGTAATTTCAGTTTGGTCTGGTATGGTCTCAGAGGTATGCTGGAACAAAATGTGGTCTCTACCCAATAAATATTTACTAGTGATCAAGGTTAAAGAGGTTTCCTTTGTTATGCCAGAAGCTGATTTGAATATGATTATTATTATTAATTATAATTTGGTATTATAATTTAAATAAGTCATTCAAACTCAAATATTAGCTATAACAAATATGATTCAAATGATGGTGATACTGGACCTATAAGCTTGCAATGATTTATCCTACTAATGCATTTATTAATCAGTTGTTATGAACCAATCAGATTTATCCAGCAACGGTGATAACTCAGTTATAACTGCAATTACAGTTTAAACCGTTAACCTTTTATCACCAATTCAATGAAAATGTCTCTGTGTTAATATCGGATGCTAACTCCAAAAGGAGGTTAACTCTGAATTCTGAATAACCGTGCAACTCTGAATTGGAATGAACACAAACAATTACTATTCCACAGTTGTTGTTTTATGAAACCAAAGGCAATTCCCTGTTACAGTAATTCTCTGATTCAACAACCTTGGACTGTATTCACTACTAAAACTAAACATGCAAGATATATGTGGAAATAAAATGAAAAAAGGGATTGAAATGAGAGGTAGCAAATCTTAGTTCAACTCACGGTTGTTTAAACACCACATTCAAAACATCGGCATTTAATGTAGCAGCATCGACAGACACCAGTTCTGGGAACTGTATGGACGCTTCACTGTTCTAACAAGCTGTCGGCTAGCTAACAGCTCAGCTACGCTGCCACCCTCCCAAGATGGCGACTATGATGACGTATGATCTACAACCTTGCGTGATGCGTGAGGGGAGGTCCTAATGATGTCACCACGCTTACGCTAATGTGGGGCGGTGCCTCGGCCAGAGGGGGAGCCCTCGGCTGGCGAGTTTAAAACGAACCGCGAACTGAGTTCTAACAAAGAGATTGAACTGATAAGGGCAGGGGGCGAAGATAGAACGAGGAGAGAGGGAAAAAAAAGGAAAAAGAGTTGAAGAAGCGACCCGCGGTGGAGTCCTTATGAACCACAAATCAACACAGCCAAAAATCACCTTCAAATGCATGCACATATAAACAGAAAGATATTCAACAGTTAAAAACAAACTCTGTGTTAGAGTAAACACAATTAAACTAACTCTAACACCTGCCCAGGCACTTCTAAACCACCCTCCTGTGGGTGAAAAAGAAATAAAAAGGGGAAAATCCCGTTTACTTGACGTTGTCCCGGCTGGGTCCGGGAGCGCTCTGAGTAACGCGGCTTCCTGAAGGCGTCTTGAACGCAGGGTGCGGGCGGGATGAGAAAGTTCCTTTGTCTCTCTCTCTCCGGCCAAACAAAAGCGTCGTCCTCTTTCGGCCACCGGGAGATAACGGCTCTCAGTCTTTGATCAGAGGGAATCCAAAAGTACTTTTAAGTCGACCTCCTGTATAATTAATGCAGGGATTAGTTTTGCTTCGGTAGTCTTCGGTCCAGCAAAGAGTTATGGAGCACGTGGCGTGGGGGGTAATCCCACGGAGTAAAGCAGCTGCGTGTCTTCTCGAGATGGCTGAGTGCCAAAAAGAAGGATGAATGCCGTCTGTGACCGGAATAAATACCCTTCCCCTAGTAACGTTATCTCTTCGCTTCGTCGTTAGGGGTGGTGGCCATTTTGGGCCGTGTTGCATGACGGCAGTTGGTGGCCATTTTGACCACCTTGCATCATGGGAAATGCAGTCCGTCATGTCCCGAACTAATGCAGGTTTGTCACGTCCTGACATGGCATAACACCCCATTGGTGCGCTGTGCGTGAAGAATAAAAAGTGGGAAAAATGAATAAATAAATAGTGTAAAGGCCTCATTTAGAGGGAAGAGAATAAAGGTTCTGAGCTGAAGCCCCTGATGTTACAACTTCCTTAAAACTGTGCACCTAAATTACATGTAACTTAATTTTGCGCACCTGGATTAAAGCGCAAGGCAACAGCCCACCAATGCACCACTGGTTCTGTGTCGTTAAACAAAATAGAAAGAAACACAACTACTAACTCTATTACCTTTAACTGGAACATTTTGCTACAGGTGGAAGGACATTAAACGTAGTGGTTCATGTTTCGAAGGCTGGACACTGATAAAAGCCTCTGACTCTGAGGGAAGGGAGGGGAGTGGATCAGTTAGAGCATTGAGTCACAGAAAGACGCCCATGTAGTTAAAAATGCAGAATTAAAAAACATCAAATTAATAAACAGACAAAGTGGCTTTTTAATTCAATTAAATTTTATTTATATAGCGCCAATTCATGAAACATGTCATCTCAAAGCACTTTACAAAGTCAAATTCAATCATATTTTACAGATTGGTCAAAAATGTCCTATATAAGGGAACCAGTTGATTGCATCAAAGTCTCTCCAAGCAGCATTCACTCCTGGAGAAGCGTAGAGCTACAGGGAGAGTCGTCTGCATTGTACATGGCTTTGCTGCAATCCCTCATACTGAGCAAGCATGAAGCGACTACCCAGACTGCATCTGGTTAGTGGATCTGTTTTCTGATCCAATGTGCAGCCATGACTGGTTCTGAATGAAGGATTTATCTGGCAGCAGCTCTCCCCCATAGCCTCCTGTCTACTCAGTACTGGACGATACCGGCTTACTTTCACCACTGGTTAATACCAAAATTATTTATAACTCTGATCGCTCTTCCTGCTGCTCTGTTAAAATGAACTACAGCAGGAATAATTACTGATGGCCACAAGCTGTAAAAGAAGCTGAAACATCTCAGCAGAAGGAAGAGTTTAGACTGAGCTCTGGATGGACAGAGAACAGGAACAAAACTCTGAGCTATCCTGCCCTTCTTCAAATAAAAGGATAGGTTGGAGGTTTTACAGTGCTGCAGCTTTCACAGAGATCCTTTTTCTGAATATATAATTTACCCAGTATAACAAATAGTGTTTCTGAACAGGATTATTAACTATAGCTTTAAGCCTGAATGTCAGGCACATAAATCAGAGATAACAAACATTTCTGTTTAATGTAGAACAACATTTTTAAAGTGGGAGATATGCAGGATTGTGTTAATTTTAATGTCTAATGCAGAGATTAAAACTACAATTCAGGAGCCATAAGTGTGTTTTTGTATTTTTTGGAGTTGAAGTCTATCTTGTAGGGCTGGGGTGGTACCAGCCCTGATAATCAATGGTGTGTTGTGGCAAATAACAACTGATTCCCCATTTACTTATTGAATAAAAGAAAATGTTGATATCAAGTTCCAGCACTTTATTGAGAACCAGAGCAGAGACAAAGTAATCACACCCCTAGCTAGGCCACACCCTGCCCCCCCCTGTCTGCTCCCAGCTCTGGTCTGCCTCTGAATCTGCCCTACCTTCTCCTCTCACTCTGCTATATCGGCTGACGTAATACAAACATCTCAAACCCAAACATTTACAGTGTCACACAGAAAATATCCAAGCGTTGACCTTGATTAACCAGGGAGAGTGAAACCATCTTCTGTCTGAGTGCAGCTGCTTACATATTTTTGAAGAAGATGGGTCAGAGGTGATTTTAGGATCCCAAGCTTTAATGTTTCCATTCACATGGAGGAGGGCATGTCTACCTAGACCCACATCCTCCTGGAAGATATTTAGAGATGAAGTGTAGTGAACCATTTGACAGGAGAGTGAGTGTGGATCCTACACTTTGTAACCTTAACCTAGTTGTGTGGAGTGATTTTTATCAGAGCTTCAATGCGGTACCGCGCGTGAGCTATTTTTAGAAACAACGTCACGATGACGTCACATCACGTGGTACGCAGTAGGGCAAACTCCCAAACCGCCGCTGTTTTGCTGTGGAAGAGACGTGCGTTAGCCTAGGTTTTACTCGGTAAACGACTGCTTTTTCCAACATCTAAGACCATGGTTTATAAACATTGTTGCTATGGGACGTGCAACAGCGACTCGAGGTACGCTGATCGGCCGCATATGAAGGATGTTTTCTTCATTAATTTCCCGAAACTCAAGAGTGCCAAGGAGAAATGTGTGCGTTGGGTACACTTGTGCGGGCGGCCTACACAACATTTCAACCCGGAAAAAGTTACCAAATTCACCTACATATGTAGCAAGCATTTTGTCGGTGGAAAGGGTGATGATAGCATATAGGCTAGCATGTTAGCAGGCGCTAACATGGTACCCTGCTACCGGGATAGCTTACTCAAAAACAAACGCCCTGAATCTCTTAAGCGAAAGATTCTGAGATGTGAACAATCGTTTTGTAGCTACCTATTGGCAAGATATACAGATTCCTGGACGTTGATTGCAAACAAACAAAAAAGGCCGACGTGAACGGAGCACGGTGGAAATCATAACAAAGGCATGAACGCCGAGCAGGGAAAAAAACAAAGCTTACCGTTGAATCAACTCGGCCCGTCTTCCGGTTTTTTTGAGCCCTCGACACTCAAGCCACCGTTTCAGCTGAAGGTTGGTGTGCTCTTCCACAGTGCGACCAGTAAACCGTGCGCCTGGGACATCGTCTTGGGTAAGTTTAATGGCTGCAAAGTCGGTCATATCGCTGGTTCTGTTGCGCTTGTAATGGCTGGTTTGTATGTGCGTTCTATGACTGTTTGCCCTACCGGTGCGGCAAAAGGGGCGTTACTCTTAAGGCCGTGACGTCACGTGCGCGGTACCGCATTAAGGATGTCGATGGGGAGGCAGTGACATTATCTGGGTTTGAATAAAAGTTACACTTTACTTTGTAAATCTAATAAAGTTCTTCTGTTTTTCACTCTTTAGACATTTCACATCATCTTGATCTCTTGGAAGGTTCTTGCTGATCAATCTGCCAGTGGCCAAGAGAGGAACTTCATTATTAACCTGAAGGAACCAAACACCAAAGACATGAAAGAGGAAGAACCAGAACCTCAAGGAATTAAAGTAGAACAGCTTGGACTGTGTATCTTTCCAGATGAAAAGCAACTTGTTAAGCAGGAGACAGAAACCTTTGTAGGGTTTTCTGCTTGTGACAAACTATTTCAAGTTGAACCTGAACTGCAACAGATGAACGTGACAAAGGAGGAACCAGAACCTGTAGAGATTAAAGAGGAACATGGGGATCTCTGGAGTAATGAGGATGAGGAGCAGCTTGCAGTGAAGCAGGAGGCTGGCACCTTTAAGGTGACTCCTCTGGATTTAAAACATGACACAAATGAACCAGAAGAGAAAATGAACCAACTTCTCAATGCAGACTCCCCTGAAGGTGAGAAGCAGCATCAGCAGGATAATAATGAAGAGTCAGGATCAAACACAGATGAAGAGCTAAAGCGTAAAAAGAGACGAGAGAAAACCGAAGATCACAGTGATGGTTCAAAACTAAAAAGACATAAGACCAATAAACCTTGTGAAGCATGTGGTAAATGTTTCACCAAGTGTAGATGTTTGACTAATCAAATTAGGAAAAAAAGAGTAGAGAAATCTGTACTGTGTGTGCTTTGTGGAAAAGGTTTCCCTGGGAAAAGTCGGTTAAAGGTCCACATCAGAGTCCACACAGGGGAGAAGCCTTTCTCCTGTCCAACTTGTGCAAAAGGTTTTGCCAGTAAAAGTAACCTAAATATTCACATAAGAACTCATACGGGCGAAAAGCCATATGCTTGTAGAATGTGCGATAAATCTTTCAGCAATGGTAGTCATTTAGCTCGTCACATGAGAGCCCACTCAGGTGAGAAGCCTTTTTCCTGTCCAGCAGGTGCGAAAGGTTTTTCCACTAAAGGTAGCCTGAGTCTTCACATAAGAGGTGATATTAGCAATAAGCCATATGCTTGCGGAATATGTGATAAATCTTTTAGCTGTTATGGTAATTTAGCTGTTCACACGAGAACGCACACAGGGGAGAAGCCTTTCTCCTGTCCAACTTGTGCTAAAGGATTTTCTCAGCGTAAACAACTGAGTAAGCACATAAGAACTCATACAGGCGAGAAGCCTTATCATTGTCAAGTGTGCGATAAATCTTTTACTTCCACTGGTAGTAGGATTATACATATGAGAACTCACACAGGGGAGAAGCCTTATCATTGTCAAGTGTGCGACAAATCTTTTACTTCCACTGGTAATAGGATTATACATATGAGAACTCACACAGGGGAGAAGCCTTATCATTGTAAAGTGTGCGATAAATCTTTTAGGTCCTCTAGTAGTAGGATTCATCATATGAGAACTCACACAGGGGGGAGGCTTTATCCTTGTAAAGTGTGCGATAAATCTTTTAGGTCCTCTAATAGTAGGATTTATCATATGAGAACTCACACAGGGGAGAAGCCTTATCCTTGTAAAGTGTGCGATAAATCTTTTAGGTCCTCTAGTAGTAGGACTAAACATATGAAAACTCACAGGTGAGAAGCTGTATGCTTCTAAAGCGTGTGCTAAGTCTTCCAGAAACAGTTGTCATCTGGCTGATCACATGCTAACCCACAGGTGAGAAGCCTTTCCTGTGTCTGATGTGTAGAAAATGTTTCTTCAAGCAAAGCAATCCAAGTGTCCACATGAGAATCCATGGTGATGACAGGCCTCACTCTTCAGATACATATTAAAATCAATGACTGTTGTAAATTAGCTAAACACAACATACAGGTTTGTTTAATTACATTAGATCACAAGTTCCAACTTCTGCTTTTTCATGGATTGATGGAGACATCTACTGACCAACTATAAAGGACTTGATGATATGACTTTTAGATTGTTAGAGCCAGTTTTAGGAGATTCCATTTTTTCATTCATCTGTTCATTCGGATAAATGATTGAGCTCATGTGACACTAAAATATGAAATTATTTAGTAATCCTTCATAAAAATTTAACTTTTTTACTATCTAAGCTGACACCAAGTTTCACTGTGGATGTAATGTGTGTTTTAATGACGTCGGGGTTTATTTTATGCATACATGGCTTTTAGAGTTCAGTTTAATTTCGGGGTTGTGAACGCCACCCATATTTGCTAAATTCCTGCATGAACTCAAAAAGTGCAACATGGTTACTATTTGTCTGGTACCTATTGTAACCCTGAACACTTTTTTTGTTAATTTGTACAGAATGTATTTGTATTTTGTAATTTTACGAATGTTAAAGGTAGAAAAGTTGAATTTTCTGTGGTGATAGCTTACATAAAAACTCTTTTGGGGCTTGGATGAGGTCTTGATGTTGTCTCACTGCTTGTAGGAGGTGATTTGACAGGGCGGCTCTTTTCGATGTGGTCTTGGCTCAGTTAATCAGCAGCCAACTGTTCATAGTTCACATAGTTTCTAGCTATCTAGAAGTCACCCCTTCTAGATAGCTAGCACAACACAACAGAGTGCGATTATTGTTCTTATCCAGATCAATACTGTCATTCTTTAATTAAAACCTCCTTCAAGCAATTTCCCAACCAGATATTCTTGTCCACGTTTACTTTGATCTTAGCTTGGAAGTTCTGCAATGTAATCATTACATGTAAGTTAACTGACATATGAATTTATAGGCAGCAGTATTTCTTACTCTTTATTAAAAGCAATTCTCAAACATGTCTTAACTTTTAGTGCCTGGCAGTTCAATGTAATCTGTAACAGAATGTTATATTGCTGATTCTATGGAGGTTTCTACTCATTACTATGTAGCTAAGCACAAAATGATTTCATTCAATATGGGTTAGTTTAAATGATTAGGGGGTACTCAAGCACCCCTAAATCTTAGCTCAGCACCCCTGAAAAATGACTGATTCAGAGTATTCCTTTGTGTCGGTTCGGCTCTGCCAGACGTGCGTACATTCACAGGTTCGCCCGGAACGCCTCTGTTTGAAGCGCTGATCGTTCCCACGGTGTCGTTTTAACGCTGCTGTGCGCCTGGTGCTCCACGCAGCCAATCACTAATAAGCTTGTGGCTCTCCTGTTTCCTGTTTGCGGTAAGGCGTATTGTGTCACTTCCTGTTGTCACAGTGTGAATAGGGCTTGGGCGTCATGACGTATTACTCTGTGTGGCCGCCATATTGAATGCCTCCGCCCCCCCTACTCAGACTACTGCCTATGACTACCGCGTACTGTACTCCCTCTCTCAGCCGTGTTTTAATTTGATTAATTTTACCGTAACTTGATTTCAACCATGGTAAACCGTTGCTGTGTTGTGGGCTGTAACAGCGCAACACATGATCGCCATGGGAAAAACATAGAAAATGGGTTAACTTTCCACCGCTTTCCTGCCTGGAGGCGCAACCACGGAGAACAAGTGTCAGAAATAACGAAGAGCCGTCGGCTCGCTTGGATCGCGGCTTTAAGACTACCGATCATAACTTTCCACAGTATCCCGATGTTAATGAGCCTGTGTTTCCTGCATTTTCATTCTGGTAAGTTAAAGATGCACGGTTTTATTTTATAGCCTACATTGTTTCTTTCCTTCAACCGCGACACCACATACATGCACATAAATACTAAAACGGCAGCGGGAAAAGGCTCAAATACGTGAGAAACCCAGCGGGTTTAGGGAGGACTGGCAGTTAACGTTACTAACTAAATCTTTGAAACACATAGCAGCTAGTTAAAAGTATATTACATGCGTGAGTGGTCGTTAGCACTAACGGTTAGCAGGTGCCAGAGCCCGTCTGAGCGCAGCGTACCTTTTGTGTGAATTACTGTGTTCCCACTGTTTGCTGGCTTTATGATCTGCAGCTCCTGAACCCATCCATTCGTAAACTGCACACGAGACTCCAAGGACTTGTAGCTTTGGAACTTTTATGAAGTATAGGCGCTCACACCACAAACTAGGTAGCCGAAGACGTCTGATATACAAAACAGTGGCAACAAGTCGTTGTTGGCGCTCCATAATAATGCTGATTTTGGCAACATAACGGTCCCTGGCTTCTCTATTTAATGTATCCCGGTAAATTTCAGATCCTTTTCGGGATTTTTACATATTTTTTCTATCTATTCTTTCTCAACTGTACTTCTACGTCTCTTCGTTCAACAACGTTATTTCAGAGGTATTTTAACGTTGCGTTGCCATCAACATGGCCGCCACGTCCCACAATGCAATGCGGATCTGTTGCTCCAGACTCTCTCGCTATTATCTTTAATCTCTTTGCTGTAGCCTCTGTTTCTAACACATAAGCACTTGTAAAACATTCTCTGTTGCTGCACATTGTGCTTGGGAACTCCTCGTGTTTCACACGGTTTGCTTTGTGGCGTGGTAAAAGGGCGCTAGCTTTAGCCTAGCCTAGCTTTAGCTCCGCAATGGCTTTCCCCCTTACTCTCTCCTCCGCTTCTCCGTCTCTAAGTCTTCCCCTATCTCCTGCTCTCTGTGTCAGATGTTTAGCTATTCCTCTGCCTCCTTTAGTGATAACGGTACATGTAATAAATGTAGTATTTTTGTAGCTTTGGAGGCGAGGGTGTCAGAATAGGGCTTGGGATCCGCATTGCATTGTGGGACGTGGCGGCCATGTTGATGGCTACGCGACCGTTAACATAGCGCTTACATAACGTTGTTGAACAAGGAGACGTAGTGGTAGAATAGATAGAAAAAAGATGTTAAAATCCCGAAAAGGATCTGGAATTTACCGGGACACATTAAACAGAGAAGCCAGGGACCGGTATGTTGATAAAATCAGCATTATTAATAATTTGGATCCATATGAAGTTGCAAACAATGAGTGGAGTACCAACTACGACTTGTTGCCACCGTTTTCCATATCGGACGTCTTCGGCTACCTTGTTTGTGGCGCCTATACTTCTGAACAGTTCCGAAGCTACAAGTCCTTGGAGTCTCATGTGCAGATCACAAATGTATGGGTTCAGGAGCTGCAGATCTTAAAGCCAGCAAACAGTGGGAACACAGTAATCGCACAAAGGTAAGCTGTGCTCAGACGTGCTCTGGCACCTGCTAGTTTAGTAGCTGCTAACCGTTGGTGCTAACAACCACTCACGCATGTAATGTACTTTTATCTAGCTGCTATGTGTTTCAAAGGTGTAGTTAGTAACGTTAACTGCCAAACCTCCCTAAACCCTCCGGGTTTCTCACGCATTTGAGCCTTTTCCCGCTGCCGTTTTAGTATTTTCCCGTAAAAGATCCCATATTTTAACTCTCATAACATTAACGTTAGCCCTTCCATCGGACCTGTCAGTCTCTGTACTGTTGCTACCCCCTTGCCTTTCCAGAAACACGACGCTTTTCAAAGCATCGTTTTGCTTACTTGAAGGCAACCTTTGAAGGCAACCTTTTTAAGATAACAGCGTGGTTGTTGTGAGAGCATGATTTCACGCCAATCTGTAAGCAAAATCACGTCTTCTACCGAAGAGGATGAAATGCTATATCAACCGTCTCTGGGCGCGCATTCATGCATGTATGTGGTGTCGCGGTTGAAGGAAAGAAACAATGTAGGCTATAAAATAAAACCGTGCATCTTTAACTTACCAGAATGAAAATGCAGGGAACACACTCTCATTGACATCGGGATACTGTGGAAAGTTATGTTCGGTCGTCTTACAGCCGCGATCCAAGCGAGCCGACGACTCGCTGACACTTGTTCTCCGTGGTTGCGCCTCCAGGCAGGAAAGCGGTGGAAAGTTAACCAATTTTCGATTTTTTTCCCATGGCGATCATGTGTTGCGCTGTTACAGCCCACAATACAGCAACGGTATACCATGGTTGAAATCAAGTTAAGGTAAAATTAATCAAATTAAAACACGGCTGAGAGGGAGTACAGTACGCAATAGTCATAGGCAGTAGTCTGAGTAGCGGTAACGGAGGCCATCAACATGGCGGCCACGCAAAGTGCTTACGTCACGATGCCCAAGCCCTATTGGAGACCCGACTCCGTGCTGTTGAAAAACCGGCTGATAGCCGCTCCTTTGCTAGCGCGGAGCCACAAAGAGTTAACCTGACTCCGCCAGATGTATTTCGCTCCGCCTAGCTTCACTCACATACATCTGGGACACCGCCACCATAGGAATTGCCTTTATTGAAGGCTGGGCCTTATCAAAAATTCTTGCATATGATTGGATAAGCCACTTGTCTGTCATCTTTATCGACGTGCTATTTCAACCACTCACACCGAAGCTAACCCGTGACGCTGATGAGAGCGACGCAGGAAAACATTTTTTTTTTATGTGTTTGCGGCTCTAGTGGCACGTGTTTTATTGACAGTGAGCTGACAGGAAGAGGGGGGAAGACAGGCGGCAAAGCGCCGCGGGTCGGAGTCGATCCCGGGCCGACCACATCGAGGACTAAAGGCCTCCTAACATGGTTCGCGCTAACCGCTCCGGGGTGCGTCCGCAGCTTGCCAAATCCGGTCGGGAGGAGGGCGAAAACATGGTTTCCACCAACAAAAGCCTTCAGAGCCGTTCTCTGATCTTCTTTTAGTGAAACAATATTAGGTAGATTGGACAACACGGAAGAAATAGCAGCATCAATGTTAACGCTTGCTTCCTCGACGAGCCGCCATTGCTATCAAAACAGTCTCACGTCATGGTCGCGTCTCCACAACGTCACATCTATGAAACTCCAGTCCTGATTGGCCAGACCATAAAATTGGTTGGAGAAATCACTCTCTATGGGCGATGTCCCAGATGTATGTGAGTGAAGCTAGGCGGAGCGAAATACATCTGGCGGAGTCAGGTTAACAAAGAGTAACTTAACGAAGCAAACCAACAGCCGCAACTCGAACAGCCGGGTAACCAGGCCGGCTGGGTGACGGTTCGTAGTAAGCATAGCTCTAGATTTCAGCCCCCAGATCACAACCAACCCGTCTGCGTTTCTAATAAATTTTCCCCACTCAGCGACAGTCTCGCTGAGGAGCCGACCTTAATTATTGGCAGCTCCATATTAAGAAACGTGGCACTAAAGAAACCAGGGACTATAGTTAAATGCCTACCAGGGGCCAGAACAGGCGACATAGAATCCTACCTAAAACTGCTGGCTAAGGATAAGCGTAAATACAGTAAGATTTTTATTCACGCCGACGGTAATGACACCCGGTCACGCCGATCAGAGGTCACCAAAGTTGGTGTTGCTTCGGTGTGTGAGTCTGCTAAAACAATATCGACTCTGTAATTTTCTCTGGTCCCCTGCCTGATCTGACCAGTGATGACATGTTTAGCCGCATGTCATCATTCAACCGCTGGTTGTCTAGGTGGTGTCCAGAAAACGACGTGGGCTACATTGATAACTGGCAAACTTTCTGGGGAAAACCTGGTCTGATCAGGAGAGACGGCATTCATCCCACTTTGGATGGTGCAGCTCTTCTTTCTAGGAATCTGGTCGGATTTATTAGTTCTCCTAAATGCTGACAACCCAGGGTCCAGACCAGGAAGCAGAGCCGTAGTTTAACACACCTCTCTGCAGCTTCTGTACTGTTACCCACCCATTATCCTATTGAGACGGTGTCTTTCCCACGGCCAAAACTTAACAGATAAAAAACTGATCTAAAAGGAACAAATCATAAAAATCTAATACAAATCCATACGGATCACTTTGAACCAAAAAATAAAAGAATTAAATGTGGTCTATTAAATATAAGGTCTCTCCCTCCAAAGACTTTGTTAGTTAATGAATTGATTTCTGATAATCAGATTGATTTGTTTTGTCTCACAGAAACCTGGCTACAAGAGGAATACGTTAGTATAAATGAGTCAACTCCCTCCAGTTATTCTAATTTCCACATTCCCAGATCTGTGGGAAGAGGAGGAGGAGTGGCGGCTATCTTTCAGTCTGGTTTATTAATTAGTCCCAGGCCGATTGATAA